>CM075503.1:29497500-29647500 GCA_037950675.1 Hypophthalmichthys molitrix | reverse complement strand
GCCTCAGTTGGATGACAGTGGAGTATCTCTTTACGCTGTGGTCAAAGAGAACATCGGCACAGAGATTCAGGACTTCAGACCCTACTTCAACGGAGAGATATTCCTCGATGAGAAGGTGATTCAGATCCTCACGTATGAACTGTCCATGTAAACAGATGCAGAAGCGGCTCACACTGAATCCGTTGTGTCTCGTGTGTTCAGAGAGGATTCTACGGCCCTCAGGAGCGCTGGATGGGCGTCTCGGGGATTCTGCGGGCCGGCGTCTGGACCAACGGCTGGAGGGCGTATCAGAACGGATACTGGGGTAACGTGCGGGGCGAGGGCTTCGTCTTGGGTGCGGTTTACGTCATCGGACCACGTCAACAGGTACATGAACACAGCAGGTTTTTAATCAAGTTAATCCAGATTCACACAACAATCACACTAGCAGGTCGTGCGTTGGACAGTGAACATGGTGATACAATGAACACACTGTAATGTGCTTTAGATAAAAGTTTCTGCCTGATGCATGAGTGCAAATATTATTAAAAACGCCTTTCTACATGGTTTTCCCACAGGGAATCCTGCTGGAGCACCGGGAGATGGAGTTCGGAGATAAAGTCAAGAAATCTGATGTGATTCAAGCTGTTAAACAGATAAAAACTGAATGTGTGTCTCTGAAATTAAAATAGTCACAAACTCAAGCTAAGCGTCCATATGTAATACACATGTAGTGTGTGTGTGTGTGTGTGTAGTTGATGACAGACTGATTCTAAACTCAGATGAAGGGTTTGTCTCGATGTTTCATGCTCTACAAACACACACACCTGTCTCACCGACAATAAACACACACTGCAGTCCATCAAATGTGTGTCATTATTACTTTTGAATGTATATTGAGTTTATTTACTTATTTTAGGATCTTATATAATACTTGATTAAATAAAATAAATAAATGCTAAAATAAATAATTAAAATGTCTATAAATATAAATAATAAAAATATAATGTGAGCAAAAACACGCCGTTTCTGTGTGTGTCCCTTTAAATGCAAATGAGCTGTCCGCTTTCCAGAAGAGGGCGGAGCTTTAACAGCTCAACAACAACAAAGCTGGAGAATCTCACGCAGCCAAAATGACGAAAGTGTTCAGCCTTACATTGTTCAAACTGGAGAGAGACTCAGGAAGAAGTTCCAACTTTTAGACGTTTCTGAATGGTTAGTGGATAAATTTATGTAGTTGCTGTGGAGTTGATTCAACTCATCCACTAGCATGCAATCTAGGGATTTTTTTAAAACTGTAAATGTGTTTAAATCATGTGAACTCCCTAAAACAACTTCTAGAATCTGTTTAATCCATCATTTCTACATCTCATGAGGATTTTAATTCAGCAGTTACTGGCAGGAAAACAGTTTGACAGGAATGTCAGATAAAGCTGAGGTCACCGTGTCATTCTGTTCTTTCTCCTGATTGGTTAATGCGTCTTTTATGCAGATTGCTCAGTTAGATATAGTGTGAGTGTGAGATGAGCGCTGGTGACCGAAACAACATCACACCGTGATCATCTGCAGCGGACAGTAAGTATAAATAAGTAAGTAGAATATATTTTTTTCCTTAACAAGAAAGAAAACACAACTCTATAGAATTGTGAGTGACCGAATAATTGCTAATTCTCATAATAATCCAGCATTTTCAGTGTTGCTGTGTATAAAACAGAGCAAAGAAACATCAAAAGATGTGGCATTACAGGATTAAACGAATGTTTCTCTCTCTCTTTCTTCAGTGTTCCTGTCGGATCTGGAGGGTTTGTATGTGGTGGGATTGTGTGTTGTTACAGCATACGTTCTGTTGGCCAACACGGATCTCTTTCTGAACCAACCGGACCGGACGGATATGGACGCGCTGGCCAGAGCAGATCTCAGATCCACCACCAGAGGTGAGACTCCACAACATGGTTCGAATGGATCGAATTATATTTGCTAAATATCATTTCTTGTGATTTAAGGTCAAATATGACTCTGACATTTCTTAGTGAGTTTCACCCTGAAATCAATATGCACAGCTACTTTACCTTTACAAATTATTAATTATTTTTGTCTTGTTTTCCAGCACAAATATCTAAACATTCTTAAATCAAGATACATTTAACTGGAGAAGTAAAAAGACTGAAGATATCAAGTGTTCTTCTCTGAAAATGTATTAAAACTAAGTAACTTTGTTTAAAACAATTTTTCTGACCCCATTGACAGATATTTGTTCTTGTTTTAAGCACAAACTTGTTGCATTTTGACAAATTTTTCAGAAAACAAGAATTAATATCTTCAGTCATTTTGCTTCTCCAGTATCTTGATTTAAGAATGTTTAGATATTTGTGCTGGAAAACACTGATGAAGAACATCGTTTTTGAATGTTTTTAGTTGTTCATGCATCTGTAATTTGCTGTTCAGTTCAACAAATAGGCATTCACTGAGTTAGTGTGTGTGTGTGTGTGTTTCTCAGAAGACGAGGTGAATTTTAAGGCCGTCTCTCTGTGGGAGCGGACAGGAGCTGTTATTATGGCTGTCAGACGGCCAGGATGATCTTTGTGCAGAGAGGTGCGTGAATCTGTCTCATATTATCATGTAAATAATCACACAGGACTTACAGTGTGTGTGTGTGTGTGTGTGTGTGTGTGTCAGGAGGCGTCTGAGCTCTCCTCTCTGAAGCCTCAGTTGGATGACAGTGGAGTATCTCTTTACGCTGTGGTCAAAGAGAACATCGGCACAGAGATTCAGGACTTCAGATCCTACTTCAACGGAGAGATATTCCTCGATGAGAAGGTGATTCAGGCAAATCTTAAAGTAGACATTTAGGAGTTTGTTGTCAGAATATATATAGAGAGACATTTACAGATTCCTTCGATGTTCCAGATGTGTTTCTACGGTCCGAAGCGGAGGACGATGAGGGGTTTGGGAATCGCTCGGTTTGGAGTTTGGCGGAACATCCTGCGGGTGTGGAGGAAAGGTTACCATGGCAACAGGAAGGGGGAGGGGTTTGTTTTAGGAGGCCTTTATGTGATTGGACCAGAGAATCAGGTGATTCACTCCAAACATCTTCATCAAGGCATGATTTTAAATACCACCTGATGACTAGTGAATGATTATTAGTGCCTGAAAGCCATTGGTGGTGTTGTGTTTGTGTTTTCAGGGAATTCTGCTGGAGCACCATGAGAAAGAGTTTGGAGATAAAGCCAATCTCTCTGCGGTCCGGAAGGCTGTCAGCAGGATTCAGAAAACAGAAGAGACACAAGAGATCTAATTCTCATATCAAACTATCCACCTCAGCATCTGTGAACATTCAGAAATAACTAGAAATAAACTCCTGAAAGTGTGTGTGTGTGTGTGTGTCATCTGAAAGTGTCTATGTGACAGACTGATCCTAAACTCTAATGAGGGGACAGACTTGATGATTCACACTTCAGACCATCAACACACACACACACACACACACATATACACACTACCAGTCAAAAGTTTGGACACGGTAAGATTTTTAATGTATTTAAAAGAAGTTTGGTCTGCTCACCAAGACTGCATTTATTTAATTAAAAACAGTAATATTGTGAAATATTATTACAATTTAAAATAACTGTTTTCTGTTTGAATATATTTTATAAAGTAATTTATTCCTGTGATCAAAGCTGAATTTTCAGTATCATTACTCCAGTCTTCAGTGTCACATGATCCTTCAGAAATCATTCTAATATGATGATCTGCTGCTCAAGAAACATTTATGATTATTATCAATGTTGAAAACAGTTTTTTTCAGGATTCCTTGATGAATAGAAAGTTCAAAAGAACAGCATTTATCTGAAATACAAAGCTTTTGTAACATTATACACTACCGTTCAAAAGTTTGGGCTCAGTAAGAATTTTTATTTTTATTTTATTTTATTTTTTTAAAAGAAATTAATTTTTTTTTTCAGCAAGGATGCATTAAATCAATCAAAAGTGACAGTAAAGACATTTATAATGTTACAAAAGATTATATTTCAAATAAATGCTGTTCTTTTGAACTTTCTATTCATCAAAGAATCCTGAAAAAAAATATTGTACACAATAAATGTTTCTTGAGCAGCAGATCATCATATTAGAATGATTTCTGAAGGATCATGTGACACTGAAGACTGGAGTAATGATGCTGAAAATTCAGCTTTGATCACAGGAATAAATTACTTTATAAAATATATTCAAACAGAAAACAGTTATTTTAAATTGTAATAATATTTCACAATATTACTGTTTTTACTGTATTTTTAATTAAATAAATGCAGCCTTGGTGAGCAGACCAAACTTCTTTTAAAAACATTAAAAATCTTACCGTGTCCAAACCGTGTTTACCACAGAAAATTCCTCTTTGTTAAATGTAAAACAAATCAAATTACTGTTACTGTAAACAAACATTTGTAATGCTTTAAATAAAGAAATATGATTTTCCTTTTCCTCTTTATTTTCATTCTACATATAAATCCTTTGTTAAAATGTAGATCAAAGTCTGCATGCTTATGGAATAAATCAAATAAAATACTGTGACAAATTATTTAGTAAAAGTAGAAGTATTTTTAAAGTAATCTCTTTAATGTTATGCATAAAACAAAGAACTACACAGAGTGGATCCGCCTCCGAATGAAGATTGACAGGTGCGCAATCCAATAGAAATCTTACAACCTTTTCAATGCAGCCAATCACAGAGCGGGTCATGGCAGAGTACGGTTTACAGCCGCAGGGGTCAGAAATTGCGATGCTCACCTCAGAATGGAAACAGGTAAAAATTTCATCTGTCGGTTAAAGTTTTAGTAAGTGTCGACCAGAGAGTTCTTGTTGTTTTATAACGGTATTTTATTCACCTGAGGCGTCTTTCACGTGCGATCTTTAACGATTAAAGCAACACGGCGCGTTTCATAGTGACGGACTGCCGTTATTCAGAATAAAAAATTAACGGAACTGCTTCTAATCGACTTGAACACATTAAATACTCTCTATATATCGACAAGTACTGACATATAAGTTGGTTAAAGTGGTTGTTTGTGCTAGTTTGCTGTCTGAGGCGCGGAATGACACCTGAGTTTCGTGAACGCGCGCGCGTGAGCGCGGGATTACGACAGGAGCTGCGTCAAGATCACATTCATTATAAAAGAGAGAAGCGCGTTCATGGATCAACCAAAAATTGCCCAAATAATATTATTTACAATACGATAAAAAAAAAAACACTTAATAAAAGTAATAAAGTAAAGAATTTATCTTATTATAATCCACTTAAAACTACCATAAATACTATGACAATACCATGTACAATACAATACTATTATATATGAATATAGTAAAGTAAACCTGTAAAAGTTTGCATATGTGTCTTTTGTTGGGTGTCATATTTGATACACCATTCTTTTATGGCTCAGATAATATGATATAGTGAGAATATGGAGGGGAATAAAACAGCTCAAATTTATTCAAACTAAGCAAAAATATACATTTTGGTGCAGATTCTGATATTTATTTGGATAAAAAAAAATCAATTCTTATTTTAAACACTTATGACTTTAACTATACATAAACATCAAATACTGTAGAAGCTGTAAACACAATCACTAATCATAATAAACAATATTTTTTCATCTGGTACCAGCAGTGTTTTTGGTGAGGATCATTAGCGGTGAGAGTTTTGATGTTCATCACTGATGCGATTCAGCATTTTAATGTGTTTTATAAAGGCTGATGGATGTCTCTGTTTTGTGATGCAGTGAGCTGAGAGATCTCAGGCATTCTGGGACGAGTTCACGGTCTCCGACAGGACAGAGACTCACAGATGGAGGGTGAGACGGGTGAAGCAGATGAAGTGAATGAAGCCAGAGCGTGTGAGCGGCGAGAGCTGAACGCTGGTGTGTCTGTCTGCAGGTGAGATGGTGAGGTTGACAGTCATCAGGGGGGATGACGGTCAGCTGGGCTTCAGTGTGCGAGGAGGATCTGAACACGGACTCAGTGTCTTCATCAGCAAAGTGCAGAAAAACAGCGCTGCAGGTGAGAGACTCTGTGTATTTATGTGTTTCCATGATGAAAGAGTTACTTAACCCTCTGGTCCTCTTCGTTTAGGGGTCACACTTGTCTCCTTCTCGGCCAAAAGTGACCGAAGCCTTGAAATTCTGACTTTATATCTCGCAATTCTGACTTTATATCTCGCAATTTTAACTTCATAACTCGCAATTTTAACTTCATAACTCACAATTCTGACTTTATATCTCACAATTCTGACTTTATATCTTGCAATTTTGACTTCATAACTCGCAATTTTAACTTCATAACTCACAATTCTGACTTTATATCTCGCAATTCTGACTTTATATCTCACAATTCTGACTTCATAACTCATAATTCTGACTTTATATCTCGCAATTCTGACTTTATATCTCGCAATTCTGACTTTATATCTCACAATTCTGACTTTATAACTCGCAATTTTGACTGTATATCTCGCAATTTTAACTTCATAACTCGCAATTTTAACTTCATAACTCACAATTCTGACTTTATATCTCGCAATTCTGAGTTTATATCTCGCAATTCTGACTTTATAACTCGCAATTCTGACTTCATATCTCGCAATTTTGACTTCATATCTCGCAATTTTAACTTCAGAACTCACAGTTCTGACTTTATATCTCACAATTCTGACTTCATAACTCACGATTCTGACTTCATAACTCATAATTCTGACTTTATATCTCGCAATTCTGACTTTATATCTCACAATTCTGACTTTATAACTCGCAATTTTGACTGTATATCTCGCAATTTTAACTTCATAACTCACAATTCTGACTTTATATCTCACAATTCTGACTTTATAACTCGCAATTTTGACTGTATATCTCGCAATTTTGACTTCATAACTCGCAATTTTAACTTCATAACTCACAATTCTGACTTTATATCTCGCAATTCTGACTTCATAACTCATAATTCTGACTTTATATCTCACAATTCTGACTTTATAACTCGCAATTTTGACTGTATATCTCGCAATTTTAACTTCATAACTCACAATTCTGACTTTATATCTCACAATTCTGACTTCATAACTCGCAATTTTAACTTCATAACTCACAATTCTGACTTTATATCTCACAATTCTGACTTTATAACTCGCAACTTTGACTGTATATCTCGCAATTTTAACTTCATAACTCACAATTCTGACTTCATAACTCATAATTCTGACTTTATATCTCGCAATTCTGACTTTATATCTCACAATTCTGACTTTATATCTCACAATTCTGACTGTATAACTCGCAATTTTGACTGTATATCTCGCAATTTTAACTTCATAACTCGCAATTTTAACTTCATAACTCACAATTCTGACTTTATATCTCACAATTCTGACTTTATAACTCACAATTTTGACTGTATATCTCGCAATTTTAACTTCATAACTCGCAATTTTAACTTCATAACTCACAATTCTGACTTTATATCTCACAATTCTGACTTTATAACTCGCAATTTTGACTGTATATCTCGCAATTTTAACTTCATAACTCGCAATTTTAACTTCATAACTCACAATTCTGACTTTATATCTCACAATATAAAGAGCTGGCAGGTCTGTGTGTTGGTGATAAGTTAGTGGAGGTGAACGGCGTGAGTCTGGAGAACGTCAGCATGAGCAGCGCTGTGAAGGTGTTGTCGGGTCACGCTCGCCTCCGATTGGTCGTCCAGCGCGTGGGCCGCGTGCCTGGCGTTCGCTACACTAATGAGAAAACCACATGGTGAGTGTCACCAACCTAATCAAGCGGTTTGGCGTTCATATCTGTGATGCTCAGCGTGTGTTTTTGCGTGTTTAGGGTGGATCTGATCCATCGGCGGATGGTGGTTGAGGAATCGGACGCTCCAGTCTCTGTGTACAGCTCAGACGGAGCACTGTGTCGAACGGTTCACCTGCATCTCTCGCACAACCAGCCCTGCCTGGGACTCAACATCCGCGGAGGACGAGAATACAACCTGGGCATCTACGTATCGAAGTCAGTACACACACAAACTATAGTGAGAGAGTAACATAAAGAATGCTGCATGCTGGGAATTCATATGCGCTGCTGCATGTAGTGGAACGTTATTGTGGCTACATCATTCTGTTTGTAATTTTCATGGAAAAACGAATCAAGCTCTGATACAATGTGAAATGTGTTGTTGTTTTTTTCTTCTGTGTTTTGATGTCAGCGTTTTGTGTCTGATTGGCTGTTTACAGGCTGGATCCTGGCGGTCTGGCAGAACAGGGCGGAGTTAAGATGGGGGATCAGATCCTGTCAGCCAATGGCGTGAGCTTTGAGAACATCAACCATTACAGAGCAGTGGAAGTGCTGAAGAGTCAACCTCATGTCATACTGACTATTAAAGTGAGTCTCTCACACACACAGCAGATGGCTGATATGGCTCTCTGGTTTCTGTGTGTCAGGCTGTGCATTATTCACTCTGTTCCTGGATCAGGTATTCCTGCAAACTCATACACACTTAATGTCCATATAAACATGCCAACATTCATGACCAGGAACCAGAGAAATGGTTTGGGAGGAAATGAATCATACTGTTCTCTGTTAACAGTTATGTTTAAGCCAGTACAGACAATACAGTCAACTTTGTCTAACTCAAACTGGGGTTTGTGAAGCTAATAATTAATTAAATAATAAAATGTAAATAAACCACAAAAACAGTCAAAATAAAATGCTTACTAGAAGCAAATGTTTTATAAATCGCAATTCTGACTTTTTTCTCCGAATTTGGAGTTTATATCTCACAATTCTTACTTTATAACTCGCAATTGTGAGAAATAATTCTGACTTGCGAGTTCTAAAGTCAGAAATGCGAGTTCTAAAGTCAGAATTGCGAGTTCTAAAGTCAGAATTACGAGTTCCAAAGTCAGAATTGCGAGTTCTAAAGTCAGATTTGCGAGTTCTAAAGTCAGAATTGCGAGTTCTAAAGTCAGAATTACGAGTTCTAAAGTCAGAATTGCGAGTTCTAAAGTCAGAATTGCGAGTTCTAAAGTCAGAATTACGAGTTCCAAAGTCAGAATTGCGAGTTCTAAAGTCAGGATTGCGAGTTCTAAAGTCAGGATTGCGAGTTCTAAAGTCAGAATTGCGAGTTCCAAAGTCAGAATTGCGAGTTCCAAAGTCAGAATTGCGAGTTCTAAAGTCAGAATTGCGAGAAATAAAGTCAGAATTGCGAGAAATAAAGTCAGAATTGCGTGTTATAAAGTCAGAATTGCGTGTTATAAAGTCAGAATTGCGAGAAATAAAGTCAGAATTGCGAGTTATAAAGTCAGAATTGCATGATATAAACAATATAAATCGCAATTCTAATTTTTTCCTCAGAATTTGAAGCTTATATCTCGCAATTCTTACTTTATAATTCGCAATTGCGAGATGTAAAGTCAGAATTGGACTTTATAACTTTCAATTGCGAGTTTATATCTCTCAGTTGTGAGAAAAAAAGTCAGAATTGTGACAATTTATTTTTTATTTAGTAGGGGAAACAAGCTTCCATAATTTCCAGTGGTAAGTGACAGCTTTGATATAAATGTGGTTTCTTTGTTCACACGCAGGAAGCTGGCAGATATCCGGCTTACAAAGAAATGGTGACAGAGTTCAGCTGGATGAATAAATGTAAGTTTCTTTTTTTAGCGTTCACACAACAATAATGTGCTAATCTCTAAGCACACTAACCTTTGACCTCTGTTAGCGGGCAATGGAACCGTCTGTTCGTCCTCACGCGGGTCTGAGTCTCACTCATCCACCTCCTCGCTGTCCTCTGGTACGCCCCTCGGCTCATTGAGCGGCCTCTCCCAAGCTACTCTGCCTGTTAACTTGCCCTTAGGAGCCGAAATGTCCGACGTCTGCGGATCCACTGAAGCCCAGTTTCATCCAGATTCCACTGATAACGAGGGTCATTCGGAGCAGCTGCGGACGGTGAGCCGAGGACCCACAGAACTGCTGCAGGACTCTGTGATCCGGAGCGATGGAGAGGATAAAGGGAGAGAGTCAGGAGGGAACAGAAGAGAAGGCCGGAAAACATCTCTGCTCATGATTCTCAGCCGACCGAGTCCTCCGATACGCCGAACACGAAGTCATGTGACTGTGTCAGGTAGGGTTGAGTGGTTTAAAGAGATCATACATGGTCATATTTTGTTCATATATTTGTGAGGTTATCATATTCTGTATTTTGATAATGTTCATATTAAGGTTTGTTTCTGCTTTTGTCACAGAAGAGGAAAAGAAACAGAAGAGAAAACAGACGGAAAGAGGAGAAGAGGGAAGCAGTCCGCTACAGCGCTCCAAAACTTTCTTCAGCCTTTTCCGAAAGAGAGATTCCTCAAAATCACGCTCCAGATCTCCCTCCCACTCAGAGAGCAATCTGGGTAATATTGTTCTACTTTTTAGAGTATCACATCGTAAAGCTCAAAGTGTACTTCAGTTTGAACGCATGGGCTTTCCAAGCATACACCATTTTTTATAGTGTGCGCAAACGCATGTGGTCAACACACATGGACTAGAAAGTTTCATTCTTGTCTAATATATGTAATATTTCTCTCTAAAGTTATGAGCGATTATAAAATGTCTTGGCAAAAGCTGCATCTCCTAATCACCTCACAAGCGCTCAATGTTTCCACAGGCAGGTATAATGGTGATTTATCTGAGCGGGACGCTCTGAATCAGGTGCGAGAAATGGCTGTCAGATTGCTGGAGGATGAAGATGTGGTTGTGCTCATGGGAATCTGTAAGAGGGTAAGAGAGATTCAGCCCCTTGCCCTGATGATCTCACATAATTCAAGGTTTTCTTTGTCCAGAGACCAAACTCATCTGCTGTTCTGACAGTATTTGACAGAACGAGGGCTGCAGACGCTTGTCCAGCCGCTACTGGCCATCCTGAACACACCAGAGAAGCTGCTGCTGCTCCGAGAGATCAGGTGAGAGCGTGTGCAAACCAGACGCCTGTAAGATGATGGATAAACAAACAAACAAAAGCAGCCAAATAGCAGAGGGTTACTGATGCTGTGTAATCGATCTGATGATCTTGCTGTACAGAAGTTCCTGTAGTTTTGTGTCTCTCTTCTCTCAGAACACTCGTGTCCTCCAGTGATCTTCCGCTCTTCAACAGCACGGTGTCTCCATTTGAAGAGGAAGCTTATGATATTCTGAAGAGTCGCTCACGTAAATCGATCATAATCTTCACATATTAATGCTCAATGGTTCATAGTTGCTTGCAGACCCTTCAGTACATTCTTCTTGTGTGTTTAATTCAGGCAGAAGTTCTCCTCAGGCAGGCCACGCCCCCAGACGCCACCTCATCACACCTGCACCAGGTCAGCATAATTTTTTATTTTATATCCATCAATAATTTCATCTACTGTACCGGCACTTGACCAACCTTCAAAGTCAAAATCAAGTTAAATTTATTTGTATTGCACTTTTCACAATACGCATCATTTTAAAGCAGCTTTACAGGAAGTCACACTGATATGTCTTTTCCATAGATCAAGTGCTGGGCGATATGATGATATATATCAATGAGACAAGATCAGACTATATTGTTATTAGTGTTGTCATTCCTGGACTTGTTGTGCACTATTCATCAACACACATAATTCCCAATAATAATTAGAAAGCGTATCTCTCTCTGCCTCAGATGTGCATGGTGGATTTGAGCTGCACACTTCAAAAGACAAGGAGAGACACAATCAGCTTCTAGAAGGTCTCGAGCAGCTCCGTTTATCCTCCTGTCAAGACCAGAACGAGTCACTGCACATGTCCGGAGCCTTCAGCCCATTACTGGACGTTCCTGTGGACACTTACAGTCATTCAGACTCATTATCGTCCTCCAGGGCGCTCCTTCCCAACTGGCTACTGGCGGAGAATGTGCGTTCAGACTCTTCCCAGACATCAGACAACGGTTTCGCCTGTTCAGATGACACATGTGTTCATTCACAAAGAGGAAGAGCTCCTGTCAAGAACGGGCATTCGAAGAGTAAATCAGACGGAGCGGATGTGCTGTTTACTGTAGTGGACATGCCTCGCCACAAGAGGCCGCTGCTCTCACAGGTCTTTGGTTCCCTTAAGAAGTGCCATAGTTCAACAGTGACGCCCGCAGGACAGTCTGTGCAACAGCAGCTGCATGAGACGCCTACAAATGATGAGCCAGAGTTTGAGCTCACTACAGTCCACATCAGCAAAACCAAGCAGTCTCTGGGTATTCAATTTTCTTTTCTTGTCTTTTCGATGCAAAGCAAGTGTGTTTGATTTTCTTTTTATTTTTATCTCAATCTTGAATCAGAATAATAATAAAAGATGAGCACAACTTCCCTTTCATGCAGACTTTAAGGGGGTCATATGAGGATTCAACTTTTCCTTGATTTTTTGAGATGAGAGTTTATTCTACAATGCAAACATGAGGAGGGGGAAAAGTTCTGTTTACATTCTGTTTTTTTTTTTTAAAGAATTTAATAAAGTAAGCTTTTGTTTTTATTTTATTACATCATTTGTACATAAACACCACTGGTTGAGAACATTGTGTTTCGAGAGAAAAACTCGTTAAATTTTGATTAAAATAATCAAAATAAAATGTCGAGAATAAAAATGCATTCGATCAGTGTTCAGTGTTTATTCTCGACATTTTATTTTGACTTTTTAATGGAAGTTTAACAAGTTTTTTTTTAAAAAAACAACTTTATTCTCAACTTAATTAGCTTATTCTCAACATTTTATTTACTTTTTTTTAGACGACTTTATTCTCAAAATTTAATGAGTTTATTCTCTACATTTTGACTTTTTCAAAATTTAACAAGTTTTTCCCTATCACAACGATTTTATTCTCAAAATTTAACGAGTTTTTTCTCAACAGTGTATTTAGACTTTTCTTCAAAACACAGCAACATTATTCTAAAAATTTAATGTTTATTCTCGACATTTTATTTTGATTTTTTTTTCGCGAAATTAACCTCATGTTGTAGTGACTTTAATCTTGAGATGTTTTTATTTTTTATTGCTTGGCCCTAATCCCCTTACGTAATTAGATGACCCTGTTAAAGCTGGCATGAAATTTCTATTTGTTTTCTAAATGCATGTTGTTGATTTTCTTGTGAATGATTGAAACATGCATGCTTAATTTTTTTTTAATTTGACCTAGTAATTTTTAATTAAAATGTCACAATTGGATCTTCCAATTACACCTATAAATCAAATTAACAACCAGTGGATAGGACGACGCAAGTAAGCAGCTTCACTCAGATGTACGTCAGAATATGGAAAAGATGTGACGCTGCTTTCATTTCATCCTGTAGTTTAATCTTTAATTCCTCAGTGGGTAATTTATGATATAAATGAAGTGCAGGTAATTATGTCCAGTTATGTGTGTGTGTTGTGATCAGGGATCAGTATATCCGGAGGATCAGAGTCCAGAGTTCAGCCCATGGTGAAGATCGAGAGGATTTTCCCAGGAGGAGCTGCATCTACTAATAATGCTCTGCGGGTAATAGACGATGAAGCCCTGTTGATCAATGGCAGCACGTGTGATTAGCTCATGCTGAGTCTGTGTGTCTGTTGTGTGTCTCAGGCTGGTTTTGAGCTGGTGTCGGTGGATGGCGTTTCTCTGCAGGCTGTGACCCATCAGAACGCGGTGGAGATCATACGGCAGGCCTTCAGTAACAAGAACATCGACCCCATGGAGCTCGTGGTCAAAGTTCCCAGAGAGCCCAGAGTCTCATGACCAGACACGATGCCTTACCGTATGTATTTCATGACATTTGACCAAATCATCATTCAAGAATGAAGAACAAACACTAACTGGTTGAATCTCATAAGAGTGGCGATGTGTGAGATTCACCTCTTTGGTTAGAATAAAGTGGCGATTTTCAATGTTACCACTATTTGAAATGCATCAAACTTGCCCTGAAAATAGCCATAGATGCTGTTAAAGATTAACCCAGGATAAACTACCATTCACATTAACTTGAACTTAGAGTTTGAGGAAATTATCCTTAAAACATACTTTATGAACGGCCACAATCCAGTAACTTTCTGCAGAATCATGTCGGGAAAATAAAGTGACATCATCCGAGTCTGTCTGTATGGTCACAGACAAATGCTCAAAAAATATATATTTAGAAATCACAACAATCTAACATAATGTAAAGACATGTTTGTAAATTCTAATAAATCCTGGTTTATTTGCTCTGGTAACACAAAGATCAGTATTTTCAGGAACATAAATATTGAATAAAATACCAGTATTACAGTTGATTCATTGCAGGTGTTTAATTACAAACAGCTCATAGGAACATTAAATATACAGCACGAAAAATATACAATGTATTGGCTTCATACAAATACTGTTAATTAAAAAAATTATAATACCACCACAATCACCCACAAGATACAGAGCAGTTTAACGCACGCCAGCAATGCTTTGGTCTATTCACAGTGGCTACGCATCTATAAATGTGCACAATGAGGTTATTCAATATTATGTGATCATATGTGAATCTAAAGTGTGCAGTAATTCTTTTATTTTGGTACAAATATAACAGTCAGTTGCTTTTATTAAAGAAGAGATCATATTCCTCACTTTAGTATTAAATAGTGCCACATTCACCTCATGTCAGAATTACTGTAAGAGATTCTACTGGCTGCTCATGACGCTGAAATTAGTTATTAATCAATGTTTTTAACACCAATTTTGGATGTATGTGCAGCTGTGTTGTTGTTAAATGCAAAATACTTCATAAATACATTAAACTATTGAAGAACGAAAGCCATTCTGGTTTTAACATGTCACAAAGTCAAGTGAGGGCAGCTTGAGCTTCAACTCTGAGTAGCTTTTACTAATCGGATACTCAATTACAATAATTCTGACATGATGTGATCGCAGTATAACTGTGCTTTAGGAATCGAGACACGGAGCAGAAGTGTATTTTCTTATGTTAATGAAGGGGAAAGCCACGAGTAGTTTGGTATATCGCATAAACGCTGAATGGAAACGGCAAGATAGGAAAACATGCGCTTAAACTACGATGGAAATGCATTTACTGGATAAACTCCTGGATGCGCAATGAAAAAAGTCACGTGACTTTTCCTCAACAGAGGATGTGATTGGATAACTTGACTAACCAACGGACCAATCGCATCACAGCAAATGTTGAAGATTTGGTTTTCTTGATGGAAATGGTGCTTTATTTCCAAGTTTAATTTGCAATTTTGCATGGAAACATAGATAATGACACAAAAGTGCACTTCTGTGAGTTTACAAACATACTTTATGGAAGCTTGTGTCCGCTACTAAATAAAATAAAAAAGGTAATTGCGACTTTTTATCTCACAATTCTGACTTTTTTCTCGCAATTGCGAATTATAAAGTCAGAATTGCGTGTTATAAAGTCAAAACTGCAAGATATAGTCGCGATTCTGACTTTTCTTGCAATTGCGAAATATAAACTCGCAATTCTGACTTAAAAATTTTGCAATTCTGATTTTAAAACTCGCTATTCTGAATTTATATCTTGCAATTCTGACTTTATAACTCGCAATTCTGAATTGTGAGATAAAAAAAAAAAAATCGCAATTACCTTTTATATTATTTCATGGCAGAAACAAGCTTCCATACATACTCTGTGTCACATGAGCCTAAAAATAATTGACACAGAGTCAATTAAATGTAGTTGCACCAATTATTAGGCCACATAACTTATGTAACAAACAAGCTATGCTGTGCACAGTTTTTGAGTTTTCTGCATTTTATGCAGAGCACATTTGTGAAATGATTGCGGCAGTAGACGAATACCTAGTTTTAGAGTGACAAATTCCCATTATGTGTTCCTCAAACCATGTGATGAAGATGATTTCAGATCTCGGTTGCAGCGATGTCGTCGAAGGTAACTTCATTTCCGCTGCTCTCGTCGTCCTGGTCTCTGGACTCCAGCTCGAGGCTGAGTTCACGGAGCGATCGCTCCAGATCGCGGTTTCTTTTGTACATCTGCACGTAGTTCTGCTGTAACTGTTTCTGGTATCGAATCACTTTCTCTTTCTCCTCTTCCCAGCTCTTTCTCTCGCTCTCGAACGCAGCGGCCCGATCGGATGAATGCTGGCGTTCGTAAGCGAGCTCCGCCTTCAGCCTGTCCATCTGCTGCTTGGACCCTTTCAGCTCCTCGCTTTCGTTGGCCAGCCGCTGATCCTCAGCGGAGGAGGCGCTCAGAGCCTCCCGCAGGCGAGACGACTCCTCTTCCAGACGGCTCATTTTCTCTCTGAGCAGCTCGCTTTCGCTCTTGCGCCGCTGCAGTTCGTTCTCGCAGACCTCGAGCTCCAGGGTTCGTGTGCGTGAGGCCGTGTGCGCCTCCTGTAGCTGACTCTGGCACGTCTGCAGCTCTGCACGAACCTCCCTCAGCTGCCCGCGCAGCGTCACCAGCTCACCAACACGCTGTGCCAGATCGGCCTGCAGGTCCTTCAGCTGCTGCTTCAGCAAGGAAATCTCACCAGACTTCTGGCACACCTGAAGGGTACAGCGGCGTGTGAGACAAAATTCAGGTCATTAAATGTCATAAAACATCTTAAATAGTATAACAAACCATAATTTTAAAGAGGACCTATTATGCTCTTTTCACAAGATGTAATATAAGTCTCTGGTGTCTCCAGAATGTGTCTGTGAAGTTTCAGCTCAAAATCCCCCACAGATCATTTATTATAGCTTGTCAAATTTGCCCCTATTTGGGTGTAAGCAAAAACACGCCGTTTTTGTGTGTGTCCCTTTAAATGCAAATGAGCTGCTGCTCCCGCCCCCTTTCCAGAAGAGGGTGGAGCTTTAACAGCTCGCGCTTCGGTCGCTCAACAACAACAAAGCTGGAGAATCTCACGCAGCCAAAATGACGAAAGTGTTCCGCCTTACATTGTTCAAACCGGAGTCGACACTGATGGAGAGACTCGGGAAGAAGTTACAACTTTTAGACGTTTCTGAATGGTTAGTGGATAAATTTATGTAGTTGCTGTGGAGTTGATTCAACTCATCCACTAGCATGTGCCGTCATGTTAATCTTTTGTGCAAATCCAGCGTTGAATTGACCCTCGTTTGTGATGCAGTCCGGCGTAAAATGACAGCATGACAACAACATTCGACTCCTCACCTCCCATTTGGTCTCCTCCAGTCTTGGGCCCAGCTGGGTGTGCTCTCGTTCGAAGGAGGCGCAGCGCTCCTCAAGCCTCTGTCGCTCCTGCAGGAGCTGCGTCATGTCCTCCTGCAGCTTCTTCTTCTCCTGCTGCAGCTGAAACACCTGGAGCTGCAGCAGCTGCTGCTCTCGCTGCGCTTTTTGAGACGCCTTCTGCATTTTAGCCGCACAGGTCTGTCTGAACTCCTCCATGTCCAGTTCCGTGCGCTTCTGTCTCTCCTCGTACACCTGCATGAACACACACACACAAGCATATAATCTGTTAAGAAACTAGTGTTCAATTTGAGTTTGTATTTTTAAGGCCCATTAACAACAAGAATGATAACTATATTAGCATCCACACAAACGGATGATAGTGTTAAGTGCGCACTGCAACTCCTTAACATGATTTACTGATTCCTTCCCTCAATTTACTAAATAGTGCGTATGATTTATTGATTAATTCCCTCGATTCATAAATCATGCGCATGATTTACTGATTCATTCCCTCGATTTACTAAATAGTGCACATGATTTATTGATTCATTCCCTCGATTTATAAATCATGCGCTTGATTTACTGATTCATTCCCTCGATTTACTAAATAGTGCGCATGATTTATTGATTCATTCCCTCGATTCATAAATCATGCGCATGATTTACTGATTCATTCCCTCGATTCATAAATCATGCGCATGATTTACTGATTCATTCCCTCGATTTACTAAATCGTGCGCATGATTTATTGATTCATTCCCTCGATTCATAAATCATGCGCATGATTTACTGATTCATTCCCTCGATTTACTAAATAGTGCGAATGATTTATTGATTCATTCCCTCGATTCATAAATCATGCGCATGATTTACTGATTCATTCCCTCGATTTACTAAATCGTGCGCATGATTTACTGATTCATTCCCTCGATTTACTAAATCGTGCGCATGATTTATTGATTCATTCCCTCGATTCATAAATCATGCGCATGATTTACTGATTCATTCCCTCGATTTACTAAATCGTGCGCATGATTTATTGATTCATTCCCTCGATTCATAAATCGTGCACATGATTTACTGATTTACTCATGTCATGTGCAGGGCTCCATAATGTATACATTACCTTCATGGTAAACTAATTAATTTCCTGACGGCTGAGATTAATTTTCATAAAATGGTTCTAAAAGGGATAATCTTCTGGTTTCCTACCATCATTACTCTCAGTAGAGATGAAATCGCACACACCTGACAGATCGCCGCTTCATTCTCATCCAGGTTTTCCCTGAGCTGCTGAAGCTCCTGGTCTCTCTCCCTCAGTTTCTCCTCCAGGTCTCTCACGATGGCCTCGTAGGCCTCGATGGGCGGAGGTGACGGTCTGCCGGAGCCCATGTCCGACAGCAGCTGACAGCGGCCGCCCAGAGAGCCCGTGCTCTTACTGGACGAGGAGCGTCCGCTGTCTGAGTTCGAGTGTCCGTGATGTTTGGTCACCTCGCTTTGGTTATACACAGGGCCACTGTACGCCGGGAGGTTTGTTAAGGAGTTGCGTGCCGTGTCCGTCATGGTAAAAGACTGGCTGAACAAACCGTTGCGAGCGCCGCTGTAAGAACTGCGTCTTTCCATCGTTATGGGTGTGATGTCTTCATCTTCTGGAGAAAACAAGCTGAGGTTTCCTTGGCTTCCTGAGAGACCGGCGCCGAGCCGTGGAGACAAGAACTGCACGGCGTTACGGCTCTTGGGAATGACAGGTTTGAAGGCAGTGGGTCTGATTATGGCCTGCTGAATGTTCTGGGAGAAAACAGAATGAGAAATCATGAGAAACCTCAGCGTATTACCATGTAATAAGTGATAAAAATACATGTGGCTCAGCTTTTAGTGATGTGATGGATCTACTGGATGATTCTCAATTTTTGCCAAGTATCATGTGCCTAGATCAACTTTGTCCTGGAACAATATTACTAGCAGCCAGTCAGATTTTTGGTATAACAAAAGGCCTTGATAAGGTTAGGCTTCAGGCCTTGAGCGCCAATCTTAACCTTCATGGTTTGGATTTAAGGATACACCAATATTTAAAATAACGATTTTCATTTGACTGATTACTAGTAAATGGAATTAAATTTCTTTACTATTTTGTCTAACTTTAAAAATAAAGCACTAAAAATGTTAATTTAAAGGTATATAGGAAATAAAAAATAATAAAGTAAGCAATAAAAATTAATTTAAAAATGTAGGCAGCACAATACAGTACAAATAACACTGATATTCATTTTGAGATTCACTAAAGATTACATTTAACACTGTTATTCAATAATTTGTGTTTTTAAAGACAATATATATATAAATTGATTCGAATTAAATTAAAATGTTGATCATTTAGATGTAATAATTTTATAATATTGGCCAAAGTACAGATTTATTTAAAATTGAAAGTATATATTTTAGGATAGGACAGTTAAAGATTACATTTTAACAGTGTTATTAAATTATTTAGGGCAGTTGAGGAGTGACAGGTAGCAACAGGATCATTTTATTAATCCCTAATCCTGTACTCACCCTTTCTAACTGTCCAGACACAGGAACCAGTTTCGGAGGCCCATCCACACCAGCCATTCCCACATCCAAATGATTATCATTCCAGTCCCTTATCAAGTCCTCATGGGAATATGAACGAGTCCCGAAGCCTTTCGATCTGCCAACGATGCCCCTTCTCTTGCTGGACGGAGTTCGACTTCCAGCCTGAAAGTCCTGGGGGGCGTCGGACAGCAGTCGTCCGGAGCCCAGCGTGCCCTTGCGGAAGTTGGTACTGACCTCTATGTTGGCTCGGTCGGGATAAGTTATGTGGGTCGGCTTCATGCTGCTGACGGCACCCATCGCTCCCATTAAAGGAGGTGAGGTCGGATGGAGGCGAGGGTCCAGGCCTGGTCCTGGATGGTCAATGGACACGGGGAGAGACTGGACCAGCGCCATCGCTGATGACACGGGAGCTCAGAAAACCTGCACATAGATGAGACACAAGTTATTGGACGCATTAATGGAGGTGGAGCGTATCGGCTGGCTGACTTCCCTATGTGATCTTGACTGGTCAGTGTGGTCAGTATAACAGTCCTGCTGGTCTTCTCATGAGGGTTCATCATGAGCACTAACTCACTTGCGCTCAGCATATGGGATTAATCTAGATTAGATTAAAGAATCCCACTTTGATCTGCCTCAACAGTTTCAAACAATACGAGCGCTAAAGCTGATTAAATCTGTCATAACCGTTCATAACATCTGTCAAGGAGAAACGGCATGTTTTACTTCTGTATTTCAGAATGGCAGAATGACTTTTCAAACTGGTTAAACAAGTTTCAAACACTTCGTACAAAGCTAAATGGGAAGATCCATCCCAAACTCAGGTCATCAGTTGAGTCTGACCAAGTTGGGCTGTTCAAACTGATTATGATTCCTTTGGTGGAGCAGAAATGACACATTTAACCTTTAACCAACCCTTTAACCAATAGTCTGCGCTGACTACGAAGACATTGGCAGGAAAAACTATTTCAGAGGTGGAGCAAGTTGAAAAGATCATGAAGACAAACATTTGTTATAATAATGTGAATTATTGTGAATCATTCACGAACATGACTCATTAAATGGGTCAATCTAAGTCTAGAATTACTGCCGCCTCCTCCCACATTTAAAAATGTGTCTTACCAACTTCGTCACTTACAGCTGCTTCCACATGAACTTCAAGCATCAAATTTAATACTTTGATCTTCAGAACATTCTTACAGCTGTTTGTTCTTTCACAACGAGGCACAAAGTCACTTTCCAGACCCTTCACCGTCTCTGATCCTCTGTGGTGGAATGAGATTCAAACGTCCACATGATCAGCTGAGACCATTACAATTAACCACAACCATAAAGAAAAACACAAAAAGGTTAATTTCCCTTCTGCTCTAATTTGTGTACTAATCTAGTTTATACAACTGTTATTTTTTTTTATGGTTCTCTGATTGGCGGAGAGCCGTGTGATATTCCCCCAGTATCAGCACTGGAACCGTTTCTCCGTTTATATCACTCCGCTCGCGTGGCAGTCATGGCAGTCAAGCAAATCCACCATATTTTTATAAATACTACTGTTGTTATTTCACAATGTAGTTTTTTTAGGCAAGAACCTAGTTATTTAGACCTCAACTATGCGACTTATATATAAACATAGCGACTATTTTACCATTTGTTAAACTTTCGCAGATGCGAGCTCCAGGTCATTCAGTGCTCATGTATTCACAGAGAACAGCTTCATCTCAGCCAATCCTTCATTTGCCACTGGCTCTTATGTAGATAGTGATTAAATGAGATTTAATTCATTTGGGGTATATCAAACGGTCAATCTTTGGTCTTATTAATCTATTGCTTGTTCCAGAGCAAATCGAATTGGGTTAAGAGGAAAAGCAAGTTTCATACTTTATATTTAGGCTAGCCTATATTTAACTTCAATCCTGTACTAGAGTGCTACTTTTGTACATTTGACTGAATTGTTTGCTTGTGTTCTCTATTTATTTGATTGTGTTTATTATTTGCTTACATTTGTCTATTATAATGGCTATTGTTATTGAAATTGAAATATTGTTGTTCAATAAATATTATTTTATATAAATAATATGCCGTATTTGGTATTGAGAAAGGGTCCGTCAAATAGTATCAGTGAAAGTTACATTATTATGCCATTAGATGGCGGCAAAGCCTCTCTTTAAAAGTGAGTCAGAACAAGGAAGTTGTTTTAGCGCTGTGGGAAATCCCCCTAACTTTTAAAAGGACAAATATATCGCTAAACTGATTTTTTCTAATGGATATAATATTATGGACATCGACCTGAAGAATGCTATATCAGATGCAGGTAATACACTCGTTTAGTTGATCTCTCTCTCTCTCATAATACCATAATGCTCTACAAAATACAATAAGCTTCAATGAAGCGACTCAGCGTTCCTTCGTTACTAGTTCTAAAATGACGTTTTAGAATTAGTAAAAGAGGCTTGGGCTCAACTGTGAAACTGTCAACTTGAGATTTGAATCCATGGCGGAAGGAAGTAGTTCTGCACAAAAGAGGGTTTTCAAAGACACTCCGTTGTTGTTCTTATTTATTTACACACTCGTGCCGTCGAACTGTTGTATAAATGCAATATCACACTCGTAGCCATGCCTCTATATCAGCACGCTGTGAATGATTACCTACGGCCAAATCACAGCCGTGCTGATACAACCTCATCTGATATTGCTAATTTATTCAGTCTTGCCATTGTGCACTATGAATAATTGCTTGTGTTGTACAACATTTGTAAGTGACTTTACATAAATGAATAAATGTAAATATAATGAACCACTGACTGCCTGAAGTGGTTCATGTTTCATGAGCTGAACTTGGGTCAGTGTTTGAGTCGTCATGCATGACCAAATGCACCACACGGCTTTATGCAGGATCACTGATACTGATCACTTCCTGAATGACATTAAATACACGTCTCAGTCTCACAGAACTACGCTGATCATCTTCAGCATACAACACACGGCTTATATTTTGCAAGTAAACATTACGGTGTCGTATTCAGAGTTGTGTGACACTAAACCTCTGTGTGGAGCAGGAAACACACCAAAACCGCGTGACTTGAGTGAAAAAGCCTTTCAGCATTTGTTGCCTCCTACCTTCCTCTGACAAATCTGACATTTTCTCAGAGACAACAATGAGATTAAATAGAGAACAATGAGGTATTTGCTTAAAGTCACATGACATCAAAATGTCATTTCCTTTTTTTTTTTTTCTATTCAAGCATCCCGATTCACATGGAAGTTCATCACATTACAGAAGTACAACATGTTGTAAATGTTGCCACATGTTGACCGTTTCTCTGGAGACTCGCATCCAAAGAGATCTCAGATTTGCCAAGACTCCAGAGATCTCGATATGCTCCACATTCATTTTATAGCTCCAAACTCTCCGGTTCACACGGAAATGGATATTGCAGTTAATAATTTGAGATGCAGGTCAGTTGAGTGAAAAAAAATAAAGGATTTGAAATGAAAGTTGAAGGTATTTTAACCCGAGCGCCACATTTTTAGAATGCTGCGTCATGCATGAGACGCTACAACTGTCAAACGCGTCCATCTAGTGCGTGTTTATGTTGAAAAACAACGGAAAAGTAGCGCAGTGGAATGGAAAAACGCCTCTTACTCTTCTACTAACTATGACTCATTTGAACCGGATTTATTTCTCCTGAGGAATATTAGGAGAAGAAAAGTGAGCAATGGGAGAAAATGGTTTTAAAACTGAACTAATGCCCGTCAAACACACTGTTTCAGCACACACACACACATGCATGGTTCTCTGTTGGTCACATACCTGATGTTAAATCCTGCATGTCGTCCGGTTCTGTGACACTGATACTGATGAAGCTGTGTGTCCGTCAGTCCGCTTCACTTTCTCTAGCTGAAGTACTTCAGTCTCCCTCTGTCTCAGTGTGTGTGTGTGTCCCTGAGGGAAACTCATTTCTCCGCTGCACGTGTGAAATGTTCTCAAACCCCTTCAAGCGCTCACGCTCTTTCTCTCTATCTCTCCCTCCTTCTCCGTCCTTCAGTTTCTTAATTCTTGTCTCCGTTACATCAGTACTCATGGTGTGTTATGGGAATATTTCACCATTAAGCAATACTGACAACGCTACAGAACGATTAAACACAACAACGTGACTCACACTCATAGTTTTGTCTCTTTTAGGCCACATACACACTGCAAAGTTTCAATGGTATGACATAAAACAAGACAAAAAATACGCTTACAAAAAAAGAAATTAAGGTATTTCTTATTTTAAGACCTGGAAATGTCATGGAAATTAATCAAATCCTAAAACACCATGGGCATTTTTATAATGAATATATATTTTCTATATATGCCAAAATCTAAAATATTTTACAGGGTAGGAATTGTAAGTAAAAAAATATGTTTAAGTGTGAAAATGTTCACTATCCTGTTTAAAAAGACACTTAACATTCATTTATATTATTGATTTGACTGCACTGACACAAAATAAACTGAATTAAGCTAAAAAAATTACACTATCCAACAGTTATTGAACGTAACCGAATCAACACTGAACTTAATTTAACTATTGTCTTCTATAGAGTTTCTTTACGGCTGAATTTATTAATTTTGCAACATCGACACTGTTATTTTCCTGTTTTATTACTGTGAAGCTGATTTGAAACAGTCTGTAAAATAAAGCTGACTTATGATGTGACTAAATTAGGGATGCACCGATATGAAAATTTTGTCCGATACCGATAATTGTTTATATTTGAAAGCTGATAACTGATATATTGGCTGATAAACCTAAACACAAATTTTTATATAATTTTTGAGAGCCTGATTACAAAAACAAGTCTCATCATTAAAATCCATGTCCCAAACACACAATTATAATGTTCTCATTATGCAAAAGTGCAATGAAGGTTGCATTAGCATTAAAACATGCGTTTCTGAACACCTCCAGATGTGGATCAGATCACAATGTTTTGAGCCTCGTCTACACCAGTATTTAACGCTGAGACGGATGTTAATAGCAGGCGTAAACTGGAAGCTGCCTGATTCAGTTTTAAGAAGAGCTAATTTTGCATCCTTGTAAAGTATTCTGGGCCGGCCCCGATCCACAGATCTGTGCGATTAAACCTCAGGCGCATCACAAATAGATCTCAGCGTGGAAAATCTTTACACTCTGATTCACACACAGATCATCTGAGTTCATTACAGTCTAGACGCCTACAACGTGAATACATCGTATGTTGAAACACATCAGGTGAACCCAAAACCAGCTAATTACAACCAATTAGTTGATTTTGCGTTCAAATCAGTATGAGCGATGCCAACTGTAAACACAGAGAGCGACAGTGACAAATGAAGCCGTAAATGCAAACACATTAAATACATTATCACACTTCCAGAGGAAAGTTTTGAATGAGTGTGCTGTGCTGGTGTATATATAGGCTAGTGTAAGTAGGCTACAGCGTGCTGTGTGTGTCTCTCTCAGGTCCTGTAAATGGGTCACGCTGGACACAGTTAAACTGGTTCTACAGGCAGAGCGAAGCGACCAGAACAGAACGAGACAAGAAAATATATTCAGGATCAGCACCAAAACACACACACCTTTAGTCAACGTTCATCCACACACATCTCCGTCTGTTTTTTCATCATTCATGTGATGCTCAAGAAAAAGACACCATAATGGCTCAGACGATAACTAAATTAATTATCATTCTAATTGTATGAGAATAGAGTCCACACAATAACTGCGCTAATAATGACGAACGATAAAAACACTGACAGCCAATCAGATTCGGACTTTAAAGAGCTCGAGCATTTAAAGTAGCATACAACAAAACTGCAGCACGCAATTATGATCAACTAAATGTTATCATGCACCTGTGTGGACGCTAATATAGTTATCATTCTTGGTGTGAACGGGCCTTTAGGACTGCAAGAACTAATAAATATCAGTAATCAAAAATGCGGACAAACCTGGTTAGTGACAACACTTTTGATGCACCGAAATTAATTTTTTAGTGAAATCAAAATTCAAGTTTTCATTTTCATTTTTAAAACACAGCATTTTATTACAAAATTCAAAATGGCCGATATTGGAAAATTGGATATCCCCAAATCTGACGAGGCCAATTTTATGATTTTTGGATGAACCGTTTAGAAGTTATAAACAAAAATAGCCATTTTTCGTATCTCCAGACCAGTAGGTGGCGCTGCTGAAGCGCAGCATGTAGCCTCAGGTCATGCTTGTGATGACATGGACCAAGTCTGGTCTGAATACGATAAAGTGTTGAGGAGAAACAGCCGTACATCTATTTTCACAAACACTACGTAAAATTCATTTGCGCGTTTTTCGAAAGCGATTTGACAAATCGACTTGAATTCCACAACTTTTCGTCGGCATGGTCTGAAGATGATCTGGTTCAATTTTCATGAAAATCGGAGTAACGGCATAGGAGGAATTAGAAAAAGTATTTTTTTCGGAAAATTCAGAATGGCGGAAATTTTCATGACTGAAATTGACGTCATGGGGTGCAATTGAATTGTCTTGTGCCAAGAAATTAGAGGAGAAAAAAAGCCCTTACAGTTATTAGCATAAATGTGAGTGCTGTTTTATTGACATCTTTCGGCAGTTGAAACACTGATTGATTGATTACATGAGACATGATTCATTCCAGTAAGTTGTTCTGTATCTTTCAACATTCCTTCTGATGTTCATTCATGTTTATTTGGTGCTGTAACTAGTAGTAAAGAGGAAGAGATGATCGGTTCATGAGCGCTCCTCCAAAACTGTTTCGGCCAAAAACAGAAAATTCATTTCAGATGTATATTTTCTGTTGCCAAAATTTTGGTGCATCACTAATGAAAGAATGCATGGGTTTGATTGCATGAAGGGGAAAATTGCATTAACTAAAAACAATGTAAAATTGAATGCAATGCAAGTTGATTTGGATAAAAGCATCTGCCAAATGCATTAATGTAATGTATTTCTAAGGAAAAAAATGTAATTACATTTTGTTTTGTAGGCTTGAATGTTGAACGAACCCTGAACAGGTGAATCTGAACAGGTATCTACAGCCCTGTTCTGCATCTTCGACCTGCGATCATGATTCACGGCCCAGTTTGTGTGGATGTGTTTCTGTGCCGGGACACAGAGATCCGGACAGCTGCGGGTCGCTCCCGGTGCCCGGCCGTGCCAAGCTTTCACTGGGAACACTGGCAAGAACAGACCTACTTTAGATGACCAAAAAAACAAAAAAAAAACAAATCACTGACATTTAACCCACGAAAGCAGCAGAAGAAAATCCTGAAAAGATCATATTTGCTGAACCTCTCCTTTAGTGTACGACTGATAAAGTAACGGCATACAGATTTAAAAAGAAATGAGTCACAGAAACTTCATGCTTGGCTACATTATCTCTCTAATTTGATATAAAGGACTTTATATGAACGGTTGGACTTTTAAAACTCAATCTCCAATCATCTCAATCATAACAGAGACCTTTAACTCACAGTCTTCCTCTGCTCTAATGACGGCTCTATAAATAGAGAGAGTATTAATAGCGTTTACAGAGAACTATGGGTTATGGGAAGCCACACCTGATTTATGTGCAGTTCAGATATAATCCAATTATATTAACAGATTACAGAACAAACTCGATGAAAGATTGTCGCAGAAGCATAGGGGTGAAACCTTTCACAAACATGACTGAAAATGAAGCCTGTTTTAGGACCATTAAGATCTTTATTTATTTTTTTATTTGATTAGATTTTTTTTTAGATTTGGTGGTAAAATGAAAATGCCGCTGGACCCCAAATTTTCTCACGCAAAATAGAATTTATTATACGTTTTGTCACCAACACGTGGACTCGCAATCTACCCTGAGAAACCTTGAGACACTCCCAGAGGACCGATGACAAAAACATCAACAAGTGGCTGCACAGGAAATGAGGTCACTCTGAGCATGAACGTGTGTGTGAGAGAGAGTTTGTTTACAGACTGGAGGAACAGCGGATGTGGGTTTGACCATCATGAGCTTCACTGTCAGCACTATAAACGCCTACAAACCTCAAACAAGAGCTCAAACACTGCAGTAGTTGCTGGAACATGGAGTTCAGTGAAGAAAATAAAGCCTACGGTGTTCATTGGCTGAACAGTGTCTCTTTGCCCCGCCCTCAAACACTGTAGTTGTATCTGAGACTGGAAGAGTTTGGTTCGTGTTGTTCATGTCGAGAAGACGCTGTTTTCTGCTGCCAAAGCAAATCCAGTTTGATGAGATTGATACGGTAAAACCGATGCCATCGTTACTGTTCGTATCAAGAGCTGAGATTCAGATATGCTAATGAGCGTTTGGTTTCCAACCAATCAGAGCAGAGCAGCTCTCAGAGAGGCGGGGTTTAGAGAGACCGAATCTTCGAACGAACCGTTTCAGACACTGAGAGAAAAGAGCTGATGCTGCAGTGGATATTATGAGAAAATTAAAGTGTTTTTGTAAGTCAATTGTTGGAGACTCTAAAACAACATTATTAAAATACCCTAACGGGGCACTTTAACTAAAATCCCTAAGCCTAAACAAGCATCACCCTTACGCTTAACAAACGACTCATGAGTAAGTGTGCTAGAACTTACTGAGCAATAAGGAAATGGTCTCAAATTTGCTCAGGGATGTTGATCTGTTGAGGACTTTAAGCGCTTACACACAAACACAAGAGCGACAGGTAGAGCCAGAATTCCTCAGGTGCGTCAGCTCAGAGATTTCACATTACAAAGACTCTTACAAACACCGTTAAAAGCTTATGTTCCCCTCACACGGCCAAATTTAAATAAATAAATGAACATGTTCACATATAAATGTTTGTATTACTGATGGCTCAGTGTTTGGAAATTATAACAGGATTTACTGACTCTCAAACTGTTCTGTTCATACAAAAACTTATATCAGCAGACCAAATAAAATCAAGTATCTTTTCTATTTTCGTGACAGCCGTGAGCATCGCCCTGCAACCCTTCCCTAAACGAATCCAACTGAGGTGCAAATTCATTAGACAAATCTAAATTGTCACCGGACTAGTTCCGTTCAAACAGCATGCAAAAAACGCAGTTCAGTTATAAAATGCAGAACGTAAGAACCGTTGTGCAAATGTGGCCTACGATCCAAACTCTCTTCGTTTAAGGGTCTTAAATGAGAAACAGAAGGTCACACCCAGATCGCTTGGATTAGAAGAGAGGGCGATTATGGCAGAGCAGTTTCCGTATTCATCTCCTCACCCGGCCAGCTGTAACATCAGATAAATACAGAAGCGCTACAATAAACAACCAGTAATTAACACAGAGACCTTTATCCAGTAATGCCACTATCAGACATCTGTTGTTCACGAATGAAGACCTCTGGAGCCGCCGATGCAAGTTGAATATGAAACGTCTGCAATCAGGACTTTGTCTAATCAAACAGACTTCATTAAAGAATGATTCGCCCCAGTGAAACGCAGCTGATTTGAGGTCACTGGGTCACTAGAGGGATCCAGTAAATGTTTGACTGAACCATATTTTGGTACGTCGACCTTTTAAACTCGCGTGTGTGTGCAGATGTATTTGAGCAACATCTCTGCTGTTTGGTCAAGAGTTGACCAAAGTGACCAAAGAATAATGCCCGCTCGTTCATTTACTATTTTTATTTATAAACAGTAGGCAGCACAATATTCAGTGTGAAGTAAGAAGAATCATGTGTAATGTAGGTTTTCACTCGGAATTCTACTGTTACACAATTGTTTTAAAAAATAAGTTGAAATAATGCAGGATAATCAACAAAAGCACATAACCATTAACAACCTTTGTAGCTCAGAGCAGGTCTGTCTTTAAAAGTTTTAAAATATATCATTAAAGGGTTAGTTCACCCAAAAATGAAATTTCTGTCATTAATTCCTCACCCTCATGTCGTTCCACACCCGTAAGACCTTCGTTCATCTTCGGAACACAATTGAATATATTTTTAATGAAATCTCAGAGATTTCTCTCCTTCCATTGACAGCTACGCAATTACCATTTTGACACTTCAAAAAGTTCATAAAGAGATTGGAAAACTAATCCATATGGATTGAGCGGTCTAGTCCAAATTTTTGTTAAGAGACTTGATTACTTTATATGATGAACAGACTGAATTTAGGCTTGAAACATTGATCAGCGAACATAAACAAAAGCTCAACCGAACCTGCTTGATGCGCAAGAACAAACTGCCTAACACGAGAATGAACCTCATTGGTTCTTGCTGAAGCTCAAACGTGCTGCGTAACACGAGAATGAACCTCACTGGTTCTTGCTGAAGCTCAAACGTGCTGCGTAACACGAGAACGAACCTCATTGGTTCTTGATGAAGCTCAAACGTGCTGCGTAACACGAGAACGAACCTCATTGGTTCTTGATGAAGCTCAAACGTGCTGCGTAACACGAGAACGAACCTCATTGGTTCTTGATGAAGCTCAAACGTGCTGCGTAACACGAGAACGAACCTCATTGGTTCTTGATGAAGCTCAAACGTGCTGCGTAACACGAGAACGAACCTCATTGGTTCTTGATGAAGCTCAAACGTGCTGCGTAACACGAGAACGAACCTCATTGGTTCTTGATGAAGCTCAAACGTGCTGCGTAACACGAGAACGAACCTCATTGGTTCTTGATGAAGCTCAAACGTGCTGCGTAACACGAGAATGAACCTCATTGGTTCTTGATGAAGCTCAAACGTGCTGCGTAACACGAGAATGAACCTCATTGGTTCTTGATGAAGCTCAAACGTGCTGCGTAACACGAGAACGAACCTCATTGGTTCTTGATGAAGCTCAAACGTGCTGCGTAACACGAGAACACACCTCACTGGTTCTTGCTGAAGCTCAAACGTGCTGCGTAACACGAGAACGAACCTCACTGGTTCTTGCTGAAGCTCAAACGTGCTGCGTAACACGAGAACGAACCTCATTGGTTCTTGCTGAAGCTCAAAAGTGCTGCGTAACACGAGAACGAACCTCATTGGTTCTTGCTGAAGCTCAAACGTGCTGCGTAACACGAGAACGAACCTCATTGGTTCTTGTTGAAGCTCAAACGTGCTGCGTAACATGAGAGTGAACCTCATTGGTTCTTGTAGAAGCTCAAACGTGCTGCGTAACACGAGAATGAACCTCATTGGTTCTTGTAGAAGCTCAAACGTGCTGCGTAACACGAGAACGAACCTCACTGGTTCTTGCTGAAGCTCAAACGTGCTGCGTAACACGAGAACGAACCTCACTGGTTCTTGCTGAAGCTCAAACGTGCTGCGTAACACGAGAACGAACCTCACTGGTTCTTGCTGAAGCTCAAACGTGCTGCGTAACACGAGAATGAACCTCATTGGTTCTAGCTTTTTATTAAATACTACAGTATTTATCATAAATTATTTATATAAATGCACATCATTTTAAAATAACTTCCCCTTCCTCTTGCAGCGACATCTGTTCCCTGATGATGCGTTTACTGGCGTGAGGGCGGGGCAACCTGTCACTCACATGAGACCCACCAATAGCAAACCACAACCATCCAATCAAGTGGGTTTCCTCTGTGTGTGAAGATTTAAAATCCCCTGATCTATCCATAGTATTTGATCGATTGATCAAAAGAACATCAGGGGTTAAACGAAACCCTTCATCTTACAGCTGATGTCATCAGTGACTAGTTAAATGCTAAACTTATGAAGAAGGAAGTTTGTGCTGTTTAATGTAAACAGTCACAGAACTGACATGAAAAGACCTTTAAACCTCTCTTGATAATCACTGAACTGATAATCACTGAACTGATAAACAATGACACAGATGATAACAGTGACTGATGATACAAATGAAGGACATTTTAAAGTTATTTCCTCGCCAAATATCCTTTCTGTATCATAAACCAAAGAAGCTTAAAGTCAAACATTCACGCTTCCAAAACAACCTGAGGAGGAAAAACCTGCTTCAATGTCAACAAGAGACGCTGTCACAGTTCATAACTTATCTGTATAAAACATGAAAATAAAATATATCATTCTGTATCTCATCTGATTACTGAACAGCAGAATCGCCTGTACTCACCATACTGTAGCACACACAGGGTTTGTTACTGTCCAGGTTTAATATCCTTCACTTTCTGCGCTTGTTCAGCTGGGGCTGAAGTTCCCGATGCGCGTCCCCGAGCGCGTCCTCATCACGCCCCTCCCCCATCATTCACTAACTCTCTACTGTCCGAGCGTTACAGTAATACTATGACGAAAGTGTTTAATATTAATTACACAATGTGCCGCTCGGCTTCACTGATTGGCTAAAAACCTGACGCTGGTGGGCGGGCGCTACTCAGATCGCGAATTAAGGAATCCAACTCTGTAGAAGGGGGTTTGTCACAATGAATATTAATGACTGGACGTTCCATGACGTTTATCAAAACGTCAGCGCGACCTAATTAATATTTATAAGCTGCCCCTTCGCTATAGTAGTGTGTGCAAAGAGGAATTTACGTTTTTTTTTGTCATTTATCACATTTACACACGCAATTGAACGCTTTTGCAACCAACTTCTGTTATATATATATTTATTAATGTTCCTGTAAATCTGCTATGAATGTATACAATATAAATATATAACGCTAATATGTGCATAAATCTTCCATTGTGAATACCTAAAACAAAATAAAGCCTGCACCACTTGCTAAATTCTATTTATTTATTTGTTTGTTTGTTACTTTTTTTAAGGATTTTAATAGTTGGAATGAGGTTTAATTGAGACTTTCAAGATTTTCCCAGGCCCTTGAATGTAAATCTTTTTTTTCCAGGTTTCCCACTGTCATAGAAAACCTGGGAAAAGGTTTGCATTTAAGCCATTTAGCAGACGCTCTGATCAAGAGGGACGTACAGAAAGTTTTGCTTTCTTGAGCGAAACTGCCATTGATAATTGCTGTTGAATCATACACCCTAAAAAAATGCTGGATTAAAAACAACGTTGGGTCAAACCCAGCGACTGGGTTATTTTGACCCAGTGGTTGGGTTAAATGTTTGACCAACCTGCGGGCAGTTTTATTTAACTCAAATATTGTTCAAAAATGACTATGGATTAAAATGAACCAAATAAAAATCAGACACATAATTACTAGAGGCAACAATAATAATCAAATTTAACACATGTAACATATAACAACAATAATAATCAATTTAATAAATTGTATAATTATTTTTTATTAAACTTATCAATAAATTTAATTTCCAACCTATTTTGGGTTCATTTTAAGCAAGCAATAAAGTAATGTTTAAACGATAGTTGAGTTAAATAAAACTGCCCAGCATTTAACCCAATCAGTCCATTTTCAACCCAACTTGGGTTGTTTTTAACCCAGCATTTTTAGAGTGTATAAAAAGCAATGAGAAAAGTACATCATTCAACCCTACATGAACATCTCTTACATCTGATATATCAGTCCATCCCTTCACTCACAGGAAATGAGTGTCTGGGATATTTATGACCTGAGCTTTTCAGACACTCAGAAAACTGGTCTAACGGGAACTTGATGAGAATCTGACAAGCAGGAGATTCCAGGCATGCCTGGTCTTCTATAAGCCTCCATCACGCATGCCAGGGTTTTCTGGTTCTTGGAGCAGATCTCTGTGAGAAACTGGGCCAGGAAGGTCTCGCACATTTACAAACCATCTGCTTTTCCCCTGTGCAACAGCATGTTCGAGAGCTGATGACCTGAGAGGCTCTTCATCATCTCTAATTCTGCTGTACACAAGTTCAGCTCTGTCTTGAGTTTCAGTCTTGTGGTGGGTAAACAGTGCGGGTCGACAGACTGAGAGATCAGACAATGGAATGCTCAGGAATGTCCTGACGTGGGCAACCAGAGCTATTGTTCATTGTTATTCCCACCACAATCTCCCACAGTTCCAACGGACATCAGCTAAATGTGTGTGCATTAGGAATAGAGGTATATATGGATACATATGTGACATTCTTGTATGTTGTCTTTGATGCTTGTTCATGTGTTTCTTGGTAAGTCGAGTGTTAGGAATTTTTGGATAAATAAAAATAAATAAATCCTTATGTATTCAAAGGCATCTGAATTTGACCCAGTTTTAAATGTGGCTCAATGAGCACATTTTTCTTTCCTTTCTTGTAAAACATACTCCAACAATCTTTAAAAAATCATGTTTTTACAAGTTTTGTTAGTCAGTATTTGTAGTGGCAGATTTGTTGAAATGTCTGTTTTCCACACTGTAAAAAAATATTTTCTTGATTTATCACATTTTTTCTTTTGTCAAATCGACTCCAGTAATTAATGTAGTTCAGAACAGATAACATAATATTTTGAGTTTCTATTGAAACCAATCGCCTTCAAATTTTTAATTTCAATGAACTCAAAATTTGAAGGCAACCAAGTAACTTACTTTTTTAAGTTAATTCCAACAATTCTTTTTTACAGTGCATGAAATGTTAACGTAAATGAATTTGTTTTGCCATTTAAACAGCAATGCGAGTCTAACATCTGTGAAACTGCACTGTAGACCACGTCTGCCTTCTTCACATTCCGTCTACATCAGGTTTCAGCTGATTGCAGTGAAGTTTTGCTCAGAATTGCCTCCAGATTTGACCACAGACGTCTATGAAGTGAACTGCAGCTCTGCTTAGGAAACTATGAGAACAATGTCAGATGGTAGAAAAAGATTCTGTTTTTATTCTTGAGTGCTTGAGGCCCAGTCTGGAGAGATGATGATGATGATGAACCTACATCTGTATAGGTTTAATCTGTGTTTTTCAGGTAAATTAAGGTAAGTGACTTTCTTTCAGTTTTGCAGCATTGCTGACCTTTAAAGGAACCCATCAAAGGGAAAACTGTCACTCGTCTATCTGATGTGGAACACTGTGTCCCACTGGCCTCTGGAAGAACACTCACTCAGCAGCATCTGTCCTAGAACATGTCATGATCAAATGAACACACTGCCAAAAGTGTCTGTCAAATGCATAAAAGTGAATAAAAAACATGGTGCTGAATGATTATTCTTAAGGTTCTCACCTGCTAACAATAACATGTTCTAAGAATGTTTTGTTAATGTTCCCAAAACGTTATTTCTGAATCTTCTCTCAACATTCACAGTGTGACACATTTTAAAAACGCTCTTATCATTCTTCAAACATTTTGCGAATGTTACATTTGAATGTTCTCTGAACGTTCTGAAACAAGTTGTAACATTTAAAAATGTTACACAAACTGAAACTTTTCATCATTTTTTATTTTGTCATATGAGTTTGGAGGGATTGGGTGAGTAAATGAGATGTTACATTTTGAGTGAACTTTTACTTTAATATTTACAGTCCTTTTGAAAATTAGGTGTTCAGTAACAAGGATATTATTTTAGTCTGTACTGTCATCTAGTGGTCACCATTAAAACTCATCTGTGCGTTTGTGATTTTAATTATTATTAGGCTATTATTTAATTTGCGAACATTTAGTGTAGACAGTTAGTGTGTTTTGTGTCACAGTTATTGTTATTATCATTATTAATAATAATAAAACTCCATTCTAAAAAATGCTGGGTTAAAAACAACCCAATTTGGGTTATTTGGCAACCCAGCATTGGGTAAATGTTGGACAGAACACATGCTGGGTTATTTTTTACCCAGCTTTCTGGGTTTTATACATTAACCCATTTGCTGGGTTATTTTTTTAATCAGTGTCTTGTGCACTTTGTGTTTCTTTTTCTCTGTTTTTTATCGAACGTCTCAAGAACAAGACGTGTTTAACATTAGGTAGAATTATTGTATAATTAAACAAACTAGATACATGAATTTCTGTACTTTTAAAACATTGCATTTTTTCAGTGTTTGTCAGCTTGTTATAATGAGTTTATTGGTGTGGAAATGACGTGGAGTTTCTGTTGTTGCGTCATCGGCGGAGACGCGCAGCGCGCCCCGTGAGAGCGAGCGCTCAGTGATGGATCAGATCAGCGCAGCGGGAGTCGCTTATAATCAGGATTTAACGCACAAGGTAATAATTATTGATCAATCAATAAACCAACCGCTGAATGTTTGTTTCTTGATATTGACATTTCTGCCAGATGTTTGACAAAATGAGAATATGTGTTAGCAGTGGTGTTTATTCATGTGCGTTGTGTTTGTGATATTCATTTCATGCACTGTATGTGATGCTGAGATTTGATTAGATGTTTGCTAATTTATTCATAATTTTAGGCATAACGCAACACACTGTGGATAAATTATTTTCCACTGTCAGTCGCCCAGAGATTCTTACAATCTTGAAAGAGTCAGATCTCATTTGATAATAACTGTAATAATAGTGTCTTCTCTGTAGTATGATATATGATGATCTGAATATAGTGTGTTATGATATGTGACTATAGTTTTAAGATATCTAATGTTGGTGATTACAGTGTATGTGATTATGGTTATTATAGTGTGTTATGTGTTGATCATTACAGTGTATTATGATATGTGATGATGGTTATGATGATTGCAGAAGTCTATTTCATTGTATATGATGATCTGAATATAGTGTGTTATGATATGTGATAATGGTAATTATAGTGCATAGTATTTAGTGTATTTAGTGCAACAGTGGTTTATGTAGAACATACACACACACACACACACTAGCTGTAGTCTAGAGGCTGTGTGTGTTTTAGCCTTGGGTCTCTGGATGGGTTTGTTATTCTCTGTTTATTCCTCAGTGCCTGTTACATAACAGAATAAAACTGACACAAGTCTTCTCACTTAATAAAGACACACAGTCACAGTGGACTCACGTGTTTCATTCATCCTTCCTTTTGAATCCCAACAATCAGTCTTCCACAAGTTTTCTGACACTGGCGTAAAACTAAAATATCTGAATAAAAATTCAGGCGTGTTCCTGATGAGTGAATAATGAGTTCCAAAGCATCTGTGTTTCTTCTGCCTGATTACTTCCTGTTGGGGTTGAGCATTATGTCAGACTCTGTTGTTATGGCAACAGCACACTTCCATCAGCACCAGCACGATGGACGTTTCAACGTGGGCCGCAGACCGATACATAAAACAGTCAAGACGTTTCTTTAAAAACATTCTAAATGTTCTAGTAATGTTGTATTCTGAGTGTCTCTCTTCATCTGAGACAGTGATGATTGTATGATTTCTGTGTGTTTTCATTTAAATCTGCAATATCATGAAACTCCACTGTTCAATATTTAATGTTTTGTTCATCCTTCAGTGATTATGATGATTATAGTGTTATGTGATGATGGTAATTATACTGTATTATGAAATGTGATGATGGTGATTATAATGTTATGATATATGATGATTTCAGTGTTTATGGTATGTGATGGTGATTGTAATGTTATGATATATGATGATTTCCGTGTTTTATGAAATGTGATGATGATGATTATAATGTTATGATACATGATGATTTTCGTTTTTTAATGAAATGTGATGCTGGTGATTATAATGTTATGATATATGATGATTTCCGTGTTTTATGAAATGTGATGATGATGATTATAATGTTATGATACATGATGATTTCCGTTTTTTAATGAAATGTGATGCTGGTGATTATAATGTTATGATATATGATGATTTCCGTTTTTAATGAAATGTGATGATGGTGATTATAGTGTTATGATATATGATGATTTCAGTGTTTATGGTATGTGATGGTGATTATAATGTTATGATACATGATGATTTCAGTGTTTTATGAAATGTGATGATGGTGATTATAGTGTTATGATATATGATGATTTCAGTGTTTATGGTATGTGATGGTGATTATAGTGTTATGATACATGATGATTTCAGTGTTTTATGAAATGTGATGATGGTGATTATAATGTTATGATACATGATGATTTCAGTGTTTTATGAAATGTGATGATGGTGATTATAATGTTATGATACATGATGATTTCAGTGTTTTATGAAATGTGATGATGGTGATTATAGTGTTATGATATATGATGATTTCAGTGTTTTATGAAATGTGATGATGGTGATTATAATGTTATGATATGATGATTTCAGTGTTTTATGAAATGTGATGTTGGTGATTATAATGTTATATATGATGATTTCAGTGTTTATGGTAGGTGATGGTGATTATAATGTTATGATACATGATTTCTGTGTTTTATGAAATGTGATGATGGTGATTATAATGTTATGATATATGATGATTTCCGTTTTTAATGAAATGTGATGCTGGTGATTATAATGTTATGATATATGATGATTTCCGTTTTTAATGAAATGTGATGCTGGTGATTATAATGTTATGATATATGATGATTTCCATTTTTTATGAAATGTGATGATGGTGATTATAATGTTATGATATATGATGATTTCCGTTTTTAATGAAATGTGATGCTGGTGATTATAATGTTATGATATATGATGATTTCCGTTTTTAATGAAATGTGATGATGGTGATTATAATGTTATGATATATGATGATTTCCGTTTTTAATGAAATGTGATGATGGTGATTATAATGTTATGATATATGATGATTTCCGTTTTTAATGAAATGTGATGATGGTGATTATAATGTTATGATAATATGATGATTTCCGTTTTTTATGAAATGTGATGATGGTGATTATAATGTTATGATATGTTTTATGTTAAGTGGGTTAGGGTTTGTGCATGATTTCTATATAATATCTCTTTTCACCTTCTGTGTGTCTAAAAGTCTGAGACAGCATTGCAAAGTTGGGATTTTTTTCCATTTAAACCTAGAAATAAACTTTTATGATTCTGAAAAACAACATGCATGTAAAATCGCACTCTATTCTCCTCTCGTAGACCATCCTGGTGGGAGACAGCGGAGTGGGAAAGACTTCTCTACTGGTTCAGTTTGATCAAGGGAAATTCATCCCTGGATCTTTTTCTGCCACAGTGGGAATCGGATTTACGGTAATTGACCACATTAATCAATCATATCATATCAATAATGAACTTTAAACAGGATTGTAGATGTTATGATCCACATTCACTGCTTTTCTCTCGTCAGAATAAAGTTCTTACAGTGGACGAGCTGAAGGTGAAATTACAAGTGAGTGACGCTGACACATGTTCATGAGAATCATAAAGCAAACTGATCATTATAACAGATGGTGTTTCTGTCTCAGATCTGGGACACGGCAGGACAGGAGAGATTTCGCAGCGTCACGCATGCATATTACAGAGACGCTCAGGGTGAGAAATCATGACTCTTTCACTGTAATGTATTGTAGGATACTGTACTCATATTGTATTCAATGATCATTGTATTGTTGATCTTTCAGCGCTTCTCCTGCTCTATGACATCACCAGCAAATCCTCCTTTGACAACACAAGGGTACGAACTCTATTACAGTCAACACACTTCATTTCAAGCATGATTTGTACTTATTCTATGCACAAATAAATTATAATAATATTGAGGTTTACAGTCAGCTGAATGTTAAGCACGCTTTTGTTGAAATAAAAATCTAACAGAGAGAAATACTTCCTCAATCTGATTAGAATATTAGAAGCTTCTGATTGGATGGATGTTTTGTTGTAGGCGTGGCTTACTGAGATCCATGAATATGCTCAGGACGATGTGGTCATCATGTTGCTTGGAAACAAGGTAAGAGGACTTTGAGATTGGAGCACACATTGTATAAATCATAACTGTAACTGTACGTGTGTCTCTTCAGTCGGACATGTCCAGCTCCAGAGTGATCCGACGCGAGGACGGAGAGAAGCTCGCCAGAGTGAGTCGAATCATTCATCCTGCTCCATCCGTTCCAGTGTTTCACCTCTGATCATGAACACTTATATCAGCTCACAGTCGTGGAAAACATGGAGAAAAAATGTTTATTTATTAAGTTTTTTCTTTCTTAATTATACTGGTAAATATTCATTATATATATACAAATTTTAGCACTTCATTCACATTTAAACCCTTTAAACGTGGTTTTGGCAGGAGTATGGAGTCATTTTCCTGGAGACAAGCGCCAAGACCGGACTCAACGTTGACGAGGCCTTTATGACTGTGGCAAAGTGAGTTTGTTCCAGCATTCTTGCAGAATCTGAATACTGAAAGAAAACATATTACATCCATTAAAATTAAACAAATGTGAAATGCTGCAGGATGTGTGTAATTCTTCATCCGTCCTCCACAGGGAGCTGGTGAGACACTCGGTCCAGCTGCCCGTCGAGCCCAGATTTCACCTTCATGACGTGATGGAGCCGGAGAGAGAGACGACAGGCTGCTGCGGGTTCAACTAGAACACAGAGAAAAGAGAGCCGAGATCTTCACCGTACTGAAGCGGGCAGAGGGATGCCACCAGATGGTGCTGTAGAGCGCGGTGAACCTTCAAAGATTGTGTCTGAAAAACATCACAATCACAATGAAGAATTGTATTGGAGCTTGATTTATTTTTCCATATATCCATGATGTTGTACAAAGTAAGTTTTAAACGACCCATTAAAAACACAGTCTGTGTCCAAAAGTAGTATGTCATATTATGCTCTTTTTCAAAGTACTAGAGCATGCTTGAATGTTGATTATTCTCCTCATATTCTCCATTGTTCAGCTCCTCTCTTCTCAGTCTGTCAGTACCGCTCTGTTTAGTTCCTGTCTCTATGAAGCCCCTCCTTCTGAAAAACACAATGTGCTCTGATTGGTCGGCTGGAGCGGTGTGTTGTGATTGGTCAGTGTTTGGGAAATGTCCCGCCCCTTACCATAAGCACCAGTTTCAACACACTACTAACTAACTCAACCAGGCCCCGCCCCTTTATTCTGCATATGAATTATTTAAATGAGAAATATTAAATGAGGAATAGATCAATCTAGTGTTTAATATCCATATATCGTCAGTGTGCGTTTCTCTGTGCCTGTTTACATGATGCTGAGGAACAGCAGGTGTTTGTTTCTTCTTTAACGCCTTCCTGGATTTTCTTATGCTGCATTTGAATATCAGGATCTAAACTGAGAATATTATGCACAGATTAAATATTGCCAATCTCTGAGCATATATGACAGAAAATATGCATTTTTCCTGCTTTGCTGTACAATGATTGAATTAAGCAGAATTTCTGTTTGCATTGAATTGATATTATTAATAACAAAGTTCTACATATTTAAGAGAATATGCATTTATGCCTGTTTGTGATGATGTGTCCCTGCCTGTGTTTATATCAAAAACAGATTTTATTATGAAATGATGAAACACTATTTTGTATTGCATCTGTTTTGCTGAAATCGAAACACTTTGCACAATTTTGTGTCAAATGTCCTCAGGTCTTTTCCTGTGTTTTGACTATGTGAGATGCTTTATAAAAGACCGGTTGTGTAAATCTATTCCTCACGGATGTGTTTTGTTATAAAATAATGTTTTATAAATTCTGTCTGATTGTGTTTCATTCGAACCATCATGTGACACAGACTATTCTATGCAAAGAATAATGGCATACTAAAACAAATAAAATTAAAGTAACAAACAAATATTAAGAAATTAAAAATAAAAGACTGGTTATTTAACATCTAAAATTTTCATGAAGTTCTTCAGATCAACACATTGATTTCTAGGACTTAAAAGCAGAAGGACATGATTTTCTGAAGAACAGAAGACAAGATTATCTTTATCTTTGGCTGTAAAATCCTTTTTAGATCTAATTCTATCCAAAAAAATTAATTAATATTTTCCCTTTTAAATTGCCTTACACACGTCCTATTGAATGGAAAAATAAATAATTTAACAAATGTTATTAATTTAATATACTTTTGGATGTGCAGCGCTTGCTTTCACCACATGGTGTCGTCAAAGTCATATTCCAAAGGTCATTCACAATAATAAGTTTCTAACTCAATTGAGTTATCTTTGATAAATAACTGCCTTCAGGTGTAAAAAAATAAATAAATAAATAATATTGCATTTATAATTTTCTAGCTAATTCTCTAAATGGTTATTAGATTATCCAGGTGTGTGTGTGTGTGTGTGTGTGTGTGTGTGTGTGTGTGTGTGTGTGTGTGTGTCTGTTTCGGGCAGCAGGTGGCAGCGGCGGTCTCATTCCTCGATCCCTCAGTCTGTTTCTGCGCATGCGGCGTCTGGCCGCTGGATGGCGCTGCTCGTTCACACATCAAAAAAGGAACATGGTCCATCTATTTTGTGCAGATAAAATATTACAAATAACAGCAATTAGTCTTATATTTATAAAATAGGGATATAGTTGCCTCAGTATCAGTCAAGAAAGTTTGTTTTCCTTGTTTTTTGTTTTAAACATCTGCTTAAAAACCTTTTAAAGGGTTAGTTCACCCCAAAATCAAATTTCTGTCATTAATTCCTCACCCTCATGTCGTTCCACACCCGTAAGACCTTCGTTCATCTTCAGAACACAAATTAAGATATTTTTGATGAAATCCAAGAGGTTTATGACTCGTCCATTTAAGGACACTTTCAAGGTCCAGAAAGGTACTAAAGACATTGTTAAAACAGTCATGTGACTGCAGTGGTTCAACTTTAATGTTATGAAGAGACGAGAATACTTTTTGTGCGCAAAAACAAAACAAAAATAACTTTATTCAGCAATCTCTTCTCTTCCCTGTCATTATCTTATGCAGGTGAGCACAGTGAAGGCTTCCGTGTTTACGTCTGAAGAGATTGTTGAATAAAGTCGTTATTTTTGTTTTGTTTTTGCGCACAAAAAGTATTCTCGTCTCTTCATAACATTAAAGTTGAACCACTGCAGTCACATGACTGTTTTAACGATGTCTTTAGTTCCTTTCTGGACCTTGAAAGTGTCCTTAAATAGACGAGTCATAAACCTCTTGGATTTCATCAAAAATATCCTAATTTGTGTTCTGAAGATGAATGAAGGTCTTACAGGTGTGGAACGACATGAGGGTGAGGAATTAATGTCAGAAATTTCATTTTTGGGTGAACTAACCCTTTAAATTAGAATAGATTTTATGAGTTTCACAAAAACACTGAGATAACTGTTGATCTATTTAATCAATATATTTCATCGATATTTTAATGCAAGTCAGCTAGTGCAAGTGTCGTGTTTTTATTATTTATACAATATACGTTAATCAAAATAAAGGTTTGAAGTTTTTATACACTTTACATTTTGCGCTTTTTTTAATTGTACATTTTATTTTATTATTAAGCCATATTTTTTGGGAGGAACTGACTTTTCATCCATCCCCAATCTTAACAGCCTTATAAAATTTTGTTAGCAGGAAATGTCAACCCAGTCGCGCGCGCACCTCTCTCTCTCTCTCTCTCTCTCTTTACCTTTTGATTTCCATCATTTACTTCCAGTCAGCGCTTGATTCGGCGTCATTTCTCCGCATGTGGATCAGAGCTGCGGTGATTCTCCGTTCGGACTGGAGTAACTTTCTTCATCTTCATCATCGTCATCATCATCAGTGACATTCAGTTTCACCGATGGAGGAAAAAACACAAGTCGTCAAAGATTCTCCATTTTCTATCAAGAACCTGCTGAACAAACCCGACAAACCCAGAGCTCACATGAGTCTCTCCCTCTCCAGAGTTCCGGATCTCAGTTTCCTGCGGTTCGGATCCTGGTGCTGCCCGACCGGAGTCACCGGACACCCGAACACACCCGCGGGTGAGAGTGAGACCAGCATTAGTTGTGATTAAAAGGAGTTTTACTGCTCAAACTAATTTAATTATTTATTTATTTTTCTTTGGCATCGAACCTTTAACATCCATAGAAACTTTCCATTGCACAAAAAGGTTCTTTATAGTGGAAAAAATGTTCTTTAGATAATAAAATCTTCTTCAAAACCTATAAAAAATAAATAAATAAATTGTGAACCAAAAATGCTGCTTCAATGACATCAAACGCCTTTATTTTTAAGAATGTATTATTCTGGTTATTAAAGAAATGCTGGGTTAAAAACAACCAAAGTTGGGTTGAAAATGTACAAACCCAGCGATTGGGTTGTTTTAACCCAGTGGTTGGGTTAAATGTTTAACCAACCTGCTGGGCAGTTTTATTTAACTCAAATATTGTTTAAAAATTATTGTATTGCTTGTTTAAAATGAACCCAAAATATGTTGGAAATTAAAAATCAGACTCATAATTACTAGAACCAATAATAATAATCAAAATGTCAATATTTATTAATAAGCAATTTAATAAATGTTTATTGTTTAGTTATTAATTAAACTTATTAATAGCCTAAATGTTAATTTATTAAACTTATTAACAGGCTAAATGTTAATTCCCAACATTTGGGTTCATTTTAAACAAGCAATACAGTAATTTTTAAACAAGAGTTGAGTTAAATATTTGACCCAACCGCTGGGTCAAAACAACCCAATCGCTAGGTTTGTTTTTAACCCAGCATTTTTAAGAGTGTAGATTCATGTTAAACTGCTCAAACTGTTATTTTAATGTTTAATATTTGTATTTTTGTTTCAGATCCAATCCGAGACTCGACAGAAGCGAGACTGAAATCAGAAGCGGACGATCCGGATCCCAAAGAGGAGGATGATGACGTTCTTCTGGAGGAAAGTGACTCGGACGAGCAGAAGACGGAGGAAAGCTCTCAGAAGAAACTTTGCCGCAAGAAAAAGACCCGCACCGTGTTTTCCCGCGCACAGGTGTTCCAGCTCGAGTCCACCTTCGACATGAAGCGCTACCTGAGCAGCTCGGAACGCGCGGGACTCGCCGCGTCGCTCCGCCTGACCGAGACGCAGGTGAAGATCTGGTTCCAGAACCGGCGGAATAAGTGGAAGCGGCAGATCGCCGCCGAACTGGAGGCCGCGAACCTCAGTCACGCGCAGAGGATCGTGCGTGTGCCTATCCTGTACCACGAGCACGCGGAGAGCGCGCGCGCCGCGGGGCTGACCTTCACGCACGCACTTTACTACCCGCATTCCCTGATCAGACCCGTGTGAGGACCAGAGAGACTCAACCTCAAACTAACTTACCTGTCGGAAGAGTGACACACCTGCACAAACACCTGGGCTTTAATGGGAGTTCTCGAGCAGGACTGGAAAAGATGAAGTTAATACGTATTTTTTGTATATAAGGCTGTTATTATTTTTCCATAAACAGTGTGTTGTCAGCCGCAGAGGAAAAATTTTGTTTCATCATTTCAAGGGGAAATGTTGGGAAAACAACGTTTTTGTTTTTGTTTTCCGGTGTATTTTAAATCACGTTGTAACATTTAAAAGAGGACATCCAGATTTTCACTTCAGGATTTCCATACTGGAATCAATTGTTATTGTATTTGTCATGCACTAGTAAATATTTTATTGTCTGAAAACGTCAGAAACGATGAATTATGAGTCATTGTGTTTAATTGCTCAATGAGCTTGTCTGGGGATTTTAGAGGATTTCCGACAGTTTTTATATGATTATAAATAAATGTTCATCAATGAATGTGTTTAGATGAGGTCAGGCTTAATAAAGCGCTTCTGTTGTCATTATAAACTCAGTTATTTTTGTCGTGAAGCACCATCATTATTGTTCTTATTTACCTTTAGATGAAAACAATAATCATCATCAGTCTGTGTTTTTATGACATATAAGTTAGCCTAGGCTATTTTACACGGAAATTAACCTTTAAAAATGCTCAACATTGAATTTCAGTCATTAGCTCAGATCACGTTTATTAAAATATATGTTGCTGGCGCCAAAATAAAATAATGTTTTAAACAGTATTTAATGCAGGAGAACATCTGAAGCATTATAAAAACAACCGCAAATTATTCACTCTTAAAAAATAAAGATTTCAACACAGCACCATTTCTAGTTCCTCAAAGAACCGTTCAGTGATCAGTTCTTAAAAGAACCATTTTTTCTTCTTAGAACCTTTTGTGCAACGGAAAGATTCAATGGATGTTAAAGGTTCTTCACTGAACCATCGATGCCAATAAATAACCTTTATTTTTAGGAGTGTTGTGTTTAATTCTCGCAAATTATATGATCAACGTTTACAAACAGTATCGCGCGTAAAATAGGCTAATATTTCTTAGTAGCCATCAGTGCACAACATTATATTTGTTTATATTTTCGTGGAAATTTGTGTATAGAAAATATTCTCAAGCTAAAATATTAAAATCTTATATAAAATATACAATTAAGCACACAATAAAAGTATAATCATTCCCTTGATAGCCTAATATGCAATAACATCATGAAGCAGCTGCAAGTCATTAATTAAAAGAGAATTAATCTCCCAGACTCATGAGCACGCGTTCAGATTGACTGGAGTGACACCGGATCATCTTTCGAACTCCGGGAACGTATTCATATTTTCAGGGAGTAAAAGCCGCATAAGGATGTTTTTTAACCATCACCGGCTCATTCTGCTCAGAAAACTCAGACAATAAGTCTGATAACTGATTCATAATTAATAATTGATTATTTGTGAAGCTCGTCAGCAACTAGGCATTTTTAAGCATAGTTTATTGTTGAATTTGGATTCTCGGGTATGACGAGTGTTTTACATCTTTAAGATATTTTAACGAAAACTAGTATGTGTTTGCTTCAAACAGGACAAAAGCGAGTGCAGAGGAGATGAAGATGAAGATGATGAAGAGGCGGCGAGATCCACAGAAACACGCGGATGAAGAAGCGAATCGGGTGTTTTCCCGCGCTTCCTGACCAGCTCTGAATTTCGATGTTTCTGGTTAAATTTCTGTTATGATACAGCGATTCAGCAGTCTAATATATTTGAATGTTTGTTTTAATATTTCTCAAAACCGTTTAAATGTTTAAATTGTGTCTGCAGTCATAAATATATGCTATAATCTTTAAGAAAATAAATGTTTCTGTGATTACAGCTGTATTCCACTCAACTGTACAACAAAATCTGGATCTGAACTTAAATTATTTGTTAAAGTCAATGGTAATACTATAATAATCAGATACATGATGAAGCACATGAAAACAATATTTCCTAATTAAAGAAATAAAGCCTTTATTTGATTTATTTGAATATAATTCTTTGTAATGTTGAAGAATCGCAGCTGCTGGGAAATCCTTTGATTACATCATTCAACGTTCAAATATAACATATCCTCATTTTGTACTTCAAATGTAACACATATTTTAAAAATAAACACGATTTATGCGGCAATACTGGCCTTGATCATATTTCTAAAGAAAAAGTATGAAATATTCAACAAACGGAAATACGCAACATCTCGCGGTATTTTGTTCTTTCGTGTTTCTGCCATGTTCTCGTTCATGCCCGGACGTTCATCCTTGTAACCAATCACCACTAGAGAACATTAGAGGGAGCTTTGAAACGGACCAATGAGTGCAGAGCTCTGTTGTGAACGCATCCAATCAGTGTAGAGCACCGATGAGCGGCAGAACAGGAGCAGATCAGAGCAGCACGGTGAGAATTAACGGACATTCTGCTTATTTTAACACACATATCCGATAATATAAAACATTAACTGTATTTCAGAGAGTTTTACTCGTATTTCACAGCGGTAATTTAAGCTCTGAATAAACACTGACGGTTACAGTCAGTCTTTATCGACTGCGCAGTGTTTCATTCACGCGAAATCTGACTGAGTTTAGAGTTTAAATACATACAGTCTTTATAATGTAATGTAAACTTACTTGAGTTTTGTTATTATTACTTTCGGTCTTAGTTTGAGTTTTCAAAACAATGGCACTGACATATTTTAAGACATTTCAATGTGAGTCGCTTTCAGTTACAAACACGCATTTTATTCTGGGACTAGTCTTAAAGGGATAGTTCACCTAAAAAATGAAAATTCTGTCATCATTTACTCCCCCTTAAATTGTTCCAAACCTGTATAAATATCTTTGTTCTAGTGTACAAAAAGGAAGATGTTTAGAAGAATGTTTGTAACCAAGCAGATCTCGCCCCCCATTGACTTACATAGTACTATGGCAGTCAATGGAGGGCGAGATCTGCTTGGCTACAAACATGCTTCCAAATATCTTCCTTTGTGTTCAGCAGAACAAAAAAATTGTACTAGCGATGATGAGGGTCTTAAAACAGTTAGTAATGTCTTCAGATGACCGGAGCCAACGAGTTCAAGCTGACCCAGGGGCCGGATGACAGCGTCTCCGCCGTCAAGTTCAGCCCGGCCTCGGCTCAGTTCCTGCTGGTGTCGTCGTGGGACTGTACGGTCCGTCTGTACGACGTCAGCGCAAACAGCATGAGGATGAAGTATCAGCATCTGGCGCCGGTGCTGGACTGCGCTTTCTATGTGAGTGTGGCGGAAACACTGGAGAATCACGTCTGCGTTTGTCTTTGCGCTTTAACTCTTTGTTTGCTGCTGTTTCGACAGGATCCGACTCACGCGTGGAGTGGCGGTCTGGACAACCAGCTGAAGACTCATGATCTCAACACGGATCAGGGTGAGTTTAAAGGGTTAGTTCACCTGAAAATTAAATTTGTCATTAATTACTCACCCTCATGTCGTTCCACACCTGTAAGACCTTTGTTCATCTTCAGAACACAAATTAAGATATTTTTGATGAAATCCAAGAGGTAAATGACTCGTCCATAGACAGCAATATAATCAACACTTTCAAGGTCCAGAAAGGTACTAAAGACACCGTTAAAACAGTCATGTGACTGCAGTGGTTCAACCTTAATGTTATGAAGAGACGAGAATACTTTTTGTGCGCAAAAACAAAACAAAAATAACGACTTTATTCAACAATCTCTTCTGTGTCATTCTCATACGTTGTTTACGTCCAGCGGTTCCTGGTTCTACATCAGAATGCCGACTCATTATTGGCCGTCTCCTGCGTCAGCATCACACGCATGCGTCGTGCTGATCACGTGATCAGCTTTGGCCAATACTGAGCCGGCATTCAGACGTAAACACGGAAGGCTTCACTGCGTCACCTGTGTAACACTGTGTCCTAACCAGACGCGACACGTGATAAAAGGTATATTTTCCATGTTAATCAGAGTTTTTGTTCTAACAAGCCGTGACATGCGACAATTCTATTTTAGTTTCTATTTCTGTGACGTTGCGGCTTGGAATGCAACAAAGTATGGCAATGATAATATCAGGTACTGTTTATGTGCTTTATTTAATGTTAAAAGCGTCTAATGTGAGTTTGAATATCATTTTGTGTCTTTTATAGCCGTACTGAAAGCAACAACGGACAGTTCACCTCAGATCTTCAAAATACGTTCAAACTGTCAACTCATTGTGAACAGACCAGTGTATTCTATGATAAAGAGTGTTTCTGGAACTCCGTATATATTTTTAATCATGTTAAAATGGTGTAATATTCATTAATTTGATTATGTACTTATCAGTTTCGCTGCGAGTGCCCATGCGCTCTTCTGATTTGCTGTGATTTTTGATTGACTTTATCGCTTCTCATAGTCGCGTCGTGTCTGGTGTAGAGAGACAAATTGTTTGTCGTTGGAATCTTATCGCGATAAGGGGATCATGACAGGGAAGAGAAGAGATTGTTGAATAAAGTCGTTATTTTTGTTTTGTTGTTGCACAAAGTATTCTCGTCTCTTCATAAAATAAAGGTTGAACCACTGCAGTCACGTCAACTGTTTTAACGACGTCTTAAGTACCATAAAGTTATAAATACAGATATTTTTCTTATAAAAACGCATCGATTTGCTTCAGAAGGTCTTTATTAACCCTCTGGAGTCGTATGAATTACTTTTATGATGGATGGATGCACTTTTGGGCTTCAAAATCCCACCCCCCATTATAAAGCTTGTAAGAGCCAGGATATTTTTTTTTTAATATAACTCCAATTGTGTTTGTCTGAAAGAAGTCATATACACTTAGGATGGCTTGAGGGTGAGTGAATCATGGGATAGTTAGTGAACTATCAATTTAAGTAAACAAAGGATTGTGTGTAACGGCTCTTCCTCAGACACAATCGTCGGGACTCACGACGCTCCTATTCGCTGTGTGGAATACTGTCCGGAGGTGAACGTCATGGTCACGGGCAGCTGGGATATGTCCGTGCGGCTGTGGGATCCCAGAACGCCCTGCAACGCCGGGACCTTCACGCAGCCGGAGAAGGTAGTGAGGAGTCGTGAGGGAGTCATGTGGTTCTGTCGGGTGAGCGGCGTCTGACGCGGTGACTGGCTGTGTTTCAGGTCTACACGCTGTCGGTGGCCGGAGACCGGCTGATCGTGGGGACGGCGGGGCGGCGCGTGCTCGTGTGGGATTTGAGGAACATGGGATACGTGCAGCAGAGACGAGAATCCAGCCTGAAATACCAGACGCGCTGCATACGAGCGTTCCCCAACAAACAGGTGAAACAGAGACCGACGGCTCTGAAATGCTGTGTGTCGCTCACGACCTTCATGTTTGTTTTATTTAACCATGAAGTTCCTAACCCTAACTATCTGTTTTATATAATTGAGTCTAAATGTGAAAGTTTGATTCATGACGGTCAATTCTCATCAGATTTTATACTTCAAAGGAAATACACTTGAAAAAAATCTTTTTTCTTTCCAGTTGTAAATTTAACAAAGATCATCAGAATATGTTTTACAATAAAATACTATTTCAGTTTTTGATTTAGTGTTACTTGCTGTTTCTTTGTAATTATTTGTGAAATGTACTATCAGTTATTGAGTGAAAATTGTTTCTGCACCAATTACGTTTCAGTGTAGTGAGACAGAAATCACTGTATTTTTCTTATCAATGCAACGTTTAACGTGTTAAACTGCCGTCTGTCGCGCGGCTCCTGCTGTGTTTCAGGGTTACGTGTTGAGCTCCATCGAGGGCCGAGTCGCGGTGGAGTATCTGGACCCCAGTCTGGAGGTGCAGAAGAAGAAATACGCCTTCAAGTGCCACAGACTGAAGGAGAACGGCATCGAGCAGGTGTATCCGGTCAATGCCATCTCCTTCCACAGCGTCCACAACACATTTGCCACCGGTACCGACCGCACACTCACACTCCTGCACTTTATCATTACATGAAGAATGGCTTTCTTATTGAGAACACTTAATTTGAAGCTTTTAATCAAATTAGATCATATTTGTATTCAGTTCTGGAGGTTCAATGGATGATGGGAAACCTGTTTGAAAAGAATCATTATATTGTGTTGCAGAGGCGAAACCATATTCACACAGAGACCACAAAAGTTTATTTATTTAATCACTGGAGCGTTCAAAATGTATTGACAAACACACAAAGAGAAATAATGAGTTACAGATATTCTAGAAGTATCAATATTGTAATATTTTTATATTGTAATCATTATGAGCAAGAGTTGTAATTGCAAACACATTTATTGTGAATACATGACATTAACTAACCACATGATGTTATATCTGTTTATGGACGTTACGTTGACGTCATTGAAGTGAATAGAATGTAAAATAAACACTTTTTACGATTTTCATTGGGGAAAAAAGTTCAAACAAAGATGAATTCTGAGACTCTGTGCACAGGTGGCTCTGACGGCTTCGTGAACATTTGGGATCCGTTCAACAAGAAGCGTTTGTGTCAGTTCCACCGTTACCCGACCAGCATCGCGTCTCTGGCGTTCAGTATGGACGGATCTCTGCTGGCCATCGCCTCCTCGTACATGCAGGAGCAGGGAGACATTTCTCACCCTGCCGACGCCGTCTACATCCGCCAGGTCACAGACGCCGAGACCAAACCCAAGTGAGTCTGACCTTTGACCTGCTTTGATCCTTTCAAATATATCTCATAAACCAGTTGACGTCTGGGCCGCTCTTTCCACCAGTGAATTTTGTTTGGAAACGACAAAGTAGATGAGTTTTGACATGTTGTGTGTTTGACATCAAACACTGCGTGATCATTCAGCTCTTTATAGACAAACATTCAGCAGTGTCTGTTTCTCCAGTAATGTCATCAGAAAGAGGTTTAGCAGAAGCTCCGATTGAATTTCCTGCGGTGATCGATATGAGCGTCTGACTCCAGCTGTGTGTGACACACACTGAAGTCTGTGCATGTACATGTGCGGCTTTTTCAGATATAGATATATATTGATCGAGCGGTTATTTCTTTTCGTTCATCAGTGTTTGATTGACAGGTGAGCTGGTATTTGTCAAACACTGAATGTTTCGGTACGCTTGTGATGTGATGGGAGACTGATGTGATGTTTGTGCTCTTGTGTTCACAGATCCACGTGAGTCCTGCAGAGATTCAACCTCGTTACTCTTACTGCTGCCACCCGTTTGAACACAAAACATCTTTTATCATGTCTGTCTGTCTGTCTCTTTATTCTGTCTTTGTGTTTAATTAAATGTTTATATTTCTAATTGTATGTGTTCTGCCCTTCAGTGTCTGTATTTTTATGTTTTAAGAAACAGTAAAACTTCCTTTTATTCACTGAGTGTCAGTGTCATGTTTTTGGTGCTAAACATGCATTAAACCAGCCGTGTTCTTCTTCAGATTACAGCTGCAAACGTTAACTTGAACTTGCTCAGCATGAGCTTCTTCTCAGTGATGGTAGTTGATCTGTTTCTTCTCGTTGTCTGCAGTAACAGCAGCTCTGAGAATGCTCAGTCTGGGACTCTCTGTGAAACGGGGCACATTTTTTATTCTATTTTTTTTACACTGTTTTTCTCTAAGCTTTTTCTCGGACCTCTTAGAACGCAGTTACACTCATCTTTCACTGCTTGGTCACCTTTAAATGTCTCAGGCTTTGTGACTCAGATCACGTCTCATGTCCATCTCATAGTAAATGAATGACTTCAGATGAATGTGAACATCATGTAGCTCAAATGAACGTCTTATGACATGAAATGTGGATTTGTGCTGTCGGAAATGTCTGACTTCTGAAGTCGTGATTACAAGCTTGTAGCATTCAAGTGCTATGTTGTCGGAAAGAATGGAGGACAGTGGGTTTATTCTTGCCTATTTCTTGAGGAAATATTAAAGCTAAAATGTATTAAAGATGTTAGGAATTTACATATAGGACACTCCAACTAGAAATTTCCAACTAGAAAACTTGGATTTGGAAACTCGTATTTACAATAATTCTGATAGCATATAAAGGCAGCATCACTGTGTAAAAAACATACAACATGCTTCAAATGATTATTCATATATGTAAATATGCACTATTTTAATGACAAGGTGATGTAGCTGCTGTGGTACAACTAATAAAGAATATCAATCACAGCAGCAATCATTCTCCCCACCGCCATGTTTAAAGTTTATTGTATGCCCATCTCTGAACCTCTGGCATCAAAATTATCTCATGAGATTCCCAGTATTAAATACGACTTTAGAGGACATGTCCAATTTCCAACTAGGAAACTCAGACTAGGAATTTCCAACTAGGAATTACTGACTATTAATTTCCGACTAGGAATTTCTGACTAGGACACTCCAACTAGGAATTTTCAACTAGGAAACTCAGACTTGGAATTTCCAACTAGGAATTTCCAACCAGAACACTCCAACTAGGAAACTCAGACTGGTAAAGAATACCAGTCACAGCAGCAATCATTCTCCCCACCGCCATGTTTAAAGTTTATGGCATGCCCAACTCAGCCAACTATCTGATTTTTCCAGTAGTAAATACTGGGTGAGTGGGGCGCTCATGTCCAATTTCCGACTAGAAAACTCGTATTCACAATAATTCGGATAGCATGTGACGACAGCATTCATTCTTTAAATTGTGACAGTTTAATGAATTCATAAATATTAGAAGCATGAAAACCAATCAAATCCACAGACAGAAACGCTTTTGTTTGTTAACTGAGTGGACGGGCAGATTGTTCTCGTGTACAGCTGCTCGACACACACACACACACACACACACACACCCATTCTAGACATTGTGTAGAACATGCAATTATTGCATTAAAAAGCTTTGCTTCTGTCTAATGGCTTTGGCTGCTGCTTCAATATCCTAAACATTATTTGTGCGTTTGTTAAATGATGTTACTAATTCCGCTAATTAACAGTAATGACTCCATCGCTCTCATTATTATGACTTGAGCTTCATATGAAATGGCGTTGATTTTAGAGATAATTACCCTCATCTGCACTGACGGCACTAAATTGCGCCGTTTCCTGTCATCTTTGAGTTTGCTAAATTGGAAAATTGACTTCCTTGTCCGGCTGCTGCAGTGCCGAGGCGAATCTCATAATGAATGTCTCAATCCTGCTCCAATACCGGCTCACATTGAAGTAGGTTCGACATCAGCGCCAACATCACGCTCTAAACATGGCGTCTCCAGGGGAAAGTTCAGAGAAAGGCAGTGTACAAAATATGTAAGATACTAATTAATTAAGTAAACATTTAAAATTATAAATTGAGTAGAATAAGTGTAATAAGCACTCATGGTTAGTTTAGCTGAACTAATGTGCCACTTCGTTTGAGTGTCGAGTTCCTCCGTTCCTGCAGGCGAAACTGAAACCAGGCCACAAATATCAGTTACAGACAATCAGACTTTTAATTCCTCGATAATTTGACAAACACCTCCTCACACAGATCAGATATTACTGTGCCATATTTAACTGATGTAAGTGTTTGTTGCCCTTTCACGAGTCTGTCCTCACACTCACTCCTGAATCCTCTCATGTGCCGCACCTTTAAAATACAGGAAACCATAATCGGTGTCTGTTTATTATATCCTGGTGTGAAGCACTTCAGGTCAAGATCTCACAGAAGCTTTTAGGACATCAGGAACAAATGTTTCACTTGCTTTGTATGATCAGAAAGAGTCTGCTATGATCTCATGCTTCTAAAGTAACATGTGAACCCTCGGAGCGTTTCTCACGACACACGAGCACGTCATCGACACGCACGACCCACATACACGCCTCGACCTCGAGACCAGAAGCCACTGAGATATTGTTAATTTTAGATTGAACACTCAACAGCAATGGTACGCTTTATTGCTTTGTTTGAAGACAATCCCAGGGCAAAAACAGTGGATGTGAAAGTGAGAAAAGCATTCAAACGTTCCTGAATTATTACCTCCAGTCGAAACACAAATTTCACCTACAAGATTAAATCTAATGATCTTTTCATGCAATAAAGATTTTCTCATCTCAAATCTCAAAGCACATCCAACATCAGTCATCATGTGTCCCACATTAACTGGATTCATCTGTGGGGTCAAAGTTGAAGGTGATGAAATGATTGACAGTATGATTTGGTCACATGACGCGAGCTTTTAGCAGCATCTGGATCAATAACAACGTCACAATCAGACCTGAATGAAAACTGATGGGTTATTATTGTCATTTATGAACTTGACAGAGCTTCAGATGTTGCTGGTGATTCTGTGAAAGAGCTGTGTGAAGCTTATGAATGGTCGAGCGCTTCTGTGTAGTGTCGTCTTATTGATATTTTGTCTTACAAAATGACCCACAACTGCGGGTGCAGTGATCATGCAGTGATCATCATAGTGATCGTCGCAGTGATCATGTAGTGATTGTGCAGTGATTGTCACAGTGATTGTGCAATGATGATGCAGTGAGTTTCACAGTGATCATGTAGTGATTGTGCAGTGATCATCACAGTGATTGTCGCAGTGATCATAGTTATTATCACAGTGATTGTGCAGTGATCATAGTTATTGTCACAGTGATTCTGCAGTGATCATCACAGTGATTGTCGCAGTGATCATAGTTATTATCACAGTGATTGTGCAGTGATCATAGTTATTGTCACAGTGATTCTGCAGTGATCATCACAGTGATTGTCGCAGTGATCATCACAGTGATCGTAATGGTGATCGTTGCAGTTGTTGTCACAGTGATTGTGCAGTGATCATAGTTATTGTCAGTGATTCTGCAGTGATCATCACAGTGATTGTCGCAGTGATCATCACAGTGATCGTAACGGTGATCGTTGCAGTGATTGTCACAGTGATTGTGCAATGATGATGCAGTGAGTTTCACAGTGATCATGTAGTGATTGTGCAGTGATCATCACAGTGATTGTCGCAGTGATCATAGTTATTATCACAGTGATTGTGCAGTGATCATAGTTATTGTCACAGTGATTCTGCAGTGATCATCACAGTGATTGTCGCAGTGATCATCACAGTGATCGTAATGGTGATCGTTGCAGTTATTGTTGCAGTTGTTGTCACAGTGATTGTGCAGTGATCATAGTTATTGTCAGTGATTCTGCAGTGATCATCACAGTGATTGTCGCAGTGATCATCACAGTGATCGTAACGGTGATTGTTGCAGTTATTGTCACAGTAATTGTGCAATGATCATAGTTATTGTCAGTGATTCTGCAGTGATCATCACAGTGATTGTCGCAGTGATCATCACAGTGATCGTAACGGTGATCGTTGCAGTTATTGTCACAGTGATTGTGCAGTGATCATAGTTATTGTCAGTGATTGTGCAGTGATCATAGTTATTGTCAGTGATTCTGCAGTGATCATCACAGTGATTGTCGCAGTGATCATCACAGTGATCGTAACGGTGATCGTTGCAGTTATTGTCACAGTGATTGTGCAGTGATCATAGTTATTGTCAGTGATTGTGCAATGATCATAGTTATTGTCAGTGATTCTGCAGTGATCATCACAGTGATTGTCGCAGTGATCATCACAGTGATCGTAACGGTGATCGTTGCAGTTATTGTCACAGTGATTGTGCAGTGATCATAGTTATTGTCAGTGATTGTCGCAGTGATCATAGTTATTGTCACAGTGATTCTGCAGTGATCATCACGGTGATCATAACGGTGATCGTTGCAGTTATTGTTGCAGTGATCATCATAGTGATTGTCGCAGTGGTTGTCCCAGTTATCGTCACAGTGTGCAGTGATGATGCAGTGAGTTTCACAGTGATCATGTAGTGATTGTGCAGTGATCATCACAGTGATCGTTGCAGTTGTTTCAGTGATTGTGCAGTGATCATCATAGTGATTGTTTAGTGATCATCACAGTGTTTGTGCAGTGATCATACAGTGAGTTTCACAGTGATCATGTAGTGATTGTGCAGTGATCATCACAGTGATTGTCGCAGTGGTTGTCCCATTGATCGTTGCAGTTATCATCACAGTGATCATGTAGTGATCATGCAGTGAGTTTCACAATGATTGTCACAGTGATCATGTAGTGATTGTGCAGTGATCATCACAGTGATTGTCCCAGTGATCGATGCAGTTATCGTCACAGTGATCGTACTGATTGTGCAGTGATCAAAATTGTCGCAGTGATCGCAAAGTGATTATCTCAATGAACATGCAGTGAAAATCGAAGTGATCTGTGCAGCGATGCGAACTGCATCTAAAACCACCCAGATGCATTTGTTAGTGTTTAATGAAACATCAGAGTAAAAAAAGACTAAACGGATGAAATTCTGCAGATCTAGAAATCCTCACAACAGCTCTTATATTAGCAAGCCGCTTCAATGAGACCATTTTAAATTATTTACATCTGTCTGCTCCTTATGTTGAGGGTCTCATCACTGAGGATCAGGTAGTGAACTCTGACCTCTGACCCCAGTGACCAGCCGAAAGTGACCGAGAGCAGGTGAGGGTCAGACACCTGGGGTCAAGCACAGGAGTCACTCATAATGGAAGAACTCAGACATCAGTCAGACAAATGAACCATACAAGTTTAATCCATAATGAATGAAGAATGACAGGACGGTAGAAATATCTGACCTGTTCATATAAACAGAAACAGATCCAGTTGGATTACCTGGATGTGTTCAGTCTCAGGTGAAACGTCCCGCTCTGAGTCTCCTTCACCCTGACAGGTCACTGAGTGTCCATGAATTCACCCCTCTGTCAACATGTCCATCTGCCATCAGCTCACACACACACACACACTTACACTTCAGTTCTGAAAAACAGCATCAGCGGATCAAGTGTGTCTCAAGAAACGTAACATTTTGTTTCGTTACTCAGAAACTTCTTTGCCTTTCCAAAAAAAACCTGGAAAATACATTTATTCAAGACAGAAATTTGTATTTTATTGCTTTATAGCCATTAAAATAGCAGGAAATATCAATTATTCTAAATTAAGTGACAAAATAGAGATTAGAAAAATATTTATGAAGCTTTAACAGATCAAAATATCCTCACCACCTGAATATTCTCACAAACGAGGCCAGAAGGGGTTCATAGAAAAGAGTTTGATAGAAAAGTTCAACATTTCTGAGCAATGGGCAAAACTAAAATCTATAACTAAAACTATAGCTTTATAACTTAAACATCAAATACAGTATATGCATGCATATATATATATATATATATATATATATATATATCACTGATTCTTGAGATAAGGGACAAAACATGCCCTCTTTATGTTAAAAAATAAATAAATTCATCAAAATAAAATTACTTAAAAAGTTACATCTAAAGGAAATCTGGATACTCAGGACATTCATTGCTTTTATTTTTAAATATTTTTGTTAGTATTAACATGCTCTATATTTGGAAAATACATGTAATTTAGCCTGTCCTCAGCATAAGGTCACAATGTAAAATTGCCAAACAGTGTGTTTAAAAATGCAACAAATTCAAAAATATACACTTAAATTGAAAGGCAGAGATCTGTAATATATCAAACAATACAAAAAGTAAGACTTGAATTATATTTTCCATAAAAAATGGCTATCAAAGTTGTGTCCTCACTTTGCGTCAACTCCGTCAGGATTTTTTTTTTTCTTTCTTTCTTTTATAATTCTGAATAAATCAGTATGGTCATCAGTGAGAAGCACTTACTATTTCCCGCTCATTGTGGATCTCACAGTAGGACACAGTCCTGGAAGTTTTATATTTTTTTATATTTTAAACAAACAAGGTTGAAGTCTCTGTGGTCACATCATGTCAACTCCATCATCCCGGTGTAATAGTTTCTGTAAATAGTTGTGGGATAAATCTTGGCATTTTTGATATGTTTATTAAGGCAACTACAACTGAAGAAAGAAAACAAAATTGCTCGACAATAAAACGTGGTTAAGGCGGAAAAAATTACGTCAACTCCGTTGACATGTGCTCTTAAAAAGTCTATATAATGTGATTTTATGTTTTTGTTTTTTTTCATATGGGGAATTCTTGTAATGTTGTTTCATGATTCTATTTACATGTACTTTATATTTGGCCCCAGCTGGACCTTTGTCAACACCGTCAGTTTTTGTCAACTCCATCATGTGTCAACTCCGCCATTATGTGTCAACTCCATCATTATGTGTCAACTCCGTCAGCATGTCAACTCTGTCAGCATGTGTCAACTCCGTCATTATGTGTCAACTCCGTCAGCATGTGTCAACTCCGTCAGTATGTGTCAACTCCGTCAGCACGTCAACTCCGTCAGTATGTGTCAACTCCATTATTATGTGTCAACTCCATCTGCATGTCAACTCCGTCAGCATGTCAACTCCGTCAGTATGTGTCAACTCCGTCAGCATGTCAACTCCGTCAGCATGTCAACTCTGTCATTATGTGTCAACTCCGTCAGCATGTCAACTCCGTCATTATGTGTCAACTCCGTCAGCATGTCAACTCTGTCATTATGTGTCAACTCCGTCAGCATGTCAACTCTGTCATTATGTGTCAACTCCGTCAGCATGTCAACTCCGTCATTATGTGTCAACTCCGTCAGCATGTCAACTCCGTCAGTATGTCAACTGTCAGTATGTGTCAACTCCATCGTTATGCATCATCTCCGTCAGTATTTGTCAACTCTGTCATTATGTGTCAACTCCGTCAGCATGTCAACTCCGTCATTATGTGTCATCTCCGTCAGTTTTTGTCAACTCCGTCAGAATTTAACACTGTCAGGTGAAGGTTTTTGTTCATTTTGAAAGAAATGTCTAATGTCTTATTTTTTCAGTTCATTGTGCTAAAATATTAAAACATCAACTGAACTACATGATATCATGTCTGATTTACCAGAACACTGGTTATATACGTTTAAAATTTAAAAGGAGGAATTAAGGAATTTAAGGAACTAGATTGTTCATAATAACCCTAACCCAATAAAATTTTTTAGAGAACTATTTTTTTTCACTTGGCTCCTTTACTGAACACCATTATTACAAAACGGAAGACTTTACATTGTTGTTGGATGGATCAAATTAAAATATCATGCTTTTTACTGCGTCTGACGGAGTTGACACAAATTAAGTTCCGAAGTGAATAAATGTCCATTTTTAGAAAAAAACATTTTCAGAAAAACCTGTTCCCTTACATGGTTCAAAAGCTGAGACCTTTGTCTATAAATATATCAGTTTAAAAATAATGTATTATTAAATAATAAAAACTAACTTCTAAAACAGGTTTTGTCCCTTATCTCAAGAATCAGTGACATATATATGAATATATAGGTATCATTGATGTACTGCACACACCAAAAGATCATTCATGAATTTTCCCTCATTAAAAAGAAATACAGCTCCTCTGAAATGTTTATGATTTTGTTCATTCACATGAAGACATTAGTCGTGCCAATAGGGAAGATGATCAGCGGCTGGAGTTGCAGAAGCGGAGCAGATTTCAGAACAAGTTTCTGCGGATCAGAGAAGAGCTTCAGATGCTCAGTGTGATGGAGCGGATGCTGCCGGCCGGGATCTTGGCATCTGTAGTTTCTCCTCGGATGCGGAAGATCACACGTGTGCTGGAGGGGACTGTTGCCGTGGCGATCAGCGGTTTCCCCAGCCATCCCTGAGCTCCTCGCTTGTACATGGAGACGGTCACCTGCACAGAAACAAACCTTCAAACAGGCAACCATAGATTTAAGAGACTTTCTCATAATGTCACATTGATCATTAACGATTGATCACGACCCTGACTGTGACCTCTGTGGACACGAGTGACCTTCACCTGGTTCAATCTGTCGCGTGTCAGCTGACCGCATACACTAAACAAACACACCAAATCGAAATGATTCTCTGTCGTTCATGTAAACTGTGAAGAAAACGAATGAATTCAACAGAAAACTGGATCTTCCTTCACGCGGAGCGTCACATAATGGAGCGAAAACACTTGAGCATCAAAGATGCGGACGGGTTTGAAAAGCAGATCTGTAGGATTACGCTCGCATGTGTCCCGTCGTCATGAACGGCTCGTCTCCAGGTCTGTGTGTCGACACAATGGCCGTTTAATGAGATTCGCACATTGACAGATAATAGAAGCGTCAGATTCAAAGGAGTATTTCCAGCCTCACAGTCGCTGCGCCGGATCAAAATCATTCTCTTTTCATGGCTTGATTTTCTTTCATTCTGGCTGCACACAATTTTTCAATTATGTTTTTTCTAGCTGTCTATTCTTTCATCTGAGGGGAAGTAAATTGGCGAGAGGTTCGTTAATGGAGGCAGAGATCAGCGTTCACATCCACCTTCACACGACACATGATTGTTAAAGCTCTTTTAACATGACTACATCAAAAACACACACAGAGAAAGAGAGACAGAAAGCCAAGAGATCCACAAGTGTGTGTGAGTGTGTGTGTGTTTGAATCTGAAATACAGCGTTCTATCAGACTTGTATTTTTAACCGAAGGCTTCACAAATCCCTCTCTCATAATCAGACATAACAAACCAATAATATCCAACATCATGACCTGACAATGACCTCTGACCCCCGGAGAGACGTTCCTTCACTGTCAGTGACGTGTCGAGACTCATCAGAGCGTCTTCATCAATCAAACTCAGTCTGAACCTTCATGCGATTCTGTGCCAGAATTCTGCAAAACGAGCGTCTCTGATTTCACCCGAGCTGAAGAACACGCAAACGCTTCGATCATGAGGGGATTTCCAGCGTTACACCTGAACAACAACCAGAATCTGAATGTGCCTCATATTTGATGAAGTTTGAAGTTATTTTCCTGTTTATTACTATTGAAACGCTACAGAAATAAAGCTGACTTGACTTCGATGGTTCAACCTTCAACATCCATGGAATCTTTTGCATTGTATAAAAGGTTCTTTAGATTATTAAAATGTTCTTCACTCTAAGAAAAAATGGTTCTTTTAAGAACTGTTCACTGAGGAACCAGAAATGGTTCTTCTATGGCATTGCTGTGAAAAACAAGTTTTGGATCCGAGCATGAACCTGTTCTACATGAAGCTCCGTCCAGAAACACTGACCGTCTGCTCGTTCATGCAGTCGCGAGCGCTTCGACTCTACATCTGAATGAGTCTCTTCATGCCTGATTGAATTTGACCCTCACAAACATTCCTAATGGCATTAGACGAGCCGCACACACACGACTGCTGCCGTATAACTCCATTTAGCAGCCAAATCGGGTTTAAAGACCTTATTGATGCCCGGTATTATTAAGTGTGATTATCAAAACAACAGACAATGGGCCAAAGTGTCCACTAACTGGTTTATCTGCAGATGGAGAAGCTCAGATTTGCAGTCCAGAATGAGGAACTGCAGATAAAGACCATTTCAGATAAATATCGAAGCACAAGTTCTGATAAAAACCTGGCTAATCACATTTTACAACAAATGAAGGATTAAAGGATAGTGACAGATTTTATTGGCAATTAGGAAGTAGATGTTCATTAAAGTGCCTCATTTCAAGCAGAAACACATTTGCCAAACTCGTCTGCCATTGGTCAAACCCACCGGTAGTCCCGCCCCCTAACCAAGAGCTGGGAAAAAAAGCATCTTTTTCTGGTTCTGACAAAACAACATTCAATCAAGCAACGCATCAATGGCAAATATTTAATTATAATGCGTTCGATGGTTTAACCCTCTAGTGCTGATCGGTCATTTTAGACTGAAAAAAAAAATGAAATTTTGAAAATCGCTACTTAATCGGAATGGTACGAAACTCAATGACTTTTACGGCAGTCACAATGTGACTACAAAAAAATAAAAAATAAAAAAAAAATCATGAACTTGATTCGAAAAAGCTAAATGGTCGTAAAAAAATAGTCACACTTGTGTTGTTTGTGGCCATTGGAAATTACTAGGAAATAGGAGAAAATATGAAAATACAGAGAATTTTTTTGTCTACAAATCAGCCACAATGTATGAACTGGTGGTACAAAACAGACACAAACACACACTCACTTACACACACACACACACACACGAACTGGTGTGGCTGTGACAATATGGCAAAACTGAGCCAGAAGACTCAAATAAGATTGAAATCAGGTTGATTAGGCTCTGATGAAGCATTCCTGTTCATTTTTGTTACATTTTTGTTGAATTTTATGTTATGTGTTACAAAATATCCTCCTCTGTGTTCAGGTTTGACTAGTAAAATTAATGCAAAAACTGACACTTCAAATCAACATTTCAAACAAAAAAAGATCTAAACCTTTAAAAAAGTTGTCTTTGAGAATGTCTAAATATATATCCAAATCCACAACTTAATAAAAATAAATATTTATGTCTAAAAACCACTAAAGAATTTGTAAGCCTTTTTATAGAGCTATACAGGTATCTAGTGGTTACACTACGACATTACAGATGTTTTTCTTTTTTCACTCCCACCAGATGGCGCTAATCTGCCTTCAAAAAAATTGATTTTAAAGGCAATGTCTCTATTTTAACATGAAATGCTGCTTTAATTGAAAAATAATAAAAAAAAGTATTTAAAAAAATATATTTTTCAATGAGAAAAAAATGATCTTAATTATTGCATAAATATTAATTCGTACCATGAAATTCTCTCAAAACACAAAATAAAGAAGAAAAAATATTATTGAACAAAAAACATTTTAGGTGTGACCGCGAACAACACAAGTGTGACCCCCAAATGAACAATACCAGAGGGTTAAAAATCTTAAAAATGGCCTTAAATTAAACAGACTCACAAGTAGTTAAAACTGGTGTCCTCAGATAAACATAAGAGATCATAAACCTGTCAATATCGAATCAGGACTCAAACGTTTCCCCATCATCGTCATCCTCCACCTGCGGCCCATTAAAGCAGAACGCACCTCCATCTACATAATGAAGTGAACTCAAGCTCAACTCGAGCAAAACACCTTTCAGTTCCTTCAGCGAATGCAAACCGTTCAGACGAGGCTAATGAAACCAAATGAAAAGCGTAAAAAGCAATTAACTGAACACACAGATCATCCGAGCGTCCGGTTCTGAACGACCGCCGCCATTACGATCAAGTGCAGCTGCTTCAATTTGCAAGTTAACCAACAAAACTTGCACAAATGGTCAGTTGGCGGATGATACAGCGTGTGTGACGAAAGAGTGAAAAGACATAATCATCCTCCTTCAGACAATATATTCAAAATATGCATAACATAACCTGACCTTGATTATACAAGAATGGATAGTGATTATCTTCACATTCACACTAGTGTGGAATCTGTTATGTAAATCCTCATCTTGATTTTATGAAGTGTGTCTGAAGGGCTGTTGAAGCAGGAACATTCACAGCTTTATTGGCTGAAGGGTTTGTGAGGAGCCGCATGTTTCACTCCGCTTCAAACGACTCGTTAGGCTGAAGAGATAATTATACGGCTGAGAACGAGCTCTGAAACACGACGATCAAAGTTTGAGTTTAAAACACGCCCGCTTCATATAAACCAGATTCATTTCATTTCACATTCGACAAAAACATTGACGCTTTTTATGGCCAAAATAGATTTCAGCGCAGCTTATTTTTCAAACTGAAAATTTATTTTATTTCCAATCCTAAAAAACATTTCAGATAAATGCAAAACGTGTGCATTTTTAAAAAATATGTATTGTTTGAACAATATCAATATATTTAGAATGAAAATATATTTTAAAAAATAAATGAAAAAAATAAAAATAAGAAATATAAGTAACCAAACCTATCAAAAAAGATTTATGCAACATATTTTAACTTCCACGTTAACAATATATTTATTTTAAAATATATTTCAGAAAAATGCAGTAGTGGCCAAAGTGACGTCATGACATCTTCACTCTTTATTCAAATATCATTATAAATGTGTTAAAGATTTTGTAGTCATATTGTGTAGTTGTGCTTGGAGTCGATTGTTTTATTTGTGATAATAACGCAATGAAACATGAAATAATTTTTGTCCAGACAGTCATACAAATAAATTTTGAACACATGCAAAAACAAGAGAACCAATGAAATATTAATAATTATGTTGTAGTCAATGCTTTTTCCTGTCAGCTTTTATGCATTTTTGCATAGTAAAATAAAACCTGTAATGTTAGTGTTTTGTTCTTCCCTCATTTGTAAACATTTAAAAATTTAAATATTTTTCTCATATTTTTAAGTTTTAGGGTCATTAAAAACAAACATCCTCTCCAGACGTCACTTTTAGATACGAGTCATATACATTTTGCTGTATGGGCTAAATTTGTGCAGAAGAGTGTGTTTGAAGAAAAATAAAAATGCATTCAAATCAGACAGAAAAAACTCTTTGAGTCACTCACATGTCGCATGTCAAAACGTTTGAAGTGGTTGAATAAAGCTGTGTGAGTGTTATTGGTTGAGGGTTGATGATTTGTTTTCCTCTGGTATCTGCGGTCACAGCGCTTCCATTAACTCCACAAACGCCAATTACACTCTCAGCTCCGTCTCCGGCCGAGCCGCTCATTAACCCGGCGCAGTTAATTGAATAAGGAGATAACTGCATGTAAATGCTGCGGCTAGAAGAGGCTTTCAGTCGCGCTCAGCAGTAAAATCAGACTGAAACATCATGAACAGAGACAGCAGCGCAGGAACGATATCAGTCGAGACACGAGAGGAGAAATAATCAACAGATGAGACTGGCAGGGGTCAAAGGTCACACAGGGTCAAGAACACCATCCCTGTGAATTACAAAAGCTTTTCTGACAGTTACTTGACGAAATCATTCCTGATATAATCTATGAAGTGAAGTTCCTCCCAGCGAACGTTCTCAGAATGTTCTCTCAACATGATAAAACAAATGTTCTTCTGGTAACATTAATTGAAAGTTCATTCAAAGTTATCTGTTTCATTTTTTAAATGTTACAACTTGTTGCAGAGAACATTCAAAAGTAACATTCTCATAATGTTTGAAGAAAATGGAATGTTGGTGTAACTATTACTTTTAAAACATTTAAGAAACTGGACGTTTTGAATGTTCAGAGAACATTTAGAAAATATAGCTGCAAGCAGCAATTAAGGGGCCAAGCATAAAGACAAGCATAATAAGTCATGCCAGCATGGCTGGAGCATCACACTGACCAACAACGAGCAATTAAAGGCATATTAAAAATGAAAAATGAAAAATTGTGGCTAAAATGAAAAATCATAAACACAGTCACTAGTAAAGATTTAATGGTTTATCACTTTCAACCAATAGGTGGCGCTGTGACCAAATTGATGTGGTGTGGTCAGAGTGAGGTGACAATGACACGTGCAAAGTTTGGTGTCAATTTGCCAAAGCATTGCAAAGACACCGCCTTAAAAGGTGTTTTGGCATCGTGCCTCAAATTTGTTGCTGTGGTATACGAAAACAATTTCGTCTATCAACACGAAATCCATAACTTTTTGTTGGCACAGTCTGAAGATGATACGATTTGGTTTTGGTGAAAATCGGACTAATGGTCTAGGAGGAGTTCGAAAGAAAATCAAAATGCCGGACAGGAAGTTTGTCGCCAAAAATTTGACGCCCAAAATGGCCAAAATAGGAAAATTGGATATCATTCAACTCTGCATGATACCCCGAATCTAACGATCTAACTGGTCTTCGGACCAGTAGGTGGCACCGTGCCGAAACGCAGCATGTAACCTCAGGTCATGCTTGTGATGACATCTACCAACTTTGGTCTGAATACGATAAAACGTTAAGGAGATACAGCCTTATTTCTATTTTCCATGCAGAATTTGTTTCGCAAGTTTTTTGAAAACGGTTTGACCAATCGACTTCAATTTCATTTTTATCGGCATGGTCTGAAGATGATCTGATTAAATTTTCGTGAAAATAGGAGCAACAGCCTAGGAGGAGTTAGAAACAGTATGGTTTGAAAGAAAATCAAAATGGTAGACAGGAAGTTTGGCCAAAATTGGTATTGGTATATTTGGTATCGTCAGCATGATCCAAGGAATCTATCAAGACCTGTTCATTACTATAGGTTAATTTATTCAAAAGTTATTTGTATTTTTGTAAATTTCATTATAACTTTTGAACACAAGGTGGCGCTGCCCTGAAACCTTTGAGTACTGCCAGGGCATTGTGCCAAAGACACATACTGAGTTTCGTAATGATACACCAATGCGTTTGTAAAACGCAGCATTTTACTACAAAATTCAAAATGGCCGACACCCAAAATGTCGACTCCCCGAATCTAACAATCTAACTGGTCTTTGGACCAGTAGGTGGCGCTGTGCTGAAACGCAGCATGTAACTTCAGGTCATGCTTGTGATGACGTACCAAGTTTGGTCTGAATACAATAAAGCATTAAGGAGATACAGCCTTATGTCTATTTTCGCAAGCGCCATGCAGAATTTGAAGTTTGGTTTGACCAATTGACTTTATAACTTTTTGTCGGCATGGTTTGAAGATGTTCTGGTTCAATTTTTGTGAAAATCAGAGCAATGGCCTAGGAGGAGTTCAAAAAAGTAGGTTTTTCAAAAAACTCAAAAACCCTTATGGTTCAAAAGTTATTAGCATAAACATGAGTGCAACTTTGGACAGGCGGTGGCGCTAGAGGCATTGATTAAGAGACTACAAAATTGGTGCGGTTAATGTTGGGACTGACCTCTATCAGTGTGCCAAATTTCGTAAGTTTTCCACAAGTGGTTCTATGGGCTGCCATAGACTTCCAGAGCAGAATCGGAAGAAGAAGAATAAGAACGCCAATGATTACAATTGGTGCTTAAATGTGGAACATTAGCAAATCGTTCTTAGAACATATTTTTGTTCGCTGGGCTGTTGAGATCAGATGAGAACAAAACTGGAACTGATCTGAATAATGACGCAGTGGCATCAACTCACATCAGTGAATATTAGACATTTCCGCTCTTGGTCGACGGGAACTGACGGCTTCTAATGAAACGACTCTCGTACGGTGAGGTCACGTGGGTCACGACCTCTGAGACTGCAGTGATCAGCTGTCAGGGTGTTTAACAGCTCCGTCTTTTCAAGACTATTTGAAAATCATTTCCTCACTTATTAGTAATGTAACACCAGACGAACAGCAGCCCTCCGGCGCTTTAAACCGAGTTCACAGCGAACTTGAGACCAGCAGCGATGAAGATGCTTTTGTTCAGTGGCGGCATTTAATGCAGAAACACCATGAGAGGCCTGAAGACAATCTCACGCATTTCTACATTAACCCTCACCAACATTCTAACTGCTTCACAATAAATTTAGGTCTGCTTGTGTGGTTTCCAGGTCTCTTTTAATGCTGTTTCATGTTCCAGCAGCTGAAAACGGACTAAATATCTTCAGTCATTTTCATTTATTTAAGAACGTTTGGATATTTGTGCTGGAAAACAAGACGGAAACACTGAGAAAGAACATCATGTTTTGTGTCTGATCGCTCAGTAAAGCTCGAGGTGTTTGTTCAGTGACAAACACATATAATCATGTGAGATGTTGGAGATCTGCTGCGTTTATTGTGGATTATTGTGGATCCGGTGGAGCAGAGCTGCGTCTCATCCGCTGACTCTTATCTGATGGTTTAAACCGATAAGAGAAACATGTCATATTAGCCTCACATCAACACAAGCCTCACATCATTTACTGCAGCACCACCTACTGCTGACACACAAGAACACAGTCTGAAAACATCTGAGAGAAGAACCACCACATCAGGAGCACAAACCAAGTCCCCATGAAATCAATATGGACAATTCTGTGTGTGAGTGTGTATGTGTGTGTGTATTTGTGTGTGTGTGAGAGTGTGTGTCACCTGTGGTGTGTGTCCCAGCAGACTCCACAGTGTGTCAGTAATCAGACTTCCTGCTCTGTTGAATTCCAGCAGGTCAGTTTCTTGTCGGTTGATGGCCAGATGTTGGCAGCTCTGGAAATCACCACTGAGCTCCTGACCGCTGGACATCTGCAGCAGATCCCATGTGCCCATCAGCTCCAGCCGCTCACGCAGCGCACGCATCTGCCCGTACGACAGGTGACCTGCACCGACATAACAACAAAATAATAATGACATAAACATGGCATATTATTCAGAAAAACAATGACATTTCCTTTCTTCTCTATCTTGCTTCCTAATCTAGTTGTCTAATAAACCCTGCAGTCTATAATACAATTATTCTTTGGGCTTGCCTGACCTGAGATCCAGGACGGGGTGAAGGCGTCCGACAGCCATGATGTATATCCCTCCCGGAGCGAGCGCAGGAACGTCTGGACGTCAGCGCCGGACACCAGCTGCTCCGTCTGCAGCAGCTCGTCACTGAGCACACAGTCCGGAGAGAGCAGGAGGATTCTGGGAATGAAGAGAGACGGACGGACGTTCAGCCCGCAGCGCTTCATGTGACTGCAGAGGTTGCTGGTTTTCACCTGCACACACACAAACATCTGCACTGAAGCTCTGAAGAACCTCTCATGAACTCTGAGAGGAAACGAATGCTGAATCTGACCGTAATGGCCTGAAGCGCGTCGGGCAGCTGCTCAACGGAGACGCTGCTGAAGGTCTGCTGCTGCGCTCTGACATGAGTCTCGCTCTGGGCCGAAACAGAACCGCTCCACGTCTTCAGATCGATACAGAACACGCCGTGACCTGGAGCGACACACACTGATCTGTGATGGTGTCTTAAAGGTGTTTCTGACAGTACTGAAGCTCCTCTGACGCACCTGTGAGCAGCAGCAGGTTGATCTCGTCTCTGTCGGTCTGAAACTGGTTTGGTACACGCAGGTTATAAAACATGTCCTGCTGTCTCAGACCGCTGACTGTCCTGTGTGAAGATATCAGCATAATAACACATAATAATAACACACTGGACTGACCAGGAGACTCACTCATCTAAAGTTAACCTGTCAAAACATGGAGGCTAATGTAACATTCTTAGAAAGCATTGCCTAACATACTACAGGGAAAGAGGCGGAGCCTGACAGCTGTGATTGACATGACACTTTAAACGCCTTCATTTGAAGTACAGAGAGACACATTTCTAGTACACATTTCTAGTAATTGTACAGTTAATTCTCATATTGTATATTCAGAAAGTTTTGGAATATTTTTCCTCTCCCCAAATTTGTCACTACCAAAACACAATAATAAATAACTTAATAAGAAGGGTTACATTGACCTATTAAGATTATATCTACCTTGTAAATATATTTTTTTGCTATTTTTACAGGTAAAGTTTTCACAGGTAAATCAATAAGAATTACAATTTTAACAATATTTCAAGTGTAATTTATGAGATTTGTTGTATTTTGAATCCAATCTTTCTTTATGTAAAATGCATAAAGTTTATTATAATGATTTTAAAGTGAAGGATTCATTAGTTTGAATATACATTGAACCAAACACTATAATAACATCTTAGTTGATAATTCAATATACTTTATTTTTGACAAAACATCCCATGTTTCGGTCGTGACTGCACATTTTCGCTAGTGTTGGTAGTGACCACATCACATTACACAATTTTAACTCACATACTGAAACATATTAAAATACTAATGATTTGTATAACTGTACTAAAAAAAATTTTATTTCCCCAAAATAAATGATTATGTTCCCTTTTGTCACTACCAAAACAATGATGTCACTACCGAAACAGTCACAACCAAAACGTGGTGAATTTTTGGTAGTGACAATTTTAGATACTTTGAGCCTAGCTCAAAGATGCTAATCAGCACATGGCTAGCTAGCACAGTTCTGAACAGTTGTACACACACAAAAACTACATTTTATCGAATAACTCCCAAAAAACAATGATGTTGTTTTGGTCGTGACTGTTTCGGTAGTGACTGTTTCGGTAGTGACAATTTTAGATACTTTTGAGCCTAGCTCAAAGATGCTAATCAGCACATGGCTAGCTAGCACAGTTCTGAACAGTTGTACACACACAAAAACTACATTTTATCGAAAACCCCCCAAAAAAACAATGATGTTGTTTTGGTCGTGACTGTTTCGGTAGTGACAATTTTAGATACTTTGAGCCTAGCTCAAAGATGCTAATCAGCACATGGCTAGCTAGCACAGTTCTGAACAGTTGTACACACACAAAAACTACATTTTATCGAATAACTCCCAAAAAACAATGATGTTGTTTTGGTCGTGACTGTTTCGGTAGTGACTGTTTCGGTAGTGACAATTTTAGATACTTTTGAGCCTAGCTCAAAGATGCTAATCAGCACATGGCTAGCTAGCACAGTTCTGAACAGTTGTACACACACAAAAACTACATTTTATCGAAAACCCCCCAAAAAAACAATGATGTTGTTTTGGTCGTGACTGTTTCGGTAGTGACAATTTTAGATACTTTGAGCCTAGCTCAAAGATGCTAATCAGCACATGGCTAGCTAGCACAGTTCTGAACAGTTGTACACACACAAAAACTACATTTTATCGAATAACTCCCAAAAAACAATGATGTTGTTTTGGTCGTGACTGTTTCGGTAGTGACTGTTTCGGTAGTGACAATTTTAGATACTTTTGAGCCTAGCTCAAAGATGCTAATCAGCACATGGCTAGCTAGCACAGTTCTGAACAGTTGTACACACACAAAAACTACATTTTATCGAAAACCCCCCAAAAAACAATGATGTTGTTTTGGTCGTGACTGTTTCGGTAGTGACTGTTTCGGTAGTGACAATTTTAGATACTTTTGAGCCTAGCTCAAAAATGCTAATCAGCACATGGCTAGCTAGCACAGTTCTGAACAGTTGTACACACACAAAAACTACATTTTATCGAATAACTCCCAAAAAACAATGGTGTTGTTTTGGTCGTGACTGTTTCGGTAGTGACTGTTTCGGTAGTGACAATTTTAGATACTTTGAGCCTAGCTCAAAGATGCTAATCAGCACATGGCTAGCTAGCACAGTTCTGAACAGTTGTACACACACAAAAACTACATTTTATTAAATAACCCCCAAAAAACAATGATGTTGTTTCGGTCGTGACTGTTTCGGTAGTGACAATTTTAGATACTTTTGAGCCTAGCTCAAAGATGCTAATAAGCACATGGCTAGCTAACACAGTTCTGAACAGCTGTACACGCATAAAAACTAAATTTTATGGAATAACAACCAAAAATATTTGCTTAATTGCAGAAAAAAATGTGTTTGGTAGTGACGTTCCTTAAAGTTCCACACAGATTTTCAGACTTTTGAACAGATTTAACTCAAAATGATGGATCTATCTACTATGAAAGAGAGGCTATGAGAGGGAGGGACACGGGAATATTTCCTGATCAATAATGTAGAAGTGTGTTAAAATCAGTCTCAGACAATGGACTAAAACATACACTGTTTCGGTAGTGACATGAAAATGCGGAACACTTTTTTTTTTTTACATAAAGTTTCATGACTTAAAAATGAAAAATGAAATATATATATTTTTAAGTTTTTAGAAGGATCTTAGTAAACATCTAAAACTTGAATACTTAAATGCTTTTTAAATGTGTTTTTTTTATGTTGTTGTGGGAGAGCAGGATCAAAAGTATCTAAAATTGTCAATACCAAAACAGTCACAACCGAAACTTGGTAAAGTTGTAACATCATTGTTTTTTGGGTGCTTTTTGATCAAAGTTAGTGTTTGTGTGTGTAGAACCTTTCAGAACTGTGCTTGCTAACCATGTGCTGATTAGCATCTTTGAGCTAGGCTCAAAAATATCTGAAACAGTCACGACTGAAACATGTCATCATTGTTTTGGTAGTGACAAAAGGGAACACATAATCATTTATTTGGGGGAAATAAACTAAATTTTAGTACAGTTATGCAAATCATTAGTATTTTAATATGTTTTAGTATACAAGTTAAAATTGTGTAATGTGATGTGGTCACTACCAACATATTACTGTCACTACCGAAAATGTGCAGTCACGACCGAAACATGGGAGGTTTGGTCAAAAATAAAGTATATTGAATTTTCAACTAAGATGTTATTATAGTGTTTGGTTCAATGTATATTCAAACTAATGAATCCTTCACTTTGAAATCAGTATGATAAACTTTATGCCTTTTACAAAGAAAAATTGGATTCAAAATACAACAAATCTCATAAATTACACTTGAAATATTGTTAAAATTGTTATTGATTTACCTTTAACAAATAGCAATATATATATATATATATATATATATATATATATATATATATATATATATATATATATATATTTATAAGGTAGATGTTACAAAATCTTAATAGGTCAATGTAAACTTTCTTATTTTATTATTTATTATTGTGTTTCGGAAGTGACAAATTTAGGGAGAGGAAAAATATTCCAAAACTTTCGGAAAATACAATATGAGAATTAACTGTACAATTACTAGAAATGTGCACCTTGGATATTATACAGTTTTCATATATACAAAATTTGTGGAAAAGACCTTTTTTTTCCCAAGATATCAACTCTGACTTTGAACCAATTCTGTAGAATGGCCCATATATATATATATATATATATATATATATATATATATTATAAGTTTATATATCCTCACCGTACATGCTGTAGAAACTCATATGAAGCGGTTTGAGTCCGCTTCTGTCCGGTTGGCTGAGAAACGCTGATATTACCAGGTCTCTTGGGCCCTGAGGGAACTAAGAACTGAACCATCTGGAACATTCTTCTGTCTAATATCTGAAAGTGACAATATATTAATCAGAAAATACCAATCATATACTCCAAGACACTTAAATGAGCTGAAATAAACACGTCATGAGACAAACATCTGGAGAAACACGACAGCTGACCTTCAGCACAGATCAGCCTGAAGCAACAGTCATGATGGTCAGCCAGGAGTTTACTGGGACTATTGTTAGTTAGTGGGTTGGTTGGTTAGTTAGTTAGTTAGTTAGTTAGGGTTAGTAACATGCAGAGCTGCTGTCTTACTGACCGTGTGCTGGTGATTGTCACTGATTCTGATGAAGAACTCAATATGAAGAACATGTGATCAGCGCTGAAACTCAATCCAGGAAGTTTCACAATCAGTCCCACTGCTTCAGTCTGTCTGTCTGTAAACAAGCAGCACGTGGAGCGCCTGATGACGTCACGCCGTCAGACCGCTAACATATAGTCAAAGAACTAGATTTTTTCCTTTTTTAACTATAATGGCAATAATAATAGTGTCTCAAATCTTCCTCTGTAGCTCAAACACAAACAGCTTTTCATAATGTGATGTTACCGAATTTTCGTTCATCACATAAAATGAATGTTTCTCCAGACTTTTGTTCGCTCCGCCGCTGCACAGGCATAAAAAGGAGGATATTAGTTTGGAGATGAAGAATGTTTAATTTCGGCGTAAATACACACAAAGCGGTCCGCGCTGGCGATAAGAATCAGAAGCGACACAAACGGGCTCAAACAGACTCGCACCGGCAGCTGATGCTCAAATCGGAGCGAATGAACTCAATAAAGAGCAATAAAGCGTTTCAGTGACCTGCACTTCAGCGGCAGATCTCGCGATAACAGCAGCCACCGCAATAAAGCCGCAACAAAGGGCTGAAAGAAATACAGATGAAAGTGAAGCCAAAGCAATATCAGCAGAATTCCCACACAAAGCCTCCCTACAGGATTTAATATTGCTGCAATCAGTGAACAGAGTCAATTATTATGATTCCTTTATGTTCCGCTATCAGAGAGAAACGTCACTGGAGAGACGGAGAATATGATGATTCTGATGATAAACGAGAAACACGAACTTTACACACAATAAACAGCGAATCATGTCAGAACAACACTGTCAAATGATTTAGATATTCTCTCTTTCTAATTATTACCTGCATTGTCCTGAATTATCACTAATTAAGGGCAATTTTAGAACAATTTTAATGATGTCTGTATTGTTCTTCTTCAGACGAGGACAATATTCTGTCATAATCATAGTTCAAGAAAGACAAAAACGATCAAATAAAACATTACACACTCCATAATGTTTATCGTTGCATAAATAATATACACTCCTGTTATAAGTTTAACATCCTTTTTTTTTTTTCAAAAGTTAGAAGTTAATACTTTTATTCATCAAGGATTAAATTGATAAAAAGTGATATTAAAGACAATCTATTTCAAATAAATGCTGAACTTTCTATTCATCAAAGAATCCTGAAAAATAAAATGTATCATGGTTTGCAAAAAAATAATAAGCTGTTTTCAACATTGATAATAATCATAAATGTTTCTTGAGCAGCAGATCATCATATTAGAATGATTTCTGAAGGATCATGTGACACTGAAGACTGGAGTAATGATGCTGAAAATTCAGCTTTGATCACAGGAATAAATTACACTTTACTATATATTCACATAGAAAACAGATATTTTACATTGTAAAAATATTTCACTATTTTTACTGTATTTTTGATCAAATAAACGCAGCTTTGGTGAGCAGAAGATAATAAACACTTGTCGTCATATGATCTCATCATGTTTCAAGTTATTAACACAAATTATCATCTCTGTAATTGTTTTTGTATTTTTAAATAAATTCTGTATAAAAATGCCTGAAATTCCAGCAGTTTGATCATGGTTGCTGTCATTTCATTTTTGGGTGAACTATCCCTTTAAAGTCACCATGAAATCTTTTTTTTTTTTATTGCTACTGCTACAGCAAATGCTGACCAGTTTTTGAAAGTTGAGCTGCAAGCTCATTGGCTACTAATACAGCAGGAACCAATCAGCTGTGCTTTATAGAGAATGATGTGATTGCTAGCAAATTGAGCCTGCGCCATCTAGAGTTTCATGAGAGAACTTTGTATTGTGTTAAATTCATGTTCCTCATAATCTTGAATCAGAATATCTTCTCCTCCCTCTTGCAGCATCTCTTCTCTGATGACGAGGGCGGGGCAACCTGTCACTCACATGAGATCCACCAATAGCAAACCACAACCATCCAATCAATTCCACACAGACAAAATCAAGCCCCGCCCTACATTTGTTCTTGTTTGAGAAGCGTTTCACTCAGATATACGGGACGAAAAGATCAGCACAACTTCCCTTTCATGACGAATTTAAAGCTTCACCAGCGTTCACTTCTCTGGGTCAAAGGGCAAAGGTCATGAGTCAAATGAACATGAAGAATCTAGGAACACTTTGCGTTCCTTCTGTGTGTTTGTACAGCAAAACCATGAATGATCTCAGGTGTGTTTCAGAGAGAGAGACGCACAGACCGGACACAGACAAAGCCGCAATTGTGCTCGTCACCAAACAATGACATATTTCTGTTTCCCTCTAAATTCCTCCACATCATTTGTCTGTCATGTGTCCGAGTCGCTCCCTCCATTACTCTGACAGCGCTCTTATTAGACGAAAGCCGAGCCAGAGCTCCATGAATTTAGCCACTGTTCCGAGACGTCTCTCAGTAATTAATTTGATAAATGTATTAATTATGAATCGGGTCCGCAGCGCAATCAGATGGTCACGCGTCCAGCTCGGCCGGCGTTCTGATAAGTCGCTCTTTGTTGCGGCCGCTCGGGTTTCATCGGCTCTTATCACTGCTGCTCCGATCAGCCGCTCGTTTCCTGTGTTGTAATTAAACGGAGGGTTTCTGATCGCGAGCGTCTCGTTTAGCGTTTAAGAGCCTGATCTACAGGAACCTGCAACATCTGTTGATCGACAGCCTATCTGAAGCTCAGAACGCTTTGTCACTTTTTCAAATCAAGATAGATTTATTTATATCTCGACTAAATAGAAAATCAGACAGCTACCGTTTCACCTGAGTGTGATTTTATGGTTTTATTTTTTATATTGTACACTCTAAAAAATACTGGGTTAAAAACAACCCAAGTTGGGTTAGAAATGCACAAACCCAGCAGTTGGGTTAAATGTTTTCTGTTGGGTAGTTTTATTTGTTTAAAAAAAAAATACTGTATGGCTGGCATAAAATAAACCCAAAATAGGTTGGAAATTAAAAATCAGGCACATAATTACTAGAGGCAACAATAATAAGCAAAAGGTGAACATTTATTGATAATCGATTTAATAAATTATATTATTTAATTACTATTTATTAAACTTATTACACAGCAAAAAACGTTGGGTTATTTTCCAAAAAAAAAAAAAAAAGAAAAAAAAAGTTGGGTCATTTTTAAAATCGTTGGGTAATTTGTAGTAATAACCCGGATGTTGGGTCCGGTTCCCGCAGCGACGTTTCAAATTTTAACGGTCCAGTGACAGTCAACAGGAAGAAGCTGCTGCAGCCTGATTATGAAAGTTAAGTCATATCGTTTTTTATGTATACAACTCTTATAAAATTAAGCATTGTATACTGAAACGTTGAATATATTCTAAAACTGAATTTTATTTTTAAAAAAGTTTCTTTTAGTCAGTTTTAATGCTCACAGGAAAGTGAGATCGGTTGGAAATGAATCCTAGCCATCCCAGTTAGCTCGCTAGCAGTAATAAAGTAATTCATTAAAACTACTAGCGAAACCGTTTAGAGATGACTATAGGCCTAGTCTGAAATCACTAACTATCATTACACCCGTTTTAATAAATGTTAATTTAGAGTGTATTACTATTTTAATATTTATTTTTATTTATAAATTATCGCATAGCTCTCTATATAAAGTTGGATCTATCTATCTATCTATCTATATATATCTTTTTTTATAGAGCTGTGCAATAATTTTCAGTAATTTCAGTATTTTCAGTGCGATAACCCAGCTAACAGAACGTTCTGGCAAGGTTCTCTCAAAGTTATGAACAAACATTCTTCCAGCAAGTACGTTGTTATCTGGTCTTCTCAAAACTTTAGAATAATAATATTATTTATACATCATTCATGGAACGTTTTTCTGTAACTTTTAATTTGGATGTTCGTCAAACATCTTTTAAATGTTACCGCTTGTTTCAGAACGATCAGAGAACATTCCGAAATAACGTTTTCATAACGTCATGACTGTGATGTGCTAAAAATGGAAAAGTTTTTCCTTTGCATTTTTCACATACATAGGACACCATTGTCAAAATGATCCCTGTTCACGTCTCTGCAAAAACGACTAAAACCGCTGTATTCTGCTGCCACGCCAGTAGTTGGCGACATCACTTTGTAAAGAAACACTACGTAAACACGTAATACGCATGATGTCACCATTGGCGTTTTCACAAGTTTGCATTTTTGTAATTTACATGGAGACGATAACGGTACCGTTTTCAAAAACGTGCACTTTAAAACCCATTTTTTAAAAGATTGTGTTTTCATGCCCCCAAAATGCTGATGTTGTGTAAATGAACGGCCCAAACGAATAAAAAGTTTTACATTTTTTAATTGAAAACAATGTTGTGTAAACGGCCCCTTAAATTGGAACATTAGCAAAACGTTCTTAGAACATATTTTGTTGGTTGGGAATACAAACGCTATGTGCTAAACTAGCAACAGAAGCAGAACTTCTCTTGCCCGTGATGATGATGATGATGATGAAGATCAGGAAACATTTACTGATTACTTTCACCTTCAAACCGCTGCTGCTGCTCAGCGTAAACTCGAGCTTTTGTGCGTCTCAATCATTCAATGCAAACGAAAATATTCAGCCGGTTCTGATGAAATCCAGAAGCTTCACATGATCCCAAAACAAACCTTCACATATGATGGTGTGTGACCCTTACAGACGCTCTGTGTGGTGATGATGTCTGCCTCACCTGTGAACAGGTGGAATCCACACCGGACCAGAGTGACGACAGCTCAGATCCGGACTGAAGCTCCAGCAGATCATCAATCCACAGCTCATCATTAGCAGACGAGCACACCGAGACTCTTTCATGTGAGAGCTCTAGATCTCAAACTACACACAGACCGCTTTACATCGTCATCATCCGTTCATCAGGTGGGTTAAATCTTTGTTTCCCCTGTTTTGGTGAGAAATCATGAAGTCATGATCAAGGCCTCCACCTGCTGGACTGATGGATTATAGTCATAAACACTCTTCAACTTGCTTTGAATGCATTGAAATTTAGGCTAAATAAAATTAATTCAATTATTTATTAGATTATGTTTTCTATTGAACAGGTAATGAATCTGAACAAACATAATAGATGACTTTTTTTTTTTTAAAAAAAAAGAACAAAACATTTCAACATCAAAAAGTCACAATTGTGAGATATAATCTGGAGGAAAAAATACATAAACTGAACCATTGATTCACTCGGCATGATGCCACAGCTTCATGTTTCCACACCAAAGACTTCAGAAATTTTCGGAAAAAGTACAAATTGAGCAGCAGGTGGCGCTAAAGGACCCAAGATGAAGACTTGTATTATTTTTATACACAGTTCCTTATAATCAAACATATCTCACACACTAACCCTCACAGAAAACTTGTTTTACAATTAAAAATGTGATCATTTTAATGGCGGAGAGGTTGATTATGACTGTAGACGCTACATTAATTTTACATTAAGACCTTGGTGAATAAGAAATTATTATTCTATGGCAGATTGTATTAATTGAAATATGTTATCGTTTCACAATATTGATTATTGTGTTTGGATATTAATCTTTTGAGTTATTTCTCGATGAATGCAGAAAGAACATTTTTGTTGTTCTGAGTGTGTGAACGCAGTCACGGGTAAAAACACTTTATTTTAAATCGTTTTTACAAATGAGGATGAACATTAAAAGGAGGATTTGGGGACATTTTGTCAGGTTTAGCTCACTTATGGGTTCATATTTGTCTCCAAAATATGGTTAAGTAGATACAAACACACATGCACACACACTTTCTCACACACTCTCTCACAGGCTTAGACACTGATTGAAGGTCGGATATATTAGGATCAGTTCTCTGAAGCTTTATTTTGCTGCTGCTGCTTTATGTATGAATATTCTCAATACATTCTCTGAAATGACATGGAATTTTCAACAAAACATTTCAAATATGATAATACTGATGTTGTAAAGATGTTACAGCATGTAAACAGATGATGATATGAGGCAGAAGAGCCTTGCTTACAGTCACGGAGATGGATTGACATTTAAATCAGTTGAACACGTGACCTGCTTTACATTCACTCTGTTCAACAGATGATCTTGTGTGTGGAAGATCATGTAATTCAAATTAATTCATTATTGTGAGTCTATAAGCTTGTAATGAACGTCACTGTCTGAACAGATGCTCTATGATGATATTAAACTCGAAGATAAAGCAGAGAAGAGCTGGAGTCACTCGTTACTGAATGAAGAAACTATTAGAGAAGCTGGAGGAATGAATCTGCGTCTGCAAAAATATATTAAAGCCATAAACATCAATGAAAAGAAGATGATCCATTATATAAAATACTCTCTTGATAAACAGCTCCTGTACACAATACCGCCGCAGTCGCTTCTGTTCAGTCCGGGAAAGAGTCTCTCACACACACACACACACACTCATAAACACACACTCACTCACTCACACACACTATGTGTCCAGTAGACGGCGCTGTCTCAGTCGCGGCCGCATGCTGATTGGCTGCTTGTTGAATTTCTGCATGATTTCTTTGATGCGCGACAGGTTGGAGCGTCCGAGCACAAAGTCGCACCTGCTGGCTCCGATGTCGTATCCCACCGAACACACCTTGCTGCTGACGCTGAAGCCCTCGGCGCGGACCATCACACGGTATTCACCGGGATTCAGCAGACGCCAGTAATCGCCGTCAGACGCTGAGAGAAACATGTTCACTGATTACAGAATGTAAATGAAGCTTCAGTCTACTGGAATCAGCAGTGACTCGATCATTTCTTTAGGTGGACCACGTCTCTCCTGCGGTGTGTGTCACGTGTTTTACCTGTGCGAATGTCGTGATTGATTCCGTCCACAGAGACGATGGCATTAGCGATTCCTTTCCCTTGAGCGTCTCTGATCACACCTTTGATCCCGCGATGCACCTGTTCAAACCCATCAACACAATATTGAGTGTGTTTGTGTGAGAGTGTGTGTGTGAGTGTGTATGATCACCTGTTCCATGAAAACGAGCAGAGACTCGCGGTTATTCTCCCACTCCTCCGGTAGTTCGCTCTCATGTGGGTATTTATCGCAGCCCACGTACATGGACAGCTCGAAACAGTTGGTGTGCAGGTAACTGAAGTCATTCATACCTGTTAATGTACGACAACCCGGTTAACAAGACTAACCAATCCTCACAATCAGAAATCAGGCGTCCAGATGATCTCACTTCCTGCAGCCGTGTGCCACGACGCCCCGTTGATGGTGCCGTCCTCCTTGGCGAAGTCGTCGGTGTGACAGACCCTGCGGCTGACGTCGGTCATGAGGCGGTGTGTGGACGCGTACGAGAACGCCAGCCAGCGGAACACGTGATCGTCGGCGGTGGGCGTCAGCTGCCGGAGCGCTGTCACTGAGCGCGTGCGGTCGAACGGAAAAGTCACCACCAGCTCACCGCCCTGCAGGTTCCCTCCCAACACGAACGGGATCTTCTCCATCCACGACACCAGAGCGCGCGTCTCCACAGCCACCTGGGGTGACAGGTCAGAGTGATTTAGAGCAACTCAGTATCAGTTTTTATGACACGAGACTGCAGCAGTTTAATAGTGTTGTGTAATATGTATCACTTGCTTCATATATTAAAGGGCTTGTTCACCAAAAAATGAAAATAATGTCATTTATTACTCACCCTCATGTCGTTCCACACCCGTAAGACCTTCGTTAATCTTCGGAAGGCAAATTAAGATATTTTTGTTGAAATCCGATGGTTCAGTGAGGCCTGCATAGCCAGCAATGACATTTCCTCTCTCAAGATCCATTAATGTACTAAAAACTTATTTAAACTTATATAGTGATGGCCGATTTCAAAACACTGCTTCAGGAAGCTTCGGAGCGTTATGAATCTTTTGTGTCGAATCAGCGTTTCGGAGCGCCAAAGTCACGTGATTTCATTAGTTTGCCGTTTTAACACACGATCCGAATCATGATTCGACACAAAAGATTCATAACGCTCTGAAGCTTCCTGAAGCAGTGTTTTGAAATCGGCCATCACTATATAAGTCGTTATTTTGTTTTTTTGGTGCACCAAAAATATTCTTGTCGCTTTATAATATTAATATTGAACCACTGTACTCACATGAACTGATTTAAATATGTTTTTAGTACATTAATGGATCTTGAGAGAGGAAATGTCATTGCTGGCTATGCAGGCCTCACTGAGTCATCGGATTTCAACAAAAATCTCTTAATTTGCGTTCCAAAGATTAATGAAGGTCTTATGGGTGTGGAACGGAGTGAGTAATAAATGACGTTATTTTTATTTTTGGGTGAACTAACCCTTTAATATATCTGGGTTCAAAAGACACAATATTCAGTAATATTATCGATTATTATCAAGAACAAAACCTGCAATTATAGCGCCACCAAGTGGCACAGTCCCACTGCTTTTTGTGTGTCCTCAGAGTGCCGTCATACATAAGCATGTCAAATTTGGTGAAAATATCTTGTTTTGTTTAGGGGTTATAGACATTTATATGTATGAACACATACAAAATTACCCACACCTGATTTTGATTGCATTTTTTTGCCACTTACTTTTAAATTTTGGCCATTATTTAGTCAACATCAACGACCTGTTTCTGATTTTCCTGTGGTGGTTTCATCTTGATCAGACTAACCGTTTCTAAGATATTCGCGAATGTTGTTTAAACACTAAATCACAACATTGCACAAACCATAAGGCGAAACCTAGCATGTTTGTTTTTGTTGGACTCATCAAGGATTCAGGAATCTAAGGAGATGACTCCCATGAAAATACATCAACCACATCCAAAGTTATAAGCATGTAAATAATTTGTTTTCACCACTAGGTGGCGCTGGTTCGAAACTTCTCAGACTCTTTCAGGGCATTGTGCTGATGACCCATACCGAGTTTCATAATGATACGTTCATGCGTTCGTAAAATACAGCATTTTACTACAAAATTCAAAATGACCAACACCACAAAATTGCCGATATGGGAAAATTGGATATCATTCGACTTGGCATGACGCCCCAAATCTAACGATGATTTTTAGTAAAACCGTTCAGAAGTTAAAAGAAGTTTTCGTATCTCCGGACCAGCAGGTGGCGCTGCGCCAAAACACAGCATGTATCCTCAGGTCATGCTTGTGAGCACATGTACCAAGTTTGGTCAGAATACGATAAAGCGCTACGTAAAATTCGTTCGCACGTTTTTCAAAAACAGTTTGACAAATCGACTTGAATTCCTCAACTTTTTGTCAGCATGGTCTGAAGATGATCTGGTTCCATTTTCGTGAAAATCGGAGCAACGGCCTAGGTGGAGTTCAAAAAGTAGGTTTTTCGGAGAATTAAAAATGGCGGAAAATTTTCATGACGGAAAATGACGTCATAGGGTGCAATCGAATTGTCTTGAGCCAAGGAATCAGAGGAAAAATAAGAGCAGATTTGTTTCTAGCCTTTATGGTTCAAAAGTTATTAGCATAAACGTGAGTGCAACTTTTGGACAGTTGGTGGCGCTAGAGGAATTGAGTTAGACACTCTAAGCGTGTGTGTGAGGGACGTACGGTGGCGTTCTCAGAGCGGTACCAGTCTGGGATGGGCACGTGATGGTTGTGGAATTTGCGCGGAACCCAATTCCGAGCCTCTGCTTCCCAGAGAACGGTGTTGAGATCAGGGAAGTTGTGATGGATGTCGAGGCCGTCGTGACTCCAGCGACCCAGAGACCATCCGCTGAGCTCTGAACCCTGAAACCATGACAGAGACACACTTTCATTCAGCAGGGTGTCTTATAACAATGAGCAGGAGTGGCCGCAGACGTACCGCTGCGAAGGCCTTCTCGTAGCCGTCGGGGTTGATGGAGGGCAGCAGGTGGATGCGCGTCTCGTCCACCAGGTGGCGTATGCGTGGGTTTCCACTCAGATACTCCTGACACATGAACTGCATGAGCAGCAGAAGCAGCTCACGGCCCAGCACCTCGTTACCGTGGGAACCGGCCGTGTAGCGGAACTCGGGCTCACCTGCGAACACACACACACTCATCCAGCGTCACACACACCTGCGTCAGCGCGCTCAGAGTCCAGTCTTACCGAGCTCGTGCTCGCCGGGGTTGTCCGAGATCTCGATGGCGTACAGCTTCTGTCCGTTGTAGCTTTTGCCGATGTTGTAGATACGTGTGATGTTCGGACACATGTCATTCACCACCTTCATCAGCTGAACACAAACACAACGGTTGTGTTAACATATATGCAAGATAATGAAGCATGTTTTATTAAATGATAATGTGAACTGCTCTCAGGCACTATATTATATGATATTTCATAATCCTCACACTGTACCTGTCTCATCTCTTTATAACTGTGGTGTCTGAAGTCCAGGTTGTCTGTCGTTGTCACTTCATTTCTTCTCCGGTAATAATTGTTTGGATCTGTAAAAAGCATTAAAAATAAATGAGAAAGAATAAAATCTGCAGATCTGTTGTGATGATCATCTGGATTCATAAACTTTTATCGTGAGCTAAACTATCTTCTTAAAGTCCTGAGATTTTAAGTTAATATTTTAGTAATTTTTTAACACATTTGAAAGTTTGCGGTTCTCTGATGTCGGTTAATGGTCATGCAGGTAAACAAATAAAATACTTCACCTATTTGGATTGTTTTTTATATTAAAATTATTTATTTGATTTTTTTTTTTTTTTTTTTTTTTAAGTGTAATATTTTGATTTGTTTTTATTTTAACATTATTTTAATTTTACATTTTATGATTTAATACATTTTTGTAAGTGTTTAATCTTGACTTTAAAAAAAAATTATTGTAATTTGACATTTTTATGATTTAATACATTTTTGTAAGCATTTAATTTTGATTTTTTTTAAAAAAATTTGATTTAATTATTGTTTATCATCATCCCCGTAGGCTGAAAGCACTGCAGGTGTGTGTGTGTTTGTGTTCTTTGAGTGAATGTGTGTCCATCACCTGGCATCGGGCAGCCCAGGATCTCCACACGCATGCAGATGCCGCCACTGGGAAACCAGGATCGAGGGTTTATGCGGATGTAACGAGCCACCATGGGTTTCGGGAAGGTGTTGAGGACGGGAATCTCCTTCTCTCGATTCCCACTGAAAATCTACTTATGGCGAGCAGAAACACTGGGTAACAGCTGTGTGTAAATGAGCTGATGGTTTGTGAGGGGCGTGTTTGGTGTCTCACCAGATCTCTGGAGCCGTTCTTCAGTGTCACCCAGCTGTGAGAATCATTACTGAGTAGAACTTTATATGAGCTCACCCAATCACTCCTGCAACACACACACTGAAGCATCAGCCTCCATCCTGACATTTCTGTATGCGCATTTGGCAGACTTGCCATTGCATTCGAGGCATACAATGGATCAGTTCATGCATTCCCTGGGAATCGAACCCATGACCTTGGTGTTGCAAGCACCACACTTTACTTTTTGACCCATTTAAATTTATGCATTAGGCAGATGCTTTTATCCAAAGCGACTTGCATTATATTTAAGATGTTCAGTTCATGCAGTTTAGTTCATGCAGTTTAGTTCATGCATTCCCTGGGAATCGAACCTATGACCTTGGTGTTGTGTACTCACGACCAGAGTGAGCTCCGTCCCTGAGTGACGACACCGGTGAATTTCATGAGTCTGCGTGCGTCCACCTCAAACCACTGCAGTGGGTCGTTTCGTCCTGCGCACCAGCCACCGTCATACATGTCGTCCTCAAACAGACCGCCCTACACACACATGAAACTACATCAACACAATTAACTCGTGCTGAATTAACTCATGCTGCTGCTCTTACTGTCAGTGACCCATCAGTGACCCTGTTCTCAACAAACTTAATCTTTCATCAGAATGTAAAAACATCTGGACATTTATTCATTCAGTAGATGCGTTTATTCAAAGTGTGACAGTGGTGAGACAGCAGAGAGATAATGGTGACAGCAGAGAGACAGTGGTGAGAGCAAAGAGGTAGCATTGAGACAGCGGTGAGAGAGCAGAGAGACAACGGTGAGACCAGTGAGATAGCAGTGAGACAGTACAAAGACAGCAGAGAAACAGCAGTGAGAGCAGAGACAGCAGTGAGCCACAAGAGACAGTACAGAGACAGCAGTGAGACACCAGAGAGAGCAGTGAGACAACAGAGACAGCGGTGAGCGAGCAGTGAGACAACGGTGAGACCAGTGAGATAGCAGTAAGACATTACAGAGACAGCAGAGAAACAGCAGTGAGCCACAAGAGACAGTACAGAGACAGCAGTGAGACACCAGAGAGAGCAGTGAGACAACAGAGACAGCGGTGAGCGAGCAGTGAGACAGCATCGAGCCAACAGAGAGACAGCAGTGAGACACGAGAGAGCCGTGAGACTGCAGAGAGACAGCAGCAGGAAGAAACGTAAGATGCATTAATAGAAGACTGACGCACAGACAGAAACATGAGACTCAACATGTTCACAGTAAAGGATTAGTTTACCCACATATGAGGATTCAGTCATCATTTACTCATTCTGTATGACTTTATTCCTTCAGTGGAACATGCTGCTCTTTTCAACACAATGAACATGAAGAGGTTTACTTACAGGATTTTATGTCAAATGTGTGTTTTTTTAAAGTGCTTTTTTTTTTGTCCAATGTTTGGTTCATCTAAACATCTTCATGTTCCACTGAAGAAAGAAAGTTATACAGGTTTGGAACACATGAGGGTGATTAAATAGTGACAGAATGATCATTTCTGTGTGAACTATCACTTTAAATGTGTTTCAGTCATGTGAGAGTGTGAAACAGATCAGAAACTCATTCGCTTCACGTTCATTTCTATTGGTTAGAGTTGTGAATGAAGGCACTTTGTTTGCGGGTCAGAATGAATCTTGGTAATGATCTTCTGGACTGGAGCGCAGCTGCGTAATGCTTTCTGTGACTCACAGCGGATTTCAGCAGAAACTGGGTCAATTTCACACGGCTGTCGCTCTGAAGTCTGTTTCCAGCTGATCATTCCTGCTTTCGGTTGTCGTTCTGTTTTCATCGAGCGCAGCGGAAAACAAAGAGCAAATTCTGTGCAAAGTGGATCCAGATGAGGCAAAGATTGAGCAGAACGGGTCTGAGATCTGAGTAACAGCATACGAAGAGCAGAAACATTGGCAACATTTCATAGACACACACACCTGGATGTTCAGTCGGCCCCTGTGCGGCCCCAGACCGTAGTGTCTCATGGTGGACGCGTGGAGCTGAAAGTCATCGATCTTCAGTGTCTCCAGACCCAGCGGAGGACAATCTGTCGGGAATGAGAAGAGCAGACTGAAAGTCATGAGAGGGATCAGAGCTCTGCTTTATTTAAACAGTCAATAATGCTGAAGTGTGTCATCATTTGCATGTGCACTGCAAAAAATGATTGTCTTAGCATTTTCCTTTTACTTTCCAGTAAAAAAAAAAATCAAAACTTTCTTAAATCAATACACATTAGTCTGACGGGACTATCAGACTGACTGACCAATGACACAAATTTAAGGTGGGAATATCAGACTGACTGATTGATTACATAAATTTGAGGCAGGACTATCGGACTGACCGATTACATGGATTTGGGGGCGGGACTATCGGACTGACATGACATGAATTTGGGGCGGGACAATCAGACCGACTGACCAATGACATGGATTTGGGGTGGAACTATCAGACTGACTGACTGATTACATTAATTTTTAGACGGGACTATCAGACTGACTGACCAATGACACAAATTTAAGGCGGAACTATCAGACTGACTGACCAATGACATGAATTTGAGGCCAGACTATCAGACTGACTGATTGATTACATAAATTTGGGACGGGACTATCTGACTGACGGATGACATGAATTTGGGGCGGGACTATCTGACCAATGACATGAATTTGAGGCGGGACTATCAGACTGACCAATGACATGAATTTGGGGCGGAACTATCAGACCGACTGACTGACTGACCAATGACATGAATTGGGGACGGGATTATCAGACCAACTGACCAGTGACATGAATGTGGGGCGGGACTATCAGAATGACTGACCAATGACATGAATTGGGGGCGGGATTATCAGACCAACTGACCAGTGACATGAATTTGAGGCGGGACTATCAGACTTACTGACCCTATTGATTCAATATCTAATCTAGCAATCTTTCTAATATTTACATACACTCGTAACTGTAATAAAACAATTTGTACAGGTCTGTCTGCGCAGATGAAGCTTTGCGGATGCAGCTGAGCTCCTCTCATTACGACACACATCTACAACTCTAAAGACTCTCAGGAGATCGGTGTGAATCAGCTCTAATTCTGCTTTTGGCCTAAAACAAACACAGCTGTAACTGTTCCGTAAGCGCAATTATGAGGGAAACGTGCAGGTTTCACATTTATATGTCCAAACAGGACACACACATACAGACAGTAGCATCAGTGTCTCTTCAGATTTTCAGTTTAGATCTTCTATTATTGTTATAATAATATATTGAAAGAGTGACTGCCAAATTGTGAAGTTGTGATGTCTCTGATCAATCCAGACTGCTTCAAACTCTGACCCTCTACATTAGGTGAACCGATCTGCTTATCTTATCTTACTTTACCGTCCCAATGTCAAATCATATTTGACACACAGATGACCTCACACAAACCATGTTCGTTTGCTGTTCAACTCACCGTCTTTGTCAGCGGTGAACGAACCGTCACTGACGCCGCCGGCTGCTTTCACTGCTTTCTTATTCTTCTCAGTCTTTTTGTTTCCATTTTTCACGGCTGATGAGACACAAACAGCAGAAGGTTGAACGGCATCTGTGGTTCATACATCAGGCCCATGAGGTGAAGAGAAGAAGTGCTGAATGAAAACTGGTGTGTTTGGTGGCCTATAAAGTTTAGCTGCGTTGCCAAGCTTCAGAGCCAATGTGTTGAGCAGAAGAGCAGCTGAAGGCTTTCATCATGTGCCTGAGAGGTCGCGTCAGGATAAACCTACATCCCACATGGAAACACTCGGATTCTCCAAGCCCTGCCAGCATTCAGATGTGCCACGGAATCATCGACACGGAGAGTCACACATGATCACAGCGGATCAGAAACCTCATGACACACGTCAAGTGTCCCTCAAACTGATCAATAATTACTCGCATTGTCTACATTTTAATGTAGTGAATGAGGGTTTGGGGGACGATTTCATATAATGCCCCTTTTACAAGATGTAATATCAGTCTCTGGTGTCCCCAGAATGTGTCTGTGAAGTTTCAGCTCAAAATCCCCCACAGATCATTTATTATAGCTTGTCAAATTTACCCCTATTTGGGTGTGAGCAAAAACACGCCGTTTTTGTGTGTGTCCCTTTAAATGCAAATGATCTGCTGCTCCCCGCCCCCTTTCCAGAAGAGGGCGGAGCTTTAACAGCTCACGGTTCTGTCGCTCAACAACAACAAAGCTGGAGAATCTCACGCAGCCAAAATGATGAAAGTGTTCAGCCTTACATTGTTCAAACCGGAGTCGACACTGATGGAGAGACTTAAGTTACAACTTTTAGACGTTTCTGAATGGTTAGTTGATAAATTTATGTAGTTGCTGTGGAGTTGATTCAACTCATCCACTAGCATGTGCCGTCATGTTGATCTTTTGTGTTGAATTGACCCTCGTTTGTGAAGCAGTCCGGCGTAAAATGACGGCATGTCAACAACACTCTACTACAACAACTCTTCCTCTTCTCTAAAGCAGCCCAACATGGCCCCGCCCCCTTTGTTATTCTCGGGGGCGGGATTTATGTAAATTTTGGGGTTTGTGATGTCACTTACCCAGGAAGAACCTTGTTGTAGTCCCTACCAGCTGTTTGTTGTAGTTCTTAAACAGAAAAAAATATCTCCCTTTGCATTGAACTTTGAGCGTCGTAACTTTGCAGATGTTGTTTATGATCAAACAGCAACATTACACACTAACTAAAGTTAAAGAAGTGAAATCATAATCAAGGACCCTTTTCATTTGTGTAAGAGCAAATTAAGATTTTCAAGTCTTTTTTAAGACTTGCAGAAATCCTGAGTAAATAAGAAAATCTTTTTTTTTCCTTTTTTTTTTTTTGCAGTGTTTTGCACTGACAGCAGGAAAAAATTATGTCAAATGCTTATAAAAGTTAAATCTAATGGTGTGTAGTTACAAGAGCAAAATAAGTAGACTAATTAAAAGCTTTAAAACCAAGGAGAAAACACTTTGCATATCTTCTGCTGTTGATGAAGAAGGTTAGATGTGTCTGATTGAAGATTAATCAGCATCTGGTGTCAGAAACAAGCATCATTCCCTGCCGACCTCTGCAAACTTTATGAAAGTTTCACACAGTCAAAGCTCCAGTAAAACACTCCATTCATGATTCACTGAAAGCCAATAACGTTTGACGGTTGAACCAGTGCCTAACAGATCCTGAAACACAAGCTCTTCCAGGCACACAGCTTCAGTTCGGTGTGTTGATGTGCTGTGAACCGCCAGATCAACGGCTGTGATGAGGGAGAAAAGATCTGAAGAGTTTATATCTAGTTACCTGAATAAACACATCTGTATTTAATGAAGGAACTCTATGACATCTAACATGTTTACATGCCAGTGAACAAGATGACAGAATCCCTGAGCCAGTTACATGTGTTTACGTTACCTGATGCCGAATTGGATGCTTTGGAAGCAGCTGATGTGGATCTGCTCTCCTTCCCGATTCTTCGTCCAGGTGTCTGATGTCCGTCGGTCGTTCGGTCCTCTGAGACGCGCTGGTAATGTTCCCGACTCAGAAGCTCTTGCATGTAATAATCCTCATCCTCAGATAAATATCCATAACACACATCCAGCATGAGACCCACAAGGCCGAGCAGCAGGAGAGTCTGGAGCCACATCATCTGATCCGATCGGCTCCCGGACCCATGAAACTTCTGCTGTGTGGAATCACTCAGGAGAGAGAGACCGCTGAAGAACAGACAGACAGACGGTGATGTTTTGGCTCTGGTTCCAGGTGTTTTGTTGATCTCCTATTAAAAATCTAGAGCATAAAGCAGGAGCTGCAGTGAGAGAGACAGATCATCTGATCCAGAGCTGATTGATGTCTCACTCTTCTGTCTCACTGTGACTCCTCCCACTGGGCGGAGCTTCCTTGACCTCATTACCATCCCACAACCAAACAAGAGAGAGAACTGAGAAGAATTCATACTGATGGATGCAAACGCACTCACACACACACACACACACAGAGCGTCACTAATGTGTTAATCACATCCAGGTCCGGGCAGGTTTGAGTATCTGAACGTGTGTGTGTGTGTCAGAGCTTATCTCATCACGAGTGTTACTGCACACACACCTCTTATACTGATTCTTATAGCCATACTGACTAGAAAGCAGGTTTATGGTAAATTAAGGTCTGTAATGAGCGTCTGCTGTGAAGCTTCAGTGACGCTGATCTGTTCAGACGTGATTCATTATGAGCTTCACTTCCTCACATCTGAAACTCGCAATAACAATCCACACAAATGATTGTATAACAATCACTAACACTACAATATGGTTATAGTTAACATGAACTAACAATGAACAATACTTGTAAAGCATTTATTAATCCTAGTTAAAGAGGTCCTTGATTATGATTTGACTTTTTTAACTTTAGTTAGTGTGTAATGTTGCTGTTTGAGCATAAACAACATCTGCAAAGTTACGACACTCAAAGTTCAATGCAAAGAGAGATATTTTCTTTTACAGAAATCACTTTTTAAGGACTACAACAAACGGCTGGTAGGGACTACAACAAGCTTTTTCCTGGGTTGGTGACATCACTAACCCTAAAATTTACATAAACCCCGCCCCCGAGAACACACAACAAAGGGGGCGGGGCCATGTTGGGCTGCTTTAGAGAAGAGGAAGAGTTGTTGTAGTAGAGTGTTGTTGTCATGCCGTCATTTTACGCCGGACTGCTTCACAAACGAGGGTCAATTCAACACTGGATTTGCACAATATATGACGGCACATGCTAGTCGATGAGTTGAATCAACTCCACAGCAACTACATAAATTTATCCACTAACCATTCAGAAACGTCTAAAAGTTGTAACTTCTTCCTGAGTCTCTCTATCAGTGTCGACTCCGGTTTGAACAATGTAAGGCTGAACACCGTCGTCATTTTGGCTGCGTGAGATTCTCCAGCTTTGTTGTTGTTGAGCTGTTAAAGCTCCGCCCTCTTCTGGAAAGGGGGCCGGGAGCAGCAGCTCATTTGCATTTAAAGGGACACACACAAATAGGGGCAAATTTGTCAAGCTATAATAAATGATCTGTGGGGGATTTTGAGCTGAAACTGATTTCTGCATTTATATTAAAGTCGTGAATAAGGACAGCATGCAGGTTTTGTCAAAATGGAGCATTTACTGCGGTCACACAGTGTTAATTTCAGAGATCTGCTCACCTCAGTGTTTGTGCAAATTAAAGTGTGTTTTCACTGGATTGGTGGGATGAATCTGAGACGCCAGCAGCACTTCCTGAAATCATCACACATTCTTCAGACCAAACCCTGAAGCTGCAGGAACCGCCTGAACCGTCTCAGGGAAACAGCTGTCTGTGCAAACCACTGCAGATGTTATCAGACTTTTAATCAGCTACTTAATATTTCATCCCCTTAAATGACCCGGAGACTCTGACGAACGTCCAAAATCAACACTGATTCCCTGCAGAAAGATCTTCAGATGCGACTCGATGCTAAACCATCACTCATCAAGTCAGGATCAGGAGACACGAGCACTCCAAACACGTCTGTAAGCCACCAACAATCCATCGCAAACTCACGTTCTGCCCTACGAAAACAACAAACACACTGGAACAAAGAAACACAACTTAAATGAAGCGTTTGAAGTGCTCACTGCTCACGACCTCAGAAGATTTCTGAAGGATAAACCTCATCAATGAAGCTGCGAGATGTCAGTCATTCAGCACACTGAATCATGGCTTTCTGCAGGAGAGACGGACATGGCAAGAACATTGTTAGCTGTGAGTTATAGATTTGGCCTGATGATTCAGAGTAACACGAAGCAGATGATCAATATGTGTCCAGCTGACCGTCCGCCAACATCCAGCACATGTTGATATTAGACAGACGCTGGCACGTCTGCACAGTCGCTTCCATCTTCCTGTCAGAAGCACGAGTGACTTCATGAAAAGGAGAAATCTGAAACATGGAACCAGCAGATCCGCAGCAAACCAGCTGAAAAACACGTTCTAAGAACGTTCAAAATGTTTTTTCTTGGTTATGTGAACATTAAGGGAATGTTTTACTCTCTTTTATGATTTTGCAAGTATGAAAAAGCTACTTTTGAATGTTCTCTGCATGTTCTGAAGTAGTAACATTTAAAAAACAACTGAAATGTTACAGAAAAAGGTGATTTTGTGCATGTTATTAAATACCAGATAACTTTGAACAAACGTTCTCTTAAAGTTACTAGAACGTTTGTTCATATCTTTGAGAGAACCTTACCAGAACATTCCCTGTTAGCTGGATTAATTGCTAAAGTTAATATTTTTCTTTAAAGTCCCGCTGTGGTGAAAATCATGCTTTTAATGTTGTTTATATGTCTATGTGATGTTGTTAATATGCTTTGAGACAAACCATGTGCAAAGTCAACACCATTGCTGAGTATTTTCTCCTTAAAACTGCAGTGAACCATAGATAGTTGTAAAAAAAATTGCTGGCGTTTCTTACATCACAAACTACATCGTAACCAATCACGTCAAAGTGTGATCGCCAACAAGTGGATCTCTGAACTGGTGCGAGTGAGTGGAGGTGGGGTTAATTTGCATATTCATAGAACCATGTATACTAAATGAGGCATGTGTGTAGAGTTACATTCAAGTGGATCTCTGAATTGGTGCAAGTGAGTGGAGGCGGGGCTAATTTGCATATTCAAGTGGATCTCTAAACTGGTGTGAGTGGAGGCGGGGCTAATTTGCATATTCATAGAACCATGTATACTAAATGAGGCAAGGGTGTAGAGTTACATTCAAGATAATCTCTGAACTGGTGTGAGTGAGTGGAGGCGGGGCTAATTTGCATATTCAAGTGGATCTCAACCGTGTGAGTGGAGGCGGGGCAAATTTGCATATTCATAGAACCATGTATACTAAATAAGGCAAGAGTGTAGAGTTACATTCAAGCTATTTTAAGGCATTTTTCAAGGAAAAAAAAACATTTAAATATGTCATTTTGGTAATCAAAGATTTAAACAGATAAAATTATTGACTACAGGGGGGCTTTAAGACTGGTCATTCATTACTTCAAGTCAGTTGCATAAAAAGTTAGATCTATGACTTGTTTAATATGAGAAAAAGGAAGACTGATTATCCTTTGGCTGGTCAGACTAGTTTTTAAAAGTAATGGCTGTGCTTATACAACTTGCCCCTGAGCATCTGTTTCCATGACAACAGAACAATAACAAAAACTTACTGGAAACAGTCGGAAACATCCACTGGAAGGATATCAACACAGGAACGTTTTTTGCTTCCCAGAACAATCTGAGAATGTTGTACAAAAAAAAATAAACCTAAAAAGCAAGGTTTTTATTTGGTTCCCAACATATAATAACCACAAGGAAACCAAATTCTAATGGACACGCACTGTAAATCAGATCAGACCCAAACCCACGTTTTCTGCAATAACAGAGCGTCTCTGTCAAGCCAAGATAATAAAACACAAATCTAGTTTGTTACCCAGAGGACTCCGTGTTTGTGATCCTACGCTTCCTGAGCTGCTGCAACCATCAAACAGCAAATTTATGATTCTTCATAAAAGCACAGGAGCCGTTCTCATGATCCGGGACTTCCCACAGGAAGAACTTACAGCATGAGGATGATCTGACAGCGTCGCCCTTGTCAAATATACAATATATGACTGCTTGAGCTGCTTACCAGAGCAAAACTTGCCGTTGCCATCTAGAGGGCTGCGGGGGATTGTCAGTGTGTGGTTGCTAGGGTGTTCAGGGTGGTTGCTAGGGTGGAGTCTGTGGGATTTTTTCATCTGTTTCAAAAAGTGAATCTGAATCTGTTTGGACGCGACGGAGTCACTGAAATAAGTTTTGTCATAGAATACACTTGTCTGTTCACAATGAGTGTACAGTTTGAATGTTCTTGTTTCCTTTTATTTAATTTGAAGATCTGAAGGAAATTCCATTGTTGCTTTCAGTACGGCTATAAAAGATATTCAAACTCACATTAGACACTTTAAACATTAAATAAAGCACATAAACAGTACCTGAGATTATCATTGCCATTCTTTGTGTTGTTGTTCCAGCCTAGTGAGGACAAAAACTCCGATTAACATGGAAAATATACCTTTTATCAAGGGTCGCGGCGTCGCGTCGCATCTGGTTAGGACGGTGTCAGTGTCAGTAATTCTAAAAAAAAAACTCAAGCTGAAATCAAAATTGACAATTCTTGTTTTTTATGGAATATTGCAGTTTATTCGAAATGATTTATCGGTGCACATCATCGTTTTAAATTCATGTTCCTAGTAATCTTGAATCAGAATAACTTCCCCTCCCTCTTCTCTGATGATGAGGGCGGGGCAACCTGTCACTCACATGAGATCCACCAATAGCAAACCACAACCATCCAATCAATTCCCCACAGACAAAATCAAGCCCCGCCCTACATTTGTTCTTGTTTGAGAAGCGTTTCACTCGGATATACGACACAATAGGGAAGAAAAGATGAGCGTAAAACTGCACACTGAACTGGATCAATCTGACCAGCGATTCAAACACTTGAAAGAGAGTTTTTTTACTGTGTGGTCTGAAAATACTTCATTTACAAAAAAATCCCTTCATGATCCAGTGAATGAACAGTCAGCATCAAACTCATTTAACAGGCGATCTGCGTGTGAACGGCAGTGTTCAGAGCGACGCTACCACGTGAAGGATTCGTCCTGCAGCACCGCAGACAGTTTCTGGTTGAAAGGAGCGTAAAACAGCCGGAGCAGCTCTCGTGTCAACGGCTCCATCGGCCCCAGATTCATGTCCGACAGATGCCTGGTGTTTGACGCGGGACGTTTGCTGATGAGTCTCTCTGTCTGTTCAGACACCAGACCTGCAAACAGACACACGACACAATCAGTCACATCCCAAAACGATTCTGTTTTTAAGATAGATTTAGTTTATATATGTTATGTCTCTTTAGTTTGTATTTTTTTTATTTATACTATGCTTTTTTAAATGTGGTTTATGTTCTCTTTGCTGTGAGCTGCGTCTCATGATGATGATGATGATGAATGTCTGCTGCCCCCTTCTGCTCACAGCAGGTCAGTGTTTATGAGTTGATGATAGACAGGCAGCTGCAGGACTGACCTAACCGCAGGAAGTGGAAGATTCTGCTCATGCTGTGCGTCAGGTTTGCGGCGTGATCCTCCAGACGCAAAACTAAGAGCTGATCACGGCTGAACACTGACAACCAGTCCAGAATAAACACCACATACAGACCCACCTGCAGTCGCACCTACACACACACGCACGTGTAAATAACTATTAAATACTTAACTATTTAAATAAAGGGATACAGGTGCACGGCGCTTGCTGAGTTCAGAGGTCGGCGTACTCACACTCATGGTGTTATACAGTGCCCTGCTGTACACACACGCTCTCAGACCGGCGTCCCGCAGACAGGCATCGAACAGACGCAGAGACTCGCAGACCTTCTGATGGAAATCCAGCGCTGATTTATTAGACGTGCCGAAGTACAAATAGTCTGAATAGAGTCTGGAGAAGAACAGCAGAAGAGTTTGAGTGTGTGTGAAGCATCAGATGACATCATCAAACACGCTACACGAGCGTCACGTGACCCGGAACTAAAACACGCATTCTTGTGTCCTGTCAGTGGTCACTTTATGAGATATTCATGAGCAAAAATGTTTGTTTTAGTAATTTAAATAAAAAATATAAAAGTACATAAATAAATTAAGTGTTTTAGTTAAAGTACTTCAAATTAAACGAAACAAAAATGAGATAAGTATGGAAGCATGTTTCTGCCACGGAATAAAAAATAAAAAAGGTAATTGCGACTATTTATCTCACAATTATGAGTGTTTTCTCAGATTTATGATAAATAATCTCACAGTTGTTATAAAGTCCAAATTGCAAGATATAAACATGCAATAACGAAGAAAAGATAAAAATGTTGCCTTGTTTATTTTATTTAATTTCATTTGCTTTTATTTATTTAATTTTATTTTTCATTTCATTTTTTTGTTTTTTTATTGTATTTAATTTGATTTGATTTTCATTTTATTTTAATTCATTTCCTTTTATTTATTTCATGTTATTTTAATTTTATTTTATTTAACTTCATTGTATTTGTTTTCATTTTATTATTTCATTTATTTTTTCCATTTTAATTTATTTAATTTCATTTTTTTTCATTTAGTTTAATTTCATTTTATTTTATTTATTACATTTTATTTTTATTTGATTTAAATTTTATTTTACTTTATTATTTTATTTTATTATCATTTATTTTATTTCATTTTATCTTATTTTATTGTATTTCATTTAATTTTATTTTCATTTAATTTATTTTATTTTATTGGATTTTTATTTGATTTTATATTTGATTTTATTTTTATTTCATTATTTTATATCATTTAATTTAATTTATTTTATTTTATTTCAGTGAACGTTTGTTTTATTTCAAGTAATGAAAATGTTTTTTAGAGTTGTAGTTTTAGTTCAAGATCCAGTGTGACCTCTGACCTCTCCACAGGGTCTCTGAGGATGGCGATGAGTCGCACGTCCGGCTGCAGCGCGTGAATGAAATCCTGGATGAGTGACGGAGGCTCCGCCTCTCTGCTGATGTCATGGAGATAGATCCAGGCGCTGTTGTCCCACATGGTGGAAGCGCTGGCCTCACCTGTCAGTCAAACACACACACATTGTTTTTACAGGAAATAGAATGTAATTACAGTAAAGCGTCACTTTGTAACACATTCTAAAGCACACGGATCAAATGATCACCTGACCTCATGTGGAAATGAAAATAAACACACAGATCTGAGAACATACCAGTGATGATGTCGCTGCTGATGGAGTTTCCCAGAAGTCTGTGCTGAATCTGCTGGGCCGCCGGATCGAACAGGTCCAGGTAATGGTCCAGCGGGAAGCGGGTAAGAGGAGGATCACCGTAAAGAATGATTCCTGCAAATCACAGGATCCAAATCAAGCTTCTGTGTCAGTCACGTGACTTTGCAGCTTATCCGCAATATTTATGAGCATCAGCGGGACGAACACAAAAACACACGAACAGAGACACAGAGAAATCACTGAACATTTACAGTCCAGCGCCTGTATATGGAGTTGAATTGTGGATAAAATCTATATAAATGCGTGTGAATGTTAGATTTGGTCTAATTTGAGTGTAAAACGTTTTCTGGATCTGCTATGAATCAAATTCAGTGATCAATGTTTTTTTATTGCTCTCTCTGAGCTGAGAGGAAGTCATGTGACTGAAACAGATAAATATGGCCGATTATATCTAGACAGGAAACAGCTTGAAATGCAGTAAAATAAGAAAAAAGCTGAACGAGGCAGATTTCATTCTGTGCAGGTGAAACACTGCATCTGTCGTGATCCCAGCAAACGTTCTCAGAATGTTCTCTCAAAGTTACGAGCAAATGTTCTTTCAGTAACGTTAATTCAGATATCTGGTCTTTAATAACTTTTTTAAATGTTACTTCAAGTTTTAGAATGTTTAGAGAAGATTAAAACTAGATGCATCTGAATGAGTCTCTGAAGTAGAAACACTATAATTATCTTAACGAAAGAACAATCCACATCACGTGTGCTATTCTAATGACTGTACATCATCACACGTGTTTGTATGACCCTGATGAATCAAACTGTGATCTGAGATTCATCATGTGTTTTAGTTCCCAGCAGACGCTTCTGACAGAAGAACAAACGAACCAGAACTGCTTGTTTTTAATCTATTTCTGCTTTGTGATGCTGCTTTTTCCAGAACATCTTCTTTGTAATGAGAGTGCAGATGAAAGCAGCGTCCCTTTGAAGGCATTTAAGCGTCAGGAATCTCACGTACCGAACCTCTTCCGGCTCCACCAGTGCGGTTCCTTGGGCGGCGTGAGATGCACGTCGGGATGGAGCCTCAAGCGCTCGTACAGGTCCGTCGTGCCACACTTGGGCTGGCCGATGATGTAGAAGTAGGGAAGGCATCGCAAGCGCTGGAGTTTCCCGTCGCGCAGAATTAACCGTTGTCTGAACGTGGTGCTCAGGCGCTCGAAGGCAATTCGCATATGACTGGACAAGTGGCCGAACAGGTTGGATCCGTATGGATCTGCGCTCACGTTTCCACGCAGCTCCTCATACCAGCAGGGGTTCTTAACATCCGGTAAAAAGTGCGGCGGAATCACAGAGAACATCTGAAAGACACAGAGAGTTCAACAGGGTTTTACTCGGACTCACTCAACACAGACCGAAGGTTCATTTGGATCTCATAAATGCACTGCACTCTTAAAAATAAAGGTTCTGTATTGGCATCAATGGTTCCATGAAGAACCTTTAACATTTCCATTGCACAAAAGCTGCTTTATATAATATAGATTCAGATATTGATGTCAATATGTACTGTATAAATTTCTCACGTGCGGGTCAAGGTCGAGCAGCTCGCTGACGGCAGGAACTCGTCTGGCTCTGAACGTCACTTTAGTTCCGATGCTGCGCACCAAGTCTCTGAGGGTGCTTTCACTGAGGTCCTCCAGCAGACTCTTCCTCTTGCCTGACAGCAAGTAAGAGGCCGTGATGAAGAACACGAGGAGGATGAAGCCACAGAATTTAGCGAGCATGGCATGTGATGGAGATCTCCGCTGAGCATCATGAGGAACCTTCAACAAACCAAACAGGTTCGAGCTGACCAGAGAAAACAATCACTGAAGAGCAGCTTCAGATCAGTGTCATTATTTGTGTCATTATCAGTGATGAAGCTCATTTACTGTGAACGGATCCGCTCTGAGACGGCGATCATGAACACTTTGCCGTGAGATAAGCACACTAAGCTATATTGTTTTCTTTTCGATTGACAAATTGCTTCGCCTAAGCAATGACACAGAACACAATGTTGCTGATCTTTTAGGATCATTATAAAACTGATGGGACAGATTAAACTATGACAGGTCATCATAAAATCAGAAATAGACATTTGATATAGAGTGCAAGGACACGTTCTTAAGATCTTCCGCAATAATAAAAGCCAACTGAAAAACTTCTGGTGAAATGTCACTTGTTGGTGTGTCGGTACCTTCAACGTCCTGAGGTAGCTTTAACAGCATCAATAGTGTAATACTTAGTTTATAATCAGAATATTAGACACTTAAATAGTCAGGCTTAGTGTTAATTTAGTTACTCAAACATAAGGCGACATGATAAAGACGTGTCCCTCAGTGTTCCTCCTCAGCAAAATTCAATTTGACCATCAGTTTTCACACTTTTGTGTGAAAAAAAAAAACATCAACACACTGTAAATTACAGATTTATTGTGCACTTTAGTTAGATTCATTGAATAAAATGTAAGTGTGATCTTGCGCTGCTCTGACTGAGATTATAAAGAGAGCGCGTGTGTAATTCATTCACAAGAAAAGTTGTTTTCCATGAGATTTTGTGAGTACTGCATACTTCACCTTGACAAAATGTATTTTTTTATATTGGGTTTTACAAATGAAGAAGGATGAACCAATAATGTTTTTGGTCATCACATTAAAATAACATTTGAAGAGCTGGAAAAATGTTGCGTGTGTGTGTCTAATTACAAACACTGCGTTTCTTACACCAGTGTTCACAGTAGCTTCAAGTCTTTATTGTAAGTATGTATGTGTCGGAAAATCTAACACAGCGCTCAGCAGATTAAACGTGTTTGGCTCAAATGACAGCTAAAGTCACGTTTGCCAAAACATTTTCACGGCGCTGCTGCTGGACTCAACAGAGAGAAGCGCCGCGCGACTGCTTCTGCATGTGTTATTAATGACGTTATGAACCGCAGACACAAACTATCAAACTCTTCTTTATAAAAACAGCCAAACTTAAAATACCAACCCTAACATGACTCCACTGATAGCCTGTAAAAGATGCTTTATGAAGAAATGAAGCGTTAGATGACAAACACACATTATTATTGTTTAAATTCATGTTCCTGGTAATCTTGAATCAGAATATCTTCTCCTCCTCTTGCAGCATCTCTTCTCTTCTCTGATGATGAGGGCGGGGCAACCTGTCACTCATATGAGATCCACCAATAGCAAACCACAACCATCCAATCAATTCCACACAGATAAAATCAAGCCCCGCCCTACATTTGTTCTTGTTTGCGAAGCAGTTTCACTCTGATATACGACACAGTAGAGTAGAGAAGACCAGCGCAACTTCAGTTTCATTATGAGTCGTGACAAAGACTTTAAAATAACACAAGACGTGTCATTGGTATTGTTTTGAATGGAAGAAAATGCAACGTGCAAAATAGCGGAATAAGTCCCACCTTCTAAATAAGAGCCAATCGCCGATTGGTAAAGTCATCGCATCACTGTTAGGCCGTTAGAAGCTCCGGTTTCTATAGAAACAGTCAGACACGCACTTCCTATAGAGACGCACACTTAGGACTGCTCATGCGCATTAGCTTGATCCAGCCTGAAAAATGCCATTTTTTGTCATGATTTGAGCGTTTAGAAACAAAATTTATGAGACCATTGTTGTCAGATTTCATTGGTGATTTCAAATATGAAATTTAATCGAAAGCTTGGCGAACAGCTTTGGAGAATTTGATGTTTCCCCATTTAAAGAGATAGGAGCTGTAATTGCATGCCTTCAAAGATGGCCGCCAAGTGAAATGACTTGTCTTAGTATCAGATGCGATAGTATCAGATCTTATCTTCTGTATTGCGATCTAAGTCCAATTGAAACGTAATATTCCCCCCCACTTCAAAAAAAGTAGGGCGGGGACTTGGTTCTGTTCATAGGTTGTTGATTGGATGTTGAGATGTGGGCGTGGCACTCAAAAATGGAGGTGGATCTGAATGCGAGCATACAGTGGATTTTAAGAAAGGGGAGGAGTTTAAGACCAGCATTCACCACAGTCTGTGCAGGTCAAAAAAACGTTAAAAATTAATTTATCTTCTTTACAAATTTTATATCCAGGTCATTGACGAATAGGGTTTTTAAAAGTGTAAAAAAACATAATGTAGATATAATTAATTTTAAAGTTTTATTAAGTGATAACAATGAGATTATGTGGTTTTTATAATCAATTAATTTTTACAAAATGGACAAAATTTGTCACCAAAAAAGTCATTCGGTTTAACCAAAATTTCGGTTTTACCGAATGACACTTTTGGTTATACTGAATGACGATATTTTCAAACAATGCTAACAGGTTGATATCTAAATAGCTAGCTAGTTAGGAAAATTAAACATTTTATATGTAGTACAAGTTTTTAAAATATTACACCATTTTCCATGTTTTATAGCGGTTGTACCGAATGACCTGATGTTTCGGGACATGCGTATGAACAAGTGAAAACATGAATTTTTCAAATAATTAAAAGAGAGTTAGTTACTTTGCTTCACGATCATGTGGTCCTTTGCAGGTGTCTGAATGATGTCACATCCTGTCACATGATATTGACTGCATGACTTGATCCAAAATGGTCCCTTTATATTGGTTACTCCGAATGACATCAATGAAATTTGTATTTTCAGGACATTCTTTCTCATAACAAAGCAACGACTTCTACACATAATTTTAATACCATTTTGCACTATGTTGATATATGATGTTATAAAATCATGCCAGAATAAAAAATATATACATTTATTACATTTTAAGATAATTTAATCACTAATGAAGTGGCTGTATTGGCCTTTGGATGGTTAAACCAAATGACCTTTTGACACTTCAAAATCTTTAAAATACCTTTATATGTAGAAAATATAATTAAAACCTTTTGGATTCAATAAAAGAGATCTAGTTGTACTACCTTACATACTTTGGATGTCATATCTTTGTTTTTTATTATTATTATTAATGCCTTTGGACAAAAAAATGACCCGTCACGTCACTGACCCATCCACAAATGTAAGTTCACCGACAACAAAACAATCTTTCGTGTTTTTTGATAGAAATTAAAAAGCATTCTATAAAATTAAAATATATAAAATTTCTTACAATGTTGCTATTTATTTTTTGTTTGTTTCAAAGAAATGCCTTTGGCAGAGATGTACAGTTATTGTTATAATTATGTGGAGCGAAACTGGTCTGCCAGCAAACAGAAGTGTGTGTGTTAATGTGTGTGTGTGTGCGTTCAAGGACCTGAAGAGGTGGACAGCTTTCACCTGCCAGGCCTTGAAAAGGATCTTGGATCATGGGAAAACGATCTTATGCCAATCAAGAAGATTAGAACCTACACTCTAAAAAATGCTGGGATAAAAACAACCCAAGTTGGGTTGAAAATTGACAAACCCAGAGTCGACTGGGTTGTTTTAACCCAGCTAATGGGGTAAATGTTTGCCCAACCTGCTGGGTAGTTTTATTTAACTCAACTATTGTTTAAAAATGACTGTATTTCTTGCATAAAATTTTCTGACTAAACTGTAGGCATTTTTAATGCTTATAATTTCGCCCAGACTCTACTTACTTTACCTAACCTGAGAATAATAAATAATAATTTTAAATGTGTTAAGATCAACACGTTTCATCTGCAAAACACTTTCTTATATTTTTTCTGTCATTAGCAAATTATTAACTCATTTTTTTTCCTCTGTATTTTGTTGACTGAGTTGTTAAATTTTGTGTATTATACACAAATTATTTATTATAAACTTGTATTTTTTGCATTAATAAAAAAATAAATGTATGCATGTATGAAGCGATCACAGTAAAATCAATAAAATGCATTTAGAAAATCGATAGTGATAATTCACATTTCATGCTGACTTTATCATGTATTTTTCTACATCTGTCACACATTATTTCACATAAAGTAACAAGTCGGGTCTCTGACTGGATTCACAAGAATCAACACATTTCCTCTTCACTAACATCACTTTTCTTCATCAAGTCTTTGAATCTTCGAAGTGCGAATCATTCGGACTGAATCACGTATTAATGATCCTGATCGGATCAATTAAACACATTTCACTCGGTTCTGTGACACAAATCAACATATAACTGATTCATTACAACTTCATGTGTTTCACATAAACTTCAGGCGCAAAAGTCACATCAACTCTCATATCAATCAATCAATCAATCAATCAATAGATCTCACCGTCATAATCAGCGGATTCCTGAAGAAACTTTCCTCATCACGCCGAATTCACGCGCTTCATCAGCTCAGCTCAGCTGTGCGCGTTCGCGTGCCCGCGGTCACATTGGTCAACTCGCAGAAGGGGAGGAGCCACATCTCGCCTGTCAATCATGACAACCTAATCCAAAAATGCACATTTACGCATCATTAACACAAGAACAAATCCAGCACTGACAACATTCAATAATAATCATGTGAACCATAATGAATTATTTCTATGTCATATTATGACAGTAAATCTACAATAGGCTATAATGTAATAATCTTACATTGAACTGCATAGGCACAACAATTATGAGCATGACAGACTGAATATGGTGAATATAGTGTGTCCAGATTGTGTTCACACTACATTCATGCATCATTCATACTATATAGAACGTCCTTTTTAACAGTACTTTCACATGCGATTTGAGACGCAGCCGTTCACTGTAAGAGTTTCAGTGTGCTGGAGATTCTTAATTGAATCCAGATTCTTTCTGTGGCAGAACTATGAGAATAAATGATTGACTTTCATAATGTGTATTGGTGTTGTTTCTGCACTGATTGAATTCTTTGCATGGAAACATTTCGATCAACTGAATGTAATCTGAGAGAGAGAGAAAGAGTCAGTGAGCTTTTTATGTTTCTATATGTACATGTGATTTACTGTTGATGATGATAGAAATGCTTTGGCAATACTTTGTAACAATTGTCATGCATAAAGCATACTTTGAATTGAATTGAATTTAAAGAGAGAGAGACATCAGCGTCATCAATACAATGTGTCGCTACTCATGAATATTCACGCCGTACTTTAATCTGATTGGCTTTCACTCATGAACAGATGATATGGAGGCCCATACCTGCAGAAATTAAAGGGGACTTATTAAGACCCCTTTTCACAAGATGTAATATCTGGTGTCTCAGAATGTGTCTGTGAAGTTTCAGCTCAAAATACCCCACAGATCATTTATTATAGCTTGTTTTAAATGCCCGTTTTTGAGTGGAAGGAAAAACATGCTGTTTTCGTGCATGTGCCTTTAAATGCAAATGAGCTGCTGCTCCCCGCCCTGCTTACCAGAAGAGGGCGGGGCCTGTACAGCTCATGCCTCAAATACAAAAACTAACAAAACATCTGTTTGGTTTTGATTATCATCTCTATCACGAACGCGCTCACGTGACATTACAGTTCTTCATCATCATGAAAGTTAGTTTAAACTTCTGATAAATGGTTTTCTGAGCTGTCGGTGCGTCGTGTGAGTATCAAACTAACTTCTCTTTCATGTCTTATTGCGCCTAAACTGTCAAATACACACAAGGTTCAAAGTTATATCTGTGTGTTAAAGTGACAGCAGTGTAATATACAGTATCTACTGCTGTTAATACGAATCAAACAACAAAAGAAAAACAGAAAATCATTCACTGCTCTTGACTAAATAACTTTAGTAGCTTTAATGAGAATATATTTCTTACTTGAATGCTGCTGTTAGATGCTCTGGTGAGGAGATCAACAAGGCGGACTGTGTACAGCTCACTCAGGGGAGGAGCTAAGATAATAGGGCGGAGTCTGTCAGCAGTCATGGGCGGGGCTTCTTACATAAGATTAGGGGTAATCTGGAACTGTGTGTTTGGAGAGACTGTTTATGATGTATGGGGATTATAATAAAAGGAGTGGGTAGATTTTTACCATTATAGGCTGGTTGTGGACACATCTGTGCTTAAACACCTTATAAAAGTGAATTTATAAAAAATAAATAAATACATATTGAAAAAATATGAACATAACACAAAAGAAAAAAAATACAGATTACAATAAAGGAATTTTCTTACTACATTTATTTGTTTATCTCTGTATTTATTTATTGGTGTTATTCCTCTCAGTGTTAAACTACAGTTTGAAGATGTTTAATATGTTGGGTTCATCTGAATTCATCTTATTCTGTGTGTTTGATGTTTCTGTAATCACAGCAGATTCTGAGGATTGAAACAGAACCACACCAACATGATCCAGAATGTTTCAGTGCATCCGAAGGAAACCCACAGAAATCTCTTATTACTTCCTCTAGTCGATCACATGATTTCCTGTTCTGAGACAAACATCCTGTAGATGTATGTTTGTAGGTCAGAGACACACAGAATGAAGTATTAAAATATACGATCATTGTGTATATATATATATATATATATATATATAGTTACAGAGGAACAAACCTGTACCATGGTCTGTTTTCCTTCATAAATCATAATTATTGCGCCACAGTACTTCATGAATAATAAACAGCTGCTAGGCATATGCCAATTCAGCCCCTCCTCTCCTCTGCATGTCAGTGTTACAGCGCCATCAGCTGGACAACACAAACATCACATGATCTGCACAGAAACTGAAGCACATGTGATGCAGGAGAAACTCTTCTGTCACCAGCTGTTCAATAATCAGTCTAATATTTGCATCTGTAATGGTTTTTATTTATTTAGAACAAACACAAAGTTTCTCAGCAGACGGAAAATTTATTTAAGAACGGAAATAAAACATCATCTGATCACATTCACTCATTAAACGTTCTACATGAAACACACACAGAGACACGAACACAATCCTCACGTCATTAGTTTTTAAACATTAACGACTGCCGTTAAAGTGCACGATTCTCTCATCACAGGGAGAAAAACTCATTTCTATTCAAGTAGCCACATCGAAATGTCAGACGTTTTAAATACACTTCAAATGAGTGAATAAACAGCAGCGATTAATAATGTGACCTTCATTCATCTTCATCTGAAGCGTCTGGCTTCATAAATGACCCACGTAACATCAGAAATAAAACAGACCGTCATCTGTTTGAGGAGAAACTGTTACTGAAGAGTCTCATTATCAGTTGAGAATGAAAACGGAGTTGAGAGTGAAATTCTGAAAGCGCTAAAAGTCCACGAGAGAGAGCTGGAGTTTGACCTGAACGGCTGTAACAGCTAAAACACGAAGGGCTAAAATTAGACAGAATTACAACTCAGATGATGAAGAAGAGGATTTAAAACGACATGATGGTCCTGCTGATGATGTCCACACACTCTCTGACCTCATCTTCTTTTATAATGAGGGGCGGAGCAAGTCTGATGATGTTACCATGCGTGGGCTTTGCTAGGAGGCCGTTGTCACGGAGTCGCAGACACACACGCCAGGCGTCGTAATCTGAGAGAGAACAGAGGATTAGGAGATTAACACACACATATACACACACACACACACACACAGACAGACACTCACACTCACACACGCATACACACACAAGCATAGATACATACATGCATATACACACACACTCGCACACACGCGCATACACACACACACGCATACACGCACACACACACTCGCACACACACACTCGCACACACACACTCGCACACACACACTCGCACACACACACACACGCGTATACACACACACGCATACCCACACACACTTGCACGCACACACACGCACACTCACACACACGCACTCATACACACACGCACTCACACACACTCACACACGCATACACACACACGCATACACACACACATGCGTATACACACACTCGCACACACACACACGCATACCCACACACACTCGCTCGCACGCACACACACGCACACTCACGCACATTCGCACGCACACACACACACACTCACACACGCACGCACACACACACACGCACACGCACGCACACACACGCACGCACACGCACTCACACTCACTCACACACACGCACTCACACACGCATACACACGCCCACACACACACACACACACACACACACACACACTCGCACGCACATACACACACACACACACATACACACATACACTCACACACACGCACTCACACAGACACACACAGACACACACACTGACACACACACTGACACACACACTGACACACACACTGACACACACACTGACACACACACTGACACACACGCACGCATACCGGCGCACGCACACACTCACTCACTGACGCACACACACAGTGGCTTTATTGACTGTCATGTGAGCCGGTTTGAACAGACGGTGGTTTTGTTGTGGTTCTGGTTCTGCCGCTCACCTTTAGTCTCATTGATGATGATGGCGTTAAGGAGGCCTTTCCCGCGCACACCGCTCACAATGTCTCGGGGCAGTTTGTTGAGTTCGGCTCGCAGGATCTGACCCATCCGTTCAGCGTTTGCAGCCAGATTCTCCTCCTCCAGAACCTGCAGAGATCCAGAGTGATGATGAGCCCTGTTCGTTCACACACACACACACACACACACTCTCTCACACACTGACCTCCAGAGCGGCGATGGAGACGCGGCAGGCCAGAGGGTTTCCTCCATACGTGGATCCATGTTCTCCGGGTTTGATTGTCAGCATCACCTCATCATCACACAGAACAGCAGACACCTGAAACACACACACACACACACAGATCAAGCACTGCTTACAATAAAACAACACACCCGTGTGATACGTATCGACATGTGTGCGAGACTCACGGGATACACTCCTCCTGACAGAGCTTTACCCAGAACCACCAGATCCGGTCTTACTGCCTCGTGGTCCACAGCCAAACGCCGCCCAGTACGGGCCAGACCGGTCTGAACCTCATCAGCAATGAACAGAACCTGGAACACACACAGTCAACTGAGTGTAAACACACAAATACAGTCAGAATGAACGGCTGATGGGACTGAGCAGTGTGTGTGTACTTGCATTGTGTTTAGTGCACAGCTCCCGGACTTTAGTGAGGTAACCAGCATCAGGGACGACGACACCCGCTTCACCCTGGATGGGCTCCACCATGAACGCAGCCACGTTTGGATCCTGCAGCGCTTTCTGTACGAAACACACACACACACACACACACACACGTTTAGAAGTAAGCAAGTAAAGTAAACCTTTTTTTATATATCACCTTTTAACACAGTCTTTACAAAGAAATTCACAAAAGAAATTCACAGAACAAAACCCACACAGAGAGAAATACAATAATAAGTGAACCGGTTGAGCTGGTCGAGTGACAAGTTAGAAATAACACTGCAGATTTGCTGTGCTTCTTTGTATGGCTGCACAATTTGGCCTCATTACAACTTCAGAATTAAAATTTCCTGATCATCTAATCACCCCCATGTCATCCAAGATGTTTATATCTACGTGTGTGTGATTTGTACCTCCAGTGCAGCGACATCATTATACGGGACCAGCTCGAATCCAGGCATGAACGGACCGAAACCGTCGTAACTGCTGGGGTCCGTCGAGCTGGAGATGGCTGCCATCGTACGACCCCAGAAATTCCCCACTGCAGGAGTGAATGTCATTCATCATGTGACATATATGAGCACAACATCATACAAACATATGAACATATAAACCTTTAAGGGATTTGAATCACGCTCTCAATCCAGAGTGAATATCTGTGAAAAGATCCACTCCAACCAGCTGACTTACTCGCGAAAACAATCTTTGCCTCATATTTCGGGACGCCCTTGACAGTGTACGCCCACTTACGGGCCAGTTTACAGGCCGTCTCTCCGCCCTCCACACCTTAAACACACAGACAGATGATCAGATGCCATCAAAACTCTAACAATGAATCATCAGTCAAGTCACGTTCAGACTGAACCGCACCTGTGTTCATGGGCAGCACTTTATCGTATCCGAACAGGCTGGTGATGTATTGTTCGTAGGCGCCCAGCACGTCGTTGTAGAAAGCCCTGGAGGTGAGCGTGAGTCTGGAGGCTTGAGTCGTCAGCGCGGCGATGATCTTCGGGTGGCAGTGACCCTGGTTCACGGCGCTGTACGCGCTCAGGAAGTCAAAGTAGCGCCGGCCCTCCACGTCCCACACGTTAACCCCTACAACAGGACATATTCAGCTCAGCTCAGCTCAGGTCAAGGTTATTTCTATGGCGCTTTTCACAATACATAATGTTTCAAAGCAGTGAGGGAACTCTTTCCTAACTAACAGCATCATACTTTTTGCGTCATGTGACTGTGTTCATGTGAAGTGCACTTTGAAAGGCTGTACAGTAAGTGTGCAAAGAAAGTGAAGTAAGCTTGATTCTGTACCCTCTCCTCGCTCCAGGGCCACGGGCAGCGGGTGGTAGTTATGAGCGCCGTAGCGTTCCTCGCGAGTGAACACCTCCTCTGACGTCAGCTGACGCTCCTCGAATTTGGCTTTGGAGGCCGCGGAGGAGGATGTGCGCGTCCCAGAATGCACTGCACGGGTCAGGGTGGGCGTCAGTCTCCCGACGCCTCTCATCAGACTCTTCATGCTGTTCATGATGACTCGTTCTGAGACAAACAGAGAAATAATCACACGTGAATCCCTCTGCCTTCGCGTTTATTCTCATATCCGTCTCTTTATGAAAGCAAATGAGGATTGCATTCGTAACCCAAAAATATCAGGATTAAGTTGATTTTCATGATGATGGCAGTATAACTATATAAGAGTGATTACATAAGGCTGTATATAAGAATCACACCACTGACATTTTCACAGGACTCTCTACATCAGTATCCGTGTTGCCAAAACAACAGTGACATTACAGAAAAAACATCAAATCATCATATTTAATATATTCACATGACATCTATCTCAGTAAAACGCTTCTGGAACAAGAACAAATGTAGGGCGGGGCTTGATTTTGTCTGTGGGGAATTGATTGGATGATTATGGTTTGCTATTGGTGGATCTCATGTGAGTGACAGGTTGCCCCGCCCTCGTCATCAGAGAAGAGAAGAGTTGAATTATATTCAATAAATAATATGTTATATTATAATGTTGACTTGGTGTTCAGAAACGGTCTGACGGGTTTATCAACGACTACAGTGCAGATTATACAGTTGATTATACAAAGAAACTGACTTTAAGAGGGAGTTAGTATATTATTCATTAAAAAAACGCTAATTCATTCTGGAAAAAAGTACATAACACCTTATAAGGCACAAACTTCATAACTCGCAATTCTGACTTTATATCTCGGAATTCTGACTTCATAACTCGCAATTCTGACTTCATAACTCGCAATTCTGACTTCATAACTCGCAATTCTGACTTTATATCTCGGAATTCTGACTTCATAACTCGCAATTCTGACCTCATAACTCGCAATTCTGACTTTATATCTCGGAATTCTGACTTTATAACTCGCAATTCTGACTTCATAACTCGCAATTCTGACTTCATAACTCGCAATTCTGACTTCATAACTCGCAATTCTGACTTCATAACTCGCAATTCTGACTTTATATCTCGGAATTCTGACTTCATAACTCGCAATTCTGACTTCATAACTCGCAATTCTGACTTCATAACTCGCAATTCTGACTTCATAACTCGCAATTCTGACTTTATATCTCGGAATTCTGACTTTATAACTCGCAATTCTGACTTTATATCTCGCAATTCTGACTTTAAATCTCACAATTCCGACTTTATAACTCGCAATTCTGAATTCATATCTCGGAATTCTGACTTTAAATCTCACAATTCTGACTTCATAACTCGCAATTCTGACTTTATAACTCGCAATTGACTTTAAATCTCACAATTCTGACTTCATATCATGCAATTCCGACTTTATAACTCGCAATTCCGACTTTAAATCTCGCAATTCTGACTTCATAACTCGCAATTCTGACTTTATATCTCGGAATTCTGACTTTATAACTCGCAATTCTGACTTTATAACTCGCAATTGACTTTAAATCTCACAATTCTGACTTCATATCATGCAATTCCAACTTTATAACTCGCAATTCCGACTTTAAATCTCGCAATTCTGACTTCATAACTCGCAATTCTGACTTTATATCTCGGAATTCTGACTTTATAACTCGCAATTCCGACTTTAAATCTCGCAATTCTGACTTCATAACTCGCAATTCTGACTTTATATCTCGGAATTCTGACTTTATAATTTGCAATTCTGACTTTATAACTCGCAATTCCGACTTTAAATCTCGCAATTCTGACTTCATAACTCGCAATTCTGACTTTATAACTCGCAATTGACTTTAAATCTCACAATTCTGACTTCATATCATGCAATTCCGACTTTATAACTCGCAATTCCGACTTTAAATCTCGCAATTCTGACTTCATAACTCGCAATTCTGACTTTATATCTCGGAATTCTGACTTTATAACTCGCAATTCTGACTTTATAACTCGCAATTCTGACTTTAAATCTCACAATTCTGACTTCATATCATGCAATTCTGACTTTATATCTCGGAATTCTGACTTTATAACTTGCAATTCCGACTTTATAACTCGCAATTCCGACTTTAAATCTCGCAATTCTGAGATAAAAAGTCGCAATTACCTTTTTTATTTTTTATTTCATGGCGGAAACAAGCTTCCATAGATTGACCTGAAGATTGAAAGCTGTATCATATAATTGGAAATACATGAGCAATATCACTCATAAGCATGTGAAATGGCTCTATATCTATATCAGATAGGTGTTAATTTGCATGAAAACATTGTATTTGTGTTTTTTTAATTAACCACTAATTTCATATCTATATTTTCAATATTCAATATTCTTTCAATAATTCAAGCACTTTTCAAGTACCTATTCATGAATACAGCTGTTTTCAAGGACTTAAATTTCAAAAAGCACTTTAAGCACCGTGTATGAACCCTGTTACAAGCACATGAATTTGCAACAATAATGATGTGCAGTGATAAATCATTTCGAATAAACTGCAATATTCCATAAAAGAGAGATATTTTGATTTCATGTGGACTTTAACTCTCATTTTAAAAGGTTCTGGTTTACTGCAGTACTGATTCATTTTTTAAGTTTCTCCATCAACATTAATCTGAATGAAGCACATGTCCTCTGGGTCGACAGCATGTGAAAGAAACTGATGAACAGACAGAAACGAACAAACCAGCAGGTGTTTGTCAAACAGACGCAGATCAGCACTTTGAGCTGAATGTGAACGTGTCACACATCATCATGATGTCTAGTGTTTCAGTGTTTCAGTCTTTCAATCCACGGACCCAAATATGACCATGAGTTTTTCTCAAAGTGTACTGTTAACAGGTTTTATTTATTTATTTTTAATTATTTGATTTTTCCAATCACATGATCATGTCTAGAGATCAAGGTGGCCCATAATTCTGATGACATCAAATGAACAATTTTTTTCTTCCTATCAATTATTAAACTGGTTTGTTGAAATTTTCTAGCAACTGTGTCACTTAACAGGCGTGTGATCACGTGTTCTCATAAACATCAACTGATTGGCTGGTCACTCTCTGCCCTCATCACGCCCACCACGAGCCCGGCCAGGGTTAAATAAAGACAGACAAACACACACGCTATACATTGGTAATAAAAAATATAATAAAACCTAATATAGTTACACAGCAGTCCAAAGAAGTTCAATAAAGTAACTATATAAAATTAAATATCTGTATATCACTGAATAAACTCGCAGTAATAATAACCAATAACCTATATGAATCAGTTTACACACACACAACGAGAGAAAAAGCATCTTTATCACCCTCATCTTTATCACTGAAGCTGATGTGAGCTCATTAACATACTCGCGTTTATAAATATTCATCAGCCCTCACATCCACCGGTGTTCTCGCACTATTATCTGATTTAAACACCCGTGCGGTGTTTCACCCGCCCCTATTTATTAAATAACGCCACCAGAACGCGCTTTAATCTGTGTTTATGTGTGTAATTTTACCTGCTGCTGGTCCGTGCGGGTCGATTCTGTTCCTCCTGCGTGTCTCGCGCTGCCTCTACATGGATTATTCAAATGGACGCTAACCACGTCACTCTACGTCATGACGCAAGTCACGCAACTCGCTTCAGCGCTGCTTAACGCCGAACCGTTCTCTGCAGAAATGTGGAACATTTATTTAAAACACATTTAATGACACACTTTAATGGTTTTATTGCACCTGTAAGTGATGGAGTTCGAGTCTTTGAGCGCGTGATGATGAGACGCTGGACAGATGCAGAGTGTGACGCAACACTGAAGCAGGATTGCCTCGAGCTCACACAGACCTGTACCATGGTATTATTTCCCCTGCTGCATTTTAAAACGTTAAATCGAATTATATAAATATTTTCCAAAATGCACCGGCACTGCATTTTACACAATACACATTTATTCACTTGGCAGACAGTAAAGCAATTTGAATTTAATCATTATATATGTTCCCTGAGAAACGAACTAATTATGTTTCAAATATAGTTTGTGCAAAATTATTATTTAAATTAATAGTATTAAAAACATTATTTTTCGTGGCATCTGGTCGGCAGCATCTTGACGTGCGACAGAAGAACTTCATTTCCCAGAACTCCCTTTTACGCGCATGCGCACGTGCGTCAGCAGCATGGCTGCAGGGAGCAGTATGGAGTGGTTGAAGAGTGTTAAAGGAGTGATTTTGGACATGTGTGGAGTTCTGTATGATAGTGGAGAGGGCGGAGGACAAGCGATACACGGATCTATAGAAGCAGTGAAGCGGTATCTATCTATCTATCTATACTGTGCATAGTATGCAAACTTTTTGTATGCATACTACTACCGTACTATTCATAGATTTGTAATATACTTTGATTTATGGTATATAGTATGCTGTTCTGTACTAAGTATCCCACAATGCAATTTTCATTAATATGTGTTTGTCAGGCTGATGGATTCCGGTCTGATCGTGCGCTTCTGCACTAATGAGACTCAGAACACCCGTGAGAAGTTCGTGCAGAAGCTGCGCGCGATGGGCTTTGATATCAGCGTCAGTCACGTGTTCTCGCCTGCGCCTGCGCTCGTGCGCATCCTCAGAGAGAGACGCCTGCGGCCACACCTGCTGGTGCACGACGGTACTGCACTCATCATCATCATCATCAGTGCAACACAAAGCAGATGTTCCACAGAAGAAGTATGAGTGTTTGGAGTGACATACGTGTGTGTGTGTGTGTGTCTGATCTCAGATCTGATGCCAGAGTTTGATGATGTGGACACGAGTTCTCCAAACTGTGTTGTGATTGGAGACGCGGCGGATAAATTCTCCTACCAGAACCTGAACGAAGCCTTCCGTGTTCTGATTGGACTGGAGAAACCGCTGCTGTTCTCGCTGGGGCAAGGGTGAGACTGCTTTCAAACAGGTCCTGTCTAGTGCTGGAGAGATAATGCACTATAACCTGTGTTTGAGCCAGGGTTATTATAGTTAACTAAAACACTTTTCATCACTTGAAATAAAATAAAAAATACTTATTATTACGGAGCCCCACCCATGACATGCAGGGAAAAAATAGTAAATCATGCAAACAATATAATTTCTTCCCTTGTTTTACTAAATCGTGCGCATGATATAATTCATTCCCTCATTTTACGAAATTGTGCACAACATAATTTGTTCCCTGATTTTACGAAACTGTGCGCACGATATAATAATAGTTCCCTCATTTTAAGAAATTGTGCACACGATATAATAATAGTTCCCTCATTTTACGAAACTGTGTGCACGATATAATCATAGTTCCCTCGTTTTACGAAACTGTGCGCACAATATAATAATAGTTCACTCATTTTACGAAACTGTGCGCACGATATAATAATAGTTCACTCATTTTACGAAATTGTGCGCACGATATAATAATTCGCTCACTCGTTTTACGAAACTCTGCGCACGATATAATAATAGTTCCCTCATTTTACGAAACTGTGCGCACGATATAATAATAGTTCCCTCATTTTACGAAACTGTGCGCACGATATAATAATAGTTCCCTCATTTTACGAAACTGTGCGCACGATATAATCATAGTTCACTCATTTTACGAAACTGTGCGCACGATATAATAATAGTTCACTCATTTTACGAAATTCTGCGCACGATATAATAATAGTTCACTCATTTTACGAAACTGTGCGCATGATATAATAATAGTTCCCTCATTTTACGAAACTCTGCGCACGATATAATAATAGTTCCCTCATTTTACGAAACTCTGCGCACGATATAATCATAGTTCCCTCATTTTACGAAACTGCGCACGATATAATAATAGTTCATTTTACGAAATTGTGCACAATATAATAATTAATTCCCTCATTTTACGAAACTGTGCGCACGATATAATAATAGTTCCCTCATTTTACGAAATTGTGCGCACGATATAATAATAGTTCACTCATTTTACGAAATTGTGCGCACGATATAATAATAGTTCACTCATTTTACGAAATTGTGCGCACAATATAATAATAGTTCACTCATTTTACGAAACTGTGCGCACGATATAATAATAGTTCACTCATTTTACGAAATTGTGCGCACAATATAATAATAGTTCACTCATTTTACGAAACTGTGCGCACGATATAATAATAGTTCACTCATTTTACGAAATTGTGCACATGATATAATAATTAATTCCCTCATTTTACGAAACTGTGCGCACGATATAATAATAGTTCCCTCATTTTACGAAACTGTGCGCACGATATAATAATAGTTCCCTCATTTTACGAAACTGTGCGCACGATATAATAATAGTTCACTCATTTTACGAAACTGTGCGCACGATATAATAATAGTTCCCTCATTTTACGAAACTGTGCGCACGATATAATAATAGTTCCCTCATTTTATGAAATTGTGCACGATATAATAATTCGCTCACTCGTTTTACGAAACTGTATGATATAATTTGTTCCCTCATTTTACGAAATTGTGCATACATTATACAGTAATTATTCATTACCTCGAGTTATGAAATCATGCACACATAATAATTTGTTCCCTCGTTTTACTAAATCATGACCGCGTTTAAGTAAAATCAAAATGAGGGAATGAATTAGTACAATTAGTACAACAATATACATTATAAAACTGACAAAACGCACAACAAAATGACTGAAACTTTAACTAAAATGAAAACGTAAAATAGGAAAATAAAAACTGATTCAAAATGTTAATAAAAACCATAATAGTCAATAATACTAAAATAAAAGGTACAGTTCCGGTCCTCGATTCTGATTGGTTGAGCCTCATTCGAAGCCGCTGTAGATGACTCAAGCATACATCAGTATTACTGTCTGTGTGTTGTAAATATTTTTACAGACTAACTATTTTATTCTCCGCTCCACGTCATGCTTAATAACGGCCCTTAACTGTTCTAAATTCACTGTAAACCACGGCTTCACTGGGCTGATGGTTTTATTTTGAGCTTCAAGGGTCAGAGGTCAGGCTGGAGTGTTTTGGAAACGGTGGCATGTCAGATATTTCATGTCTCATTTATAATTAATGTATATTTCATGTTTCTCTGCAGACGCTACTATAAGGAGACGGACGGTCTGAAGCTGGACGTGGGCGTTTTTATGAAGGCACTTGAGGTGAATACAGGAGGTCAAAGGTCACGTGTGCTGTTTGGTCTCAGTGAATCTAGTTTGATGGTTTCTTGTTTTAAAGGGGTCATGACATGATTTTTTTTATTATTTTAATGAAGTCAATGAACTGATGCAACACATAACACTACTTCCCAACAGCCCTCTAATAATTCCCATGATGCATCTGATGACTGTGTTGTGTTGTTCAGTACGCCTGTGACGTCCAGGCCGAGGTGGTGGGAAAACCATCGGCAGATTTCTTCCGGACAGTCCTGAATGACATGAGTCTGCAGCCGCACGAGGTCGTATTACAGTTGTGCTCCGGATCAGGACTGTGGTATTCTGAGCTCCGTTCACCGTGTTTACCGTGTTTCTGTGTGTGTGTGTGTGTGTGTCAGGCTGTGATGATCGGTGATGATCTGCTCAATGATGTTGGTGGAGCTCAGCGCTGCGGGATGAAGGGCATACAAGTCAGAACCGGCAAATACAGGTGTGTGTGTGTGTGAGAGACAGAGAGAGAGGGAGAGAGAGTGTGTGTGTGAGAGAGAGAGAGAGGTACTGAGTGAACACATCCATATTATAATACTATTAATGTGTATAAATACATATATATGAATGCATTTTATATATGTTGTATGTTTGTATGTTTGTTTTGCTTTATGCAATGCTTTGGCAATATATAAATATGTCATGCCAATAAATCAATATGAACTGAATTGAGAGAGGGAGAGAGAGAGTGTGTGTGTGTGAGAGAGTGAGTGAGTGTGTGATTGTGTGCGTGTGTGTGTAGAATAGTATGGAAGGGCACAATAGAAATCAAGCTGAATTAATATCAGTCAGGAACTGTGTGTGAGCAGCAGGTGGCGCTGCAGGTTAATGATTCTTATGTTGAACAGCATAAATATAGTCAGTTTTCAAAGAGATCCAAACATAAAATACAAGATGGAAAATAAATAAATAAATAAAACATAATTTATAAATGATAAATATTATAATAATTATTAGTATTTTTAATAATAAAAGTATATATGTGTATTAATTAAATATATTACTTTCTATTACTATTTATTATTTATCATTCATTGATCTTTATACAACATTCTGGGCTCAGAGGGCTGGAGACTGTCCCAGTTTCTTAGACAGGCAGGGGAAGCACTCTGGACAGATGGCCAGTCCATCACAGGACACTTTCTCACACACACACACGCGCGTCTGATCCGTTTACGCACAACTCCTGCAGAAGCAACAGGAACTCCTGCGATTGGCCGATTGAATGTTGTGTCTGAGAGCAGTCCTCATTCCCAGCATGCAGTGCAGGAAGGGTGTTTGACGGCAGCGTTCCGCATCATTAGACGCTCCGCAGCCGCCCGTCCGCTCTGACTGGAAGAAACAAACTCCCATGACCACAGCGTGTAGATCTGCATCAAACCGTTCCAGTGAAGTCAGAAAATGAGTCAGAATGTGTTCCAACAAACGGGTGAAAAACGGGTCACAAAATAATCAGACCTACATGAGCGCAAGTTGGTTTTTCTGACCCCACTGGCAGATTTTTGTTCGTAATCAGTGATCAGTTTCTCAGAAAACAAGACTTCTGATCTCATCATTTTGCTTCGGTAAATGTATTTTGAATTATGAATGTTTATATATTTGCACTGGACAGACGCTCGGTTGTTTAGATGTTCCAATCTCTAGATCACATGATTGGTTAACCACTTGACCTTTGACCTCATGCTCAGGGACTCACAGAAACTCTTTCGTTCCCGCAGGCCGAGCGACGAGGAGCACCCGAGCGTGAGAGCGGACGGATACGTGGATGACCTCGCCGCCGCCGCGGACGCCATCCTGACATCATCACCGACCAATCGCTGAAGAGATGCGAGTGATCGACGAAGAGCTGCTGAATCAGAGAAACTGTGAACGCCAGACGCACACGAGCCGTCCAGCCGAGGCTATTATAGTTCATATTCTTGATGTACTAAAATAACTAAACTAAAATAAGTAAAACTGTGATTTTAAGACAATTACGTTTAAAAGAACGTCATATTTTGATGGTTTAGTTGAACTTGTAGAGCAAACATCCCCTCTGGACGTCACTTTTGGACTCGACTGTATATTCAACACAACAAAAATCACAACGATATATAAAACATCACATTATTTTTACACTAATGAGAATTTGATGGTAAATAAATGTGTCATTAATAAAGTCACAATGCACAAAAATATTTTCTGTATGCAAATGTGTGTTTTTCCTTCGACTGGAGCTGAAGTGTGTTTAAGTGGTTTGATGTTTGTACTTCATTCAGGACAATAGCTGGAAACCTCCAGAGTCTCGCCGGGAGGAGCTGAGAGACAAACACTGAACAACAAACAGAGTAGATCTACTGTTACACTGGGGCAGAGGTCACACACACAATCACTCTCACAGGTTTGTTTTTATGAATCGTGGGGACATTCCATAGGCGTAATGGTTTTTTTACGCCCTACTCTACCCATCACAGGAAACTGTGCACATTTTTACTTTCTTAAAAAAACTCGTTCTGTTTGATTTATAAGCCTTTTGAAAAATGGCACATGGAGTAATGACCTCATAAGTCACCCTCTCCTTGTAATACCTGTCATACCCATGTCATTATACACATTTGTGTCCTGATATGTCACAAAAACACACACTAACACAGACTCACACACATACTTGCACTCGCACACTCACACACATACACTCAGGCACGCACACACACACATACACTAGCACACATTAACACGCACACACACTCAGACACACACTTGCACACTAACACACGTGCACACACACATACACTAGCACACATTAACACACACTTACAGAAACACTCGCGCACACATACACTAGCACACATTAACACTCGCACACTAACACACACTCATACACTAGCACACATTAACACTCACAGAAACACTCGCACACTAACACTCGCGCGCACATACACTAGCACACATTAACACTCGCACACAGACACACACACACACTCACATACACTAGCACACATTAACACACTCACATGCACACACTCACGTACATACAACTGCGCACACACGCACACTAACACTTGTGCGCACATATACACTAGCACACATTAACACACACACACACACTGACACTAGCACAAATTAACACACTCATACGCGCGCACACATATACTCACGCACATACACACACACTCACACATACACTAGCACACATTAACACACTCACATGCACACTCGCACACATTAACACACACACACTCATGCACATACACTAGCACACATCAACACACACACTCGCACACAAACACACACTCGCACACACACTCACACTAGCACACACTCGCACATACACTAGCACACATTAACACACACACACTCATGCACATACACTAGCACACATTAACACACACACTCACACTCGCACACAAACATACACTAGCACACATTAGCACACACACTCACATACACTAGCACACATTAACACTCACAGACACACTCACACACTAACACTCGCACACAAACACACTAGCACACACTCGCACACATTAGCACACACACTCACTCACTCGCACACACACACTCACATACACTAGCACTTACACACTCGCACATACACTAGCACACACACTCACTCGCACACACTCACATACACTAGCACTTACACACTCGCACATACACTAGCACACATTAGCACACACACTCGCACACACTCACATACACTAGCACACATTAACACACTCACACAGACACACTCACACACTAACACTCGCACACAAACACACTAGCACACATTAGCACACACACTCACTCACTCGCACACACACTCACATACACTAGCACTTACACACTCGCACATACACTAGCACACATTAACACACTCACACAGACACATACTCACACACCAACACTCGCACACAAACACACATACACTAGCACACGCACTCACTCGCACACAAACACACACTCACATACACTAGCACACTTACACACACACACAGCTTTTGTCTTTCTCACGCAGCTCCTGAAATGCGTCTGCTGCAGTGATTCACACACTTCTTAAACTCACAGCGCAGTAAAGTGTTTGATTTATTGATGCGATCAGTTCCATAAACACTCAATGTTCACACTGAGTCTTAACCAGTTTGACCAACTAACAATTATTCAAGAGGTAATCAGTCTTAAAAACATTAGATGACTAACTTGTAAGACTAGTTTAATCAGTTTATGCCGCTGATGTTGAAATGTCACTCTTTCACTAATGCAGCAGATTTCTCAGATTCTCCACATGAGCTGTAACGAACTGCTCGTCTAAACGAGTTTAAGGCCATGTCTAACCCTTGGTAAGGAGTGAGAGGGTTAAAATACAAAACCTCGTCTAGCTTGGCTCTAGGTCACATCTATTGTTGAAGTTTAATGAGTGAAATAAGATCCGCTGCTGCTGCACCTCAGAACAGACACGGATCTCAGTGTGCAGGAAGTTTTAAAGCTTTCTGTCATGATGTTTTCATTCTGGAACATTTCACTGCATGTTCAGGCCGATCACTCGCTCATACGGCACCAGAGCTCTTCATCAACTTACAATACATCTATACATTACAATAACAGTGATGAAAACCCTGAAATAACACAAATGGAGGTCTGGGAATGATCAAAACATGTGGACGCACATCCTGCTGGACAGGAAATGAGGAATAATCAGACGGGCGTTCACACACACCTGTGTTGCAGACAGACAGGTATCCATAGCAACAGTGTATGGTCGTCTGAAACCAACATCAACAAAAGACCGAGACCTTGAGTACAGTTGAATACAGAGTGAGGAATGAACTTCCTGTGTGTTTGATCAGTATTTCCTGTTGAGAGATCAGAGCAGCTCACTGTGCAAATAAACGGTATGATAGTCTCAGTCTGTGCGTTAGATCTTACAATGCTGTACGGTTGGAACGGTCTCAAACCGTCTACAGGACCTCAGTGAGACACATGACCCCTCTCAGAGGAAGTGCTCTCACCTCAGCAGGAAATCGCTGCATGACTGTATTTGTGCAGAAGTGCCGCCTGTGTGATTTGAGTTGACTGATTAGACTCTATTTTTGTACATATTCCTAAAATACAGTGAGTGTGTGTGTGTGTATGCGTGTGAGAGAGTATGCGAGTTTGAGTGAGTGAGTGTGAGTGTGTGTGTAGGTCTGGCATTTTCATAAAGTGAATCTCATGTTATCTGTCGAGAACAGTCATATTTCATCCCAATATCAAAAAACAGAAATAAAAAATTAAATTGTGCATTTGGTTACCGTGCAATATGACAGAAAGGGCACTTCACTGTTAGTACACACTGCCTGACAGCATTAAGATCATTTACACTGACATTATTTTCATGATAATTAAGTACATTAATGTAATGCTTATTCGAAATCATCCGTCATCATCAACACTTCAGTTCTGACTCTTTATGCTTTTTTATTAAAATTCAGCATGAATAAAATGCCAAAAGCACATGAGATTTACTCACATTATGGTCATTTGCATAAATATCAGGAAAATAATGCCACACACTTGTTTATTTCAGGGTGAAATATGAGCCAGACGTGAGATTCACAATCAGTCACACACCACAGCGCTCTTACAAATGCATTAAAATGCTTTATTCATAGAGAAATAAGTACATTTACTTCTGTAGTTACTCAATGTAAAAAAGACAAAAATAGTTCTAATAGCTTTTTTCACCAGTGAGGAACTCAGTTACCTGATATTACTACTGTTACACATCTGAAGCCCTTTAATGTGTGTGTGTGTGTGTGTGTGTGTGTGTGTGTGTGTGTGTGTGTGTGAGATTCATATGAACGTCAGAGCGCGAGTGTTTCTCGTGTGAAACGCCTGCTAATCTAAACGTGTGTGTGTGTGCGTGTTCTCATGTTGTCGAATCACGTTCGTGATGTCCTTCACCCTGAGTCGATTACGTGTGCCTCGCGTGCACTTACTGAAGCGTTCATCCCATAATAATCCAACAGGAGAGTCCTGTCTGCTAATGCTGGGATCATCTCAGTTTCTCTCAATCTGCTCGATGTCCAATTCTCCGCCCAGCTGGAATACGTCCCGCCCCCTCCAGCTGCACAGCCCCGCCCACAGACACTCGCGCTCCTTCGCTCCCGGCCAGCTGCCCTCGGATTGGTGGATGACGGTGTCCTCTTTGGTGCCGTGCTGAGGCCGGTCAGACGTGACGTCGCCTTCGTCGTGGAGCGTCAGGTTGCTGGATGGTAGCGTTTGGTCATCTCCAGTAAATCTTGGACAGCTAAGACTGTGAAAGTCCTGCAGTTTCTGTGGAAAAAACACACAATGTCAGCAGCAGAAAAACACGTGACGTCAGCAGCAGAAAAACGTGATGTCAGCAGCAGAAACACACACGATGTTATCTGTAAACACTGTCAGCAGCAGAAAAACCTGACGTCAGCAGCAGAAAAACATGACGTCAGAAGCAGAAAAACACACACGTGACGTCAGCAGCAGAAAAACCTTACGTCAGCAGCAGAAAAACACACGTGACGTCAGCAGCAGAAAAACCACACGTGACGTCAGCAGCAGAAAAACCACACGTGACGTCAGCAGCAGAAAAACCACACGTGACGTCAGCAGCAGAAAAACCTGACGTGACGTCAGCAGCAGAAAAACCTGACGTGACGTCAGCAGCGGAAAAACCACACGTGACGTCAGCAGCAGAAAAACACGTGACGTTATCTGTAAACACTGTCAGCAGCAGAAAAACCACACGTGACGTCAGCAGCAGAAAAACGTGACATCGGCAGCAGAAAAACCACACGTGACGTCAGCAGCAGAAAAACTTGACGTCAGCAGCAGAAAAACCACACGTGACGTCAGCAGCAGAAAAACCACACGTGACGTCAGCAGCAGAAAAACCTGACGTGACGTCAGCAACAGAAAAACATGACGTCAGCAGCAGAAAAACACACGTGACAGCAGCAGCAGAAAAACATGTGACGTTATCTGTAAACACTGTCAGCAGCAGAAAAACCACACGTGACGTCAGCAGCAGAAAAACCACACGTGACGTCAGCAGCAGAAAAACCACACGTGACGTCAGCAGCAGAAAAACACATGACGTTATCTGTAAACACTGTCAGCAGCAGAAAAACCACACGTGACGTCAGCAGCAGAAAAACACATGACGTTATCTGTAAACACTGTCAGCAGCAGAAAAACCTGACGTCAGCAGCATAAAAACACACGTGACGACAGCAGCAGAAAAACGTGACATCAGCAGCAGAAAAAAAAACGTGACGTCAGCAGCAGAAAAACACGTGACGTCAGCAGCAGAAAAACACGTGACGTCAGCAGCAGAAAAACACGTGACGTCAGCAGCAGTAAACACTGCCTCCATGTTAAAACTGTCTTAAAGGGATAGTTCACTCAAAAATTACCCTAAATTAAATCTGTTCAGAAGACTTGGATTAAACTGCTCCATTCATATGGATTCATTTTATGATCTCTTTATGAATGTTTTGAAACTTTCAATGGAGGGACAGAAATCTCCTAGATTTCACTAAAAATATGTTAATTTGTGTTTCAAAGATGCACAGAAGTCTTATGGGTTTGGAAGGACATGAGAGTGAATAACTGATGACAATTTTCATTTTTGGGTGAACTATCCCTTTAAGAACTAGTTTGACCAACTAGCAATTAGACAAGAGGTAATAAGTCTTACTTTTCCAAATTAAGTTACACAGATCTACCTTTTTTATGACTTAAAAAAAACAAACAAAAAAAAAAAACTGATGACTAACTTCTAGAGTAGTCTGAGCAGTTTATGCAACCAGCCACTGAACTAGTTTTCTGTGTTTTAGTTCATGTCAGCAGTTTTGAACTCATCTAGATGCTGTTGAACTGCCATTTCACCGTTATATACGCATTTAAAAATGCAGAAATGAAAATGTAAATTAATAAGTCAGTTTGCGAACTGGATATTAAAAACTTCTTCTGTTAACTGGCCAATCGGACGCAGTAATGATCTGATGGCAGAAATCAATCGTCTGGTATTTCACTACTGACAGCTAACTGACCAGCTCTCATGCATTACATCAGCGGTCAGGAATCATTACCATGCCAACTAAGTATTTGGTTTGTAAACAGAGACCTTTTTCCACTGACACAATGATCAACATTGTGTGTGTGTGTGCGTGGCTACAGCAAACAACAAACACACACACACACACAGAGGGTTGTGCTCCTGTAATGGTTGAGCTCTCGAGCGGGTCAGTTCCTGAAGTCAGTGTGTTAACCAGATGAGGGTGATCAGCAACTACAGACGACCAGCAGAGATCATCCCAAGAGCATCTTGAGCATCTGCTACTGGTTGACTGAAGCATTCATTCAGGATAACACACACACACACACACACACACACACACACACACACACACACACACACACACACACACACACCTGTGTCATCTTGAGCAGGTCCAGTGAAGGCCTCTGTTTGTGAGAGTCCGACGGTCTCCTCCGCTTCACGCCGATCTTCTTATCGTTGTGGACGCAGGGTTGCGATCGGCTGCGGGCCAGTCCGCCCTGACTGCTGCGGCGCTCCAGCTCGGGTGTTGATTCGGGCGAGCTGGGCTCAGTCGGGCAGATCTGTTCGTGCGAGAGGTAGAGAGGCTGCGGCGTCTGCGGGGACGCAGAGAAAGAGAAGCCGTGGCCGAAGGGTTCGGTGCGTGTCGGCAGACTGAAGCTGGAGCTGCGCTGCATGGCGGGAAACCCGGAAACTCCGCGTTGGACGCTTCCCCCGCTGTGACAGCGGCGCTTCTCCACGGCCGTCCACAAGCGCGAGCCCTGCGGCCGCCACGATGAGCGACAGCCCAGCTCGTCGGAGCAGGAGAGCGAGCGGCACTGCCGTTTGCTGGGCGGGGCGGCGCTGCCAGGAGAGGGCACTTCGCTCAGACTCAGATCACGTAGCAAACCGCTGATGCTTCCCGTGGCGCCCGTCTCGCGCACGCTGTCCCACAGGCTCTCCAGGCTGGAGCCCATGGGCCGCTGCTGGACGCCACACACCCCGCCGACCTCCGGCCACCGTCCTGACTCTACAAAACAAAACACAGAGTGAGAATCAGAGATGATCACAATTAATCAAAATAACACCCAAATCATGATATGGCTTAGTGCAATTATCAGATCAATTCTTTGGGTGCGAGTGTGGGTAATTTATGCTGTAGAACAAAATATTCAGGTATCGTCAACTTCTGTTTACCACAGACATTATTTTACTCTTAAATTAAAAAACCTCATTAAAAAAACCTGGAAGACTTTCCTATAGGTTTTGACGTCACGACTGTATCACTCTATGAGAAGCGCTTAACAACAAAAGAGAACCCCTGCGGGTTTCTTTCAAAATAAAAGTTTGATGGTATTTTAAAATTAAAGTATAATTGTCATTTTTATTTTAAAATCATTAAAATTTCTTTTGCATTATTCAGTAATTTTTTAATATTTTTTATTTCGTAATTCTTGATTTTACAGTGAAATATTAAAATATAAATTTTTACTTTTTTTAGTCATTTTTATTTAGTAATAATAAATAATATTTTTATAGCCATTCTGATGTATAATCACATTTTTATAGCCCTACAATCAGCACAGTAAACCTATATTTTTTATTGCATTTTAAATCAAAATGACAATTTTTATAAGAAAAATTCCAAGTATATTTTTTTTCCCCCCCAAATTGTGCAGCCCTACTCACAACGGATGACTTTGTGCATTGCACATAAAATAAACAAGTAGACAAATCACAAAGAAACATGACTAAGAACATTTCAATTCGCATGAAGGAGGCTCATGCGTTCATGAGCGTCACACATCACAACGTTTCACAACTTCCCACGAACAAGGGTCAAAACCTCAGCAAAAAAATTCAGATCTGATCCAGTAAATGAATCAACCTCCAGTCTGACATGTTTCTTTAACATGACAGAGAAGAACAAAAGACAAGCAGAAGGGCCGAGTTCACAGGAAGTGCCTGTAGAGGTTCACAAACAACACAGCTGTGCCTAAGAAACAAAAGAGGCCAGTAATAGAGCCGTCTGATTGGTGGCAGGCTGCCGAACATCTGTGTTGAGAGTGTGAAAAACACTAGTGCACCGCATGAGACCGCTGACCAACTACTGTCGAACTACATCGCCAGAGCTGTGATAACTCAGAATGATGTGAAACTGAGACCTGAGAAACTCTACTCACACTCACACTCTAGTCTATATTTGGGGCCCTATGATTTCCAGTCAGGAAAATGTAATTTACTGTATAACGTATGCTGTATATTGTCACTTCACCTCATCTATATGATCTGCAGGTGATTCCGATGCACTGTGTCTCTCAGTTTTATCCCAGCGGATCAGGACAGCGGCAGCACGTCTGGGTGCAGAGAGGCATTTTTCCCAAGTCAAAACCAAAAAAGCTTTGGCTGTGGGCACGCAGCAAAACAAAAGGAGCCTACCCGGCACACGCCGTTGTGGGCAAGGCGTTATGTGCCATCGCAGGCGATCCGGTGCCAACCGAACGGCAGCACAACACCCTATTGATCTGCTTTTGGGCTGTGAACTCTGTTTATTCCGCTCAAAGACTAGCCCCATTATTTCACTACCTCTGTTTTCTGTGAGGAGTTATTCCGGAGACAATGCTAGCACACAAACATCCAACCGTTCACACATGACACCGGTTGGCACATGCACCTGTGGCATCTAAAACTAGGCCTCGTGGGTATCAGGCTTGAGACTAAAATTTAAAAAAAAAAAGCAGATGTTGAGGGCAGCACACTTTCTGTTTCACTCTTTCATGCAGGTGAAGATACACTAGTCCAAATGCAGAACAGAAAGTTGTTCGATGAGAAACAAATGCACTTACCCATGATTCCGCAGGAGAAGAGGGCCTGGCTCATGGTTGGTGGCACATGCTGTAGAAACACACGGATAGATCAGAGGAGCATCTTGGTCCACCATCATGTATACCACACACTAAAGCTACATGAGCGAAGCGTGAGGATTCTCAGGTAACCAGTATCAGTCAGGCTCAAACCCGTGAAACTGAACTCTAGTAAGGTTTCATGATGGCAGCGTTTCATGCCACCTTATTTTGGCACTGTGGAAGTCACTGTTTTCTGTTGATTTATTAGCCACTATAGGTAAATAACTAGAAGAGTAGTAAACACTAAAACTATTTGCACTACAAACCAGTGCGTGTATGAACACAATAATAAATGAAAATATAGCTGCGAGAATCAATTATTGGGGTTCAAACACTTTAGGCCTTTCAGCACATGCGTAAAAAGGTATTATGTTTTATTTAGCAAGCCTGTAACCATCTCGATCATAGATGGAAAGACCATTTACAGGCAATTTACCATAGGAAATATATTGTTTTTAAAGCTTTTTATCAGTTATCAAGGTTGAGCCAAAAACCTAGGACTAGTTCACCAAAGTTGTTTTTTGAAATATTCTCCAATATTTAACGAACGATTTGATGGATAGCGGCGGTCCTAAAGGCAAAGTTGCTCAGAATGAGGAGTTTTACCATGTCGGAAAACACAATGCTTTACACAAATGTGAAAAATGCGAAGGCACCTCCCGGTGGCCGATTCCTTTCGAATTTCTCACAGGCCTCTAGGGCTGAGAGTCAAACAGGCCCAGCGAGTTTCATTCCAATCGGCCTCCATTAACCTCGTCTGATAGCTGCTCAAACTTCATTGGCCGATGGCAGACATGTTTTTTATGATACGTCAATGTCCTTATAGACAATCATGACACTGCATGCCAATTTTCAAGTCAATCAAACTGACGGAAAAGTAGTTATAGCCATTTCCATGTTTTGTTTCCTGTTATAGCGCCACCAAGTTGCCAGTCGCAGCGTCCTTTTTTAAGCGACCACCGAATGAGTTCCTACATAGGTGTACCGAGTTTGGTGAAAACATCTCATTCCGTTCACGAGTTATAGCCATTTTAGTAAAAGTGGCTCCGCCCACTTCAAACGTTTTGGCGGCCCTTAGCGACCGTGAATCAAAATGTCAACTTTATTTTTGAATAACTATTAACAATTAGACTCCAGAGAATCTCGCAGCACTGGTTTGGTTCCGATCGGGTCAAAAACCTAGGACTAGTTCGCAAAAGTAGGTTTTTCAAAAAATCCAAAATACCAGAAAATTTTGCAGAACTACGAGTGAATCCGAGGCATTATAAGTGATTCCGTACTTTTGACCGCCTTGGTGACGTTGTAGACGGCCCACAAAGTTACGACTTACGGTTTTGCTCTGCCCGATCACTTTTAGGGGAGAATGCTGATCCTTGGAAATTTTAACAATTACAATAGAGTTTCAGCGCTACGTGTTTGAATAATATAAAATGCTAATTTGCAATATCAAGCAGCATAAAGCACTGTTTTGTACAGCTAAAATAACTGGAAAAGAATGACAGCAGAAGCTTCACACATTTTAAGGTTTTCTGGGAAGTTTACGGTTTCAAACTCCCGAAAAAATACTTAGTTTTTGCCTGATTTTGTTCTAAATTACGTCACACCAATTTGTCCTTTGATTTATGTATGTCAGGGCTTTAATGTTTAAAATAAGGTGGATAAAGAAAATAAAGTGAGTTTTGGGTTACTACGCCTAAAAATAGTGAGCTATTTAGAATTATTACACTTAATTGCCATGATTCTAATTTAAGCCAAAGCTTACAGTGCCGGGATAATCTGCTGAAATCAACTTCGACCGCTACAGTGATCATTACGCATGATGTTTGACATACATCTCGGCCTTTAAACTGAGTGAAGTGCCGTTTCTTACCAGCTGCAGAGACTCTTTGGATGTTACATCATCGACGGCCTTCTTTTCCAGTGTTTTAGTGTGAATAATTACCATGGCAACACACATCTTTGCCACAGTCCATTCCAGTGCAAGAGAGTTCTAGTGAAGCTCATTCTTCAAGTGCAGCGCTGACCCGAACGCTCTTCAGATGACCTCTTCACCCTGGACAGAAAACAAGAGGGAAGCAGATGTTCGAATGTGTCTGAATTCACGTGAAACACATTATTCACCCGACTTCAACTGTTACTTGTGAAATCATCTTCAGGGAACAGTAAACTGCTGATGGATTACGAAGTTTCAAACTTTTATATTTATCTTTGAGCAAGAAAGTCCAACTCAAGTTTTAATGTAGCCGTGAGCAGCAGTCGAAGTAATTTTTTTTTTTGATTGTTTGAATCACCAAAAAGCATGTCTAATCAACAGAATATATAAATCATAAACAAGTTAACAATAAATAGAGCTCTGTTAAATCAGTTTTACTTTGTCCTAAATTCCATTTTATTTACCCGAGTTTGTGCAAAACACAAGCTAAACCCAGCCTGCGGGAGCGAGTGCTCTAAATTGCTCCGTATTGTAGACTCGCGTCCGGAGGCAAGGTCATGTGATCTCTTCCTCCAGGACAAGCTGAAAATAAGTGTGGCCCCACGGTTATCAAAACACACAGCTGCCTCGTTCCTCGAGTAACTCTGACTCTAAGAGCAGCTGATTGGAGCCAGATGTGAGTTTAGAGCTTTGCAGCAATTCATCTTTAGCTAATGCTCAGATAACCGGACTTGTACATTTTCTGTGTGTTTGAGTGCGGGTTGTGTTCACACTCAAGCGTAATTTTTATACGCATAAATGCAGCATCTCTTGTGCTTAAAATACAATGTGAAATGAAGGCCACATCACGACCGAAGGTGAACACAATGCATCCCTGGAAAAAGTTTGGTTTGCTGCAAAAATTAAAATGTAGGAAAAACTAAAACTATATAACCAGTCTTTGACACACACACGTCCAGCCTTCTCACTGCTGAACTTATCATTGGTTTTTATTACAGAGGCAATAACAATAAAAAAAAGATAAGAATAGATCAGATGATGTAATAGAGAAATGCGTTTATATGAACATAATTGGCCAGCTATGTCATTAACTCTTTCTCCACCATCGTCCAGTTTCGTTCTAAAAGTTGTAACTTCTTCCTGAGTCTCTCCATCAGTGTCGACTGAACACCGTTACTGACATCTTCATTTTGGCTGCGTGAGATTCTCCAGCTTTGTTGTTGTTGAGCGACCGAAGCGCGAGCCGTTAAAGCTCCGCCCTCTTCTGGAAAGGGGGCCGGGAGCAGCAGCTCATTTGCATTTAAAGGGACACACACAAAAACGGCGTGTTTTTGCTCACACCCAAATAGCGGCAAATTTGACAAGCTATAATAAATGATCTGTGGGGGATTTTGAGCTGAAACTTCACAGACACATTCTGGGGAAACTTATATTACATCTTGTGAAAGGGGGCATTATAGGTCTTCTTAAAGATAAGTTTGTCCAACATTCACCTCCATATTTCATGCATATTTTCTGCAAAGATATTTAACAAATAATACATTTTAGGTTTTTCATTTACATCATGTTGATCACTTCAGGTGTGGTGCATTCGACTGTGCGCGTACACTAGTTTGTGTGTAAAAATGAAGTATACCAAGGGATTAATGCATCTTCTGAAAGTGTACAGAATATCCAAATTCAGAAACAAGCGAGGAAGAAGCAGAAAACATTGCTGTTGCACATGTAAAATAACGCAATCAAACATTCAACAGCATTTAAATCAAAACTGCAAAACGTGAGCAAATGAAACGTCAACCCATGAAGAGGAAATGACTGTATGTTTTATCTACTCCATCTGTGTTTTGATCATTCTGATTATTCTGAATGTGAAGTCTTTGACAAAAACGCGATTTTTTAAAAATGTTGTTTTCTATGAAATTTAACCACATTGAAGTGTTGATAAAAAGAATGCATGAAGCTAGAATAAAATGTTTTTTGTTGCTGTTGTTTAAAAGCAGAGGCTCCGTTCTTTCTTTTCATATATTGCATGTTCCGAAATATGCAACAAAATATTCTTGGGGCCATGAAAGTTTTGTCTGAAAAAATTATCTGAAAATGATAAACTGCTGGTGGTGAAAGAGTTAAATCTGTGAGATCCTAAAGTTGTGATGTATAATCTGCATGATGTAGAATTAATTTGATTTGATGGTAAATTTGTATCAAATCATTATACACAAAATCCAAAAAAATTTAGAATTTGGGTGGAAACTCTAATGGAATTTAATAGATTTCAAAGGGCCATATTGTTAACTTATTAATGCTTTATGATTTATATATTCTTTTGATTAGACATGCTTTTTGATGACTCCAATAAATGGAATCCAGAAAAATTAAAACATAAAAATTGTGTTATAGACAATACATCAAATCCTTATTTATAGTTGTGCTGGGCGTCTGACAGACCAGAGGAAGTGGGTAAACAGGACACATGTTGCGTGACATGTCTAATGGGAGCGTGTGGCGACACACATGAGCTGCGTGTGGTATCGAGGGTGTCTGATATCTGCACTCACGGGACGCCCTGGCAGTGATAAGGCTCTATCTGAAGGGCGAGACTGACTCGAAGTTAAGAGCCATTTCTGGTCAATCAGCGGAGTGGCACATTTCCTTCGGGTACAAACAAAGAGATTACAGGAACTTCTGTCATCATTCACTCCCTCTCATGTTGCTCAAACCATATGAGGAACAAGCTGGAGTTATTAATCTTGTCATCCCATGAGTTACACGTACGTACATTACCAGTGCAAAAAAGGGCAATGTATGAAAGCCAAACAGAATTTTTATTTTTATATGATGGCCTGTAATGAAGGACAAACAGAATAGCGCAGCTCATTAAAGTGCAAGAGAGATTCATGCGCCGAACAACTGAAGAATTCATGTGAGAAAAACTTCACTGACAGTATGAGCCGCAGGCATGACATGATCATTTTCTGGAATGTTAATGACTTTCCCCTCATGCAAATTACAGTGCTGGATAAAAACATGACGAGACAATCACAAAATAAAGGTCTTTCACAGTTTCACAGTGAACTTGCGGTGTGGGAAAGACCAAGAGATCCAGAAAGGACAGCTTATCACTATAAAAACACTACGAGCACTTCAGACAGACGTTGGAGGAGGAACTCGGTCCTTTCAGCGTGTTTTGCGTGAACTTTCTGCTGTTAAACACACCCAGGAGGTCTAATGTTACAACCTCGCTGACGTTCCCAGAGCCCACATGGCCGCCAACTCATTCTGAACATAAATCTTCTCAAAACCAAAAGCGTGAATAGAAAACCCCTCCAGAAAAGGGCAAAACCGCAGCTCTCCATTCAGCACCTGCCCGGCGAGGGTTTCAGGGCTTTTGGAAGTTGCAGTGAATCAATTAGTCATATGAGCTCGCTGCAAGCTGACGCCGCCTCACGGTTCAGGCCAAACCAAACTAAACTAGCGAGAGAGGCGCGGCCGCGGGCCGTTTACAAGGTCGGCCAACTCTGTGGCAATAGAAACATCACAGATCCAATTGTGAAACACATGTAGAAATGAAGCTCAGAGGGAGCCAAGAGTTTATAGGCCGTCGAATGCCACAAGGTATTGTACGCAAACGAGCTGCCAAACCGATCTGGTTAGCTTGCACAATAGTAGCGTAAGGGACCAGGGGACGAGCAACGGGAAAGAACGCTTTCACGAGACGCAGCTGCCTGACCGCTTAACATAAACACAAAGACGCGTCTTGAAAGAGAGACACGCACAAGCGTCTCTTTTCATTAGGGCAAACCTCACTTCATACCCGCGTCTGCTCGCAAACGTGAAGCTTCAATAAACAGGCCTATAGTAGAGTTTATTTTACTGTAAGTTCATCTGGAAACAGGCTGTTTAACAGAGCGCTGGTTAAATTGTTACCAGGCAATAACCCACACTTGCACAGCCACACAAAGACAGCATTCATGTGCTCCGCTCTCTCGACAGGCGCTCACTGATCACGAACACACGCTTGCCTCAACACTAGTGCTAAGAAATGTTTTCAACATACAACATTATCAAATTATGTGTACAACACTGCTTTTAAATGGTTGGTTCATCCAAAAATGGCTGTGCCATTCTTTAGTCACCCTCACGTGCTTTCAAAAACAAAAGGAGATGTTTAGCAGAAAGTTTATGATGCTCTTTTCCGTTGAATCCACAAAGTATCAAAACAGCAGTCCGTATGACTTCCATATGTCACATGAACTTTTTTTTCCGAAGAACTGACTGAATTTTAGGTTGTTTTTCACTCCTATCTCATGCATATTTCAAAAAAATGAATCTGCTGCATGATACAGGGCCGTAACCACCATAGACATTAAGGGGGACAAGTCCCCCCCCAATAATTAGAAATGGCCAAATTGTCCACCCCAGTATTTGATATTATTGATGCTGTACTCCATTATGCACCACTTTTGCAAAACAAAAGTTTTAAAAGTTACATTTTCAGGCTGGTCTGCCTCAGCGGTCTAACAGCACTCATCACTGTCAGAATGAGTGAGCTGACCAATCAAATCAAAGTAGGCGGGGCTTACTGTTCACAGAAGACGACTGCGAATTCCAATGCAACGCTTTCATTTTAGCAGTGAAAGAGTACGTGACGAGTATGTAGCTAATATTTGTTGATCGTTTTATGATTGAAATATTCAGCGACCGACAGTAATATCCAGTGATGCAAACTACTGAAATGTAATTCATAACTGAATGTGATGAGACAAGAAACGTTTTGCATTTTTGGCATAGCCTATTAGACATACAAATGAGTGAATATATAATTGTGCGATATAAAGTCAGAATTGCGTTATATAGTCAGAATTGCAAAATATAAAGTCAGAATTGCAAGATATAGTCAGAATAGCTAGATATAAAGTCAGAATTGCATGATATAGTCAGAACTGTGCAATATAAAGTCAGAATCAGAATTGCGCGATATAAAGTCAGAATTGTGAGATATAAAGTCAGAATTACGCGATATAGTCAGAATTGAGTGATATAAAGTCAGAATTGCATGATAAAGACAGAATTGCGTGATAAAGACAGAATTGCGTGATAAAGACAGAATTGCGTGATAAAGACAGAACTGCGCGATATAAAGTCAGAATTGCGAGTTATAAAGTCAGAATTGTGTTATAGTCAGAATTGCGCGATATAAAGTCAGAATTGCGTGATTAGTCAGAATTGAGCGATAAAGTCAGAATTGCGTGATATAAAATCAGAATTACGTGATATAAAGTCAGAATTGCGTGATAAAGACAGAACTGCGCGATATAAAGTCAGAATTGCGTGATATAAAGTTGCAATTCTGACTTTTTTTCTCAGAATTGTGAGTTTTTAATCACGCAATTCTGACTTTATAACTCGCAATTCTGACTTTATAGGCCTAACTTGCAATTGTGAGTTTATAACTCGCAATTCTGACTTTATAGGCCTAACTTGCAATTGTAAGTTTATATCTCGCAATTCTGAGAAAAAAAGAATTGCGAGATAAAAAGTCGCAATTACCTTTTTTATTTTTTATTTCATGGCAGAAACAAGCTTCCATAGTGTTTAAACTGCAGTGTAGAATAAAGCTCAATCATCACTGCGGTCAGTGCAGCTGTAAGTAAGCGTGTGGCCGTTCACAGATTTCTTGGCCAATCTCTGGTGATTTATGATTTTATAAAGCACTTCCCTCTCAGGGTCTGATGTCAACAGGCAGCAAAAATATGGAACTGGCAATAACTGAAAATAAGCGACCTCATAAAGACCATCTTGTGATTCATTATGGGAACTTCCACTGTGGTGTGTGTTTGTGGTCGCATGCATTACGTGACCTAGTTATCAAAACACAACTGCAGTACAACAAAGGTGCAATCGCACAAGGCCTCTGAACGAGTCCTGAAGTCCAAAGGCCTTTCAGCTGATCAAACTCAAGACAACCGTCACGTCACTTACTGGGTGCCTATCTGAAAGAGATGGTGGAAAAGCAGCACAGATACAAGAGAAAAGATAAAACACAAACATAAGTGAGGGAATTTAAACACAAGTGTCTATATGTGCACACAAAAGGTCAAAATCAGCCTCTTTTATCTCAAAGGAATAGTAAAAACCTGTTCTGATGTCTAACAATGAAAAATGACGTGTATAAACCAGATACACCCAACTATTCACTACAAACATTAACCTAAACATTTCGCTCTGTTCCTGAGACACTGTAAACACAACTAATCAACACTCTGCAATAAGGTGAAAGAGACATAAACCCTTAGCCGGCTGGTTTGGTCGGAACAGTCACAGTTCGTTTACCGTGAAACACACACTGCGGGCGCTACACACGGGACACTTGCCAGTTCAGCGGAAAATGACGGCTGGAGGTGAGAAACAAACACACATTCATACCAGCGACTGGAGGAAAAACTGGCTTCCCCAGGAACAGATTGTGTTGCGTGTCACAACACTTCGCTGCAAAACATCAGATGAGCTGAAAACCAGAAGATTCTTCAGTTACCTGGACAGTAACTCAAACCCTCCTCATATGAGTCCATGTGAAACTCACACAGGTCAAACCCAGTGAGAAGTGAAAATCCCTCATTTGCATACGGCCTGATCAGAATTAACAAGCTGGTTTTGTACTGATAACTAGATAAACACAATCTGCACTCACTACAGGCAAGAAACTCTAGAGCTGCTCTCATTTTGATTAGACTCTGGTGCTGTTGTAGTTTATATTTCATCGCTTAATACTCAAGTTACCTCTAATACTGAATAGAATACCTAAACATCAAATACACTTAATTCTTAATTCTAATGATATAGAATCCTCTAAAATACTGAATACTCTTAAAATGCCCTCAAAATACTGAATATCCTTAAAATACTGCATTCTATAAAACACTGGATACTCTTAAAATACCCTCAAAATACTGGATACTCTTAAAATACCCTCAAAATACTGGATACTCTTAAAATACCCTCAAAATACTGAATACCCTTAAAATACTGCATTCTATAAAACACTGAATCCTCTTAAAATACCTTCAAAATACTGCATTCTATAAAATACTGAATAGTCTTAAAATACCCTCAAAATACTGAATACCCTTAAAATACTGCATTATATAAAACAATGAATACTCCTGAAATACCCTCAGAACACTGAATACCCTTAAAATACTGCATTCTATAAAACACTGAATACTCTTAAAATACCCTCAAGAATACTGCATTCTGTAAAATATTGAATACTCTTAAAATACCCTCAAAATACTGAATACTTTTAAATACTGCATTCTATAAAATACTAAATACTCTTAAAATACCCTCAGAACACTGAATACCCTTAAAATACTGCATTCTATAAAACACTGAATACTCTTAAAATACCCTCAAGAATACTGCATTCTGTAAAATATTGAATACTCTTAAAATACCCTCAAAATACTGAATACTTTTAAATACTGCATTCTATAAAATACTAAATACTCTTAAAATACCCTCAGAACACTGAATACCCTTAAAATACTGCATTCTATAAAACACTGAATACTCTTAAAATACCCTCAAGAATACTGCATTCTGTAAAATATCGAATACTCTTAAAATACCCTCAAAATACTGAATACTCTTAAATACTGCATTCTATAAAATACTGAATACTCTTAAAATACCCTCAAAATACTGAATACCCTTAAAATACTGCATTATATAAAACACTGAATACTCTTAAAATACCCTCAGAATACTGAATACCCTTAAAATACTGAGTACCCTTCTAAATACTCTTAAAATACTGCAATATCAAAATACACAATTCTTAAATGATACAGAGCACTCCAAAATACTGAATACTCTAAAAATACTGAATGCCCTTTAAAATACTGCATTCTATAAAATACTGAATAGCCTTAAAATACTGAATAATACAGTTTTTCAGCACGTTTCTGAAGTTTATTAGAGTTTTCAGTACTCGGTTCGAGCTGGACATTGTTTATGCTTAAACTCTGTTCGTCAGCTCGAGTTTTGAAAAGTTTCTTTTTTAATCACTATCGATGAAAGAATCTGACTGACTTTAATTCGGTGTTTCCCTGCGCTCGGGGAACAAAGCTACTGACGTCCGCGAGCGTCGCGGGAAACTTACTCACTCACGCGCGCGAACCCATGTAAACATCGTGAAATATACTGCAATTTAGATTATTATTTCACTGTATATACTCACGGGACAGCGAGCGGCGCGTCTACTCGCGCGGGCCGGATCGGTAAATACGGTCGCTCAGATCATCTTCATCCCCGCGCGCGTCCGCCGCTCATCCCGCCGCCGCTGCTGTTGTACGAGCCCGATCACACGCACATACAACAGCGGGGGAACACGGAACCAAAGCACAGCACGAAACACACACAAACACACTTTTAAAAACCTTCAACTGAGTGTGAACAGGATTAATGTACACAGAAACATCACTTATGATACCTGACGAAGTCAGACGCTGTTATAATAAATATAACATAATTAAATAAAGAGGCTGCACCCCCGGGTCTGAATGGACTCGCCCAACTCGTCACACAATATACTACGCATTACAACTAAATACACAACACGGAAAGTTTACCTCACCCTGTATAATTAATTTCATTTATGAATGAGTTCACACTAAATAAAAAAGTATGTTGACATCTTTCTAATGATAAAAGGATGGCACTTTGATAAATTGGTGGTTACTGGTACTTATTGGTTGTAACTGGTGAAACTCTTTTTAATCATTTTGTCATTTTTAATGTTCCTGCAGTGAATTCTGACACTCATTGGTTATTATAGGATTGTTGCATGAGTCCATTCGTGATCACAGGATATGTATATGAGACTGTTGTCTTAATAGTTTTCCTGATTGATAAAGTTTCCACCATCATTGTTAATATGATTAAGATTTTGATCTGTATGACAGAAACAACCTAGCTTAGAATCCTATCATGGTAACTTCACTTTTTTAATTCATAAGTCAAGAATTAGGATGTATTACAGCCCCTGAAGATTAAACTACAAAATAAAACTCATTGTATGAACAGGGAAATACTGTAACTGTGCCTCATTGTGCTCATTATGAAAGTTTAACTATTGTTTGCTATGTTTAAGACTGATAATGAAGCTGGTTAAGTTGAGTTTTTGGAAAATTCCACACCCTGTGTGGTTAACTGGCTTTCAGTTTGTTGTGGAGAAAAGGCTCCCACATGCCTGAAGGGCCGGAAACCGCGATCGGAGCAGCTGAGATCTGCACACCATCTACAGGAACGTCTGAAAACTGCTGCATGTGAAGATCAAAACCATCGTAATGTGGTGAAATGATCTGGGTGAAGAGGAAATCATGCAGTGTTTTGAATGAGGTTTTGTTATATCATGAAATGTGACAAAAGCAGCTGTCAGAGCAACACATTAGAGAGTGATCGATTTTGTTAGAGCTTGTTTTCACTAGTTGGTTTTGTACATTGGTTTCAAATTAAACATGATTAAAGAAAAGATTGACGTCATAATGTTGTTCGGAGGCTTTGATTTATCTGACAGAAACACACAGATCAACAGTACAGCTGATATTCCACTGTCAGTGTCACATAAAAGGGTTTTGGAGTGAAATACAGTACAGGTTTAGACATTACAGTAGTGTATCAGTCTACTGAATAAACACATCACATACATTTTAAACACTGATAATATTAGAAGTGCCCTGAACTGAAGACTGTTGCAGTCAAACGTGGTAAAAGTTCTGTAAAAAGGACAGAATCGGATTCATTCCACACACAATTTCACAATTGCACCACAATCACTAAATCTAAAGCTCGAGTCGAGCAGCTTCATCACAGTCTCTGAGAGCGTCGGTCAGCGCTGCATCGTCTGTATGTTTTGCCGCTGCGTCTTGTGACGTTCCGGCTCCTCGTTCTCCATGTAAGCCTGCACGGATCTCCAGAGCGCACGGATGTTCCCCTCGCCGAAGCCCGTGGCGCCTCTCCGCTCGATGAGCTCCAGGAAGAAGGTATCCTCTCCAAAAATGGGCTTAGTGAACACCTGGAGCAGGTACCTGAGAACACACACATCAACAACAGTGTTTATATCAGGCACAATGCCGCAAAACATCACTTTGAATGGATCAAAAATGAAATATATTTAAAATGTTGTTTAATCTTGTCTTTAGTGTCTCAGAAGAGAGTGCTGTTGAATGTCATGCTGATATTAAGCAGGTTTTGATTAAAAAGTAATATACAGGTATAAATATATAATATTATATAACATAAAAATGTCAGTCAAAATCTATTCCGGGGGGAAAACATACCGTTGACTCGGTGTGATCCGGCTGTCTGTGTCTGTACGGATATCAGTGTCCAGGAGAATTCCGTACCGGCTCAGTGTGTGAGGATCAAGACCCGCTTCCAAGATCTCCTGCTGCTTTCCCACCTGCTAACACACACACACACACACACACACCTTAGTCATCTAGAAATAGAGCACAATCTTGAGCTCACTTGAGCTTTTATTTATTGCCGTTTCAAATTTTACAATCAAATCTTTTTCTAACATATAGTCTGAGACACAAGGTTCCATATTTGGCAACTATATTGTGATAGAAGTGATATTGTGATGGAAATGTTTTAATTTGTGACAGGAGAAGCATCAAATGGAGTGTGTTTGTGTCACCCGGTGGCTGTTTTTGGTAAAGCGCCTAAACAAAATCTCACAGGAACAGGAATTTCAGTGATATCAAATTTGGAACACAACTTGGTTAGATATATGACTTTGATTTTACAGCAATTGAAATTATACAAAAATCTCACTGGATTATTACAAGAAATAGCAGGAATGTTTGGAAATGTAAACTGATATTTCCTACTGACACAGCAAAAGATTTAAATAACAGGCTTAAAACCATTTTTTAACGTGCTTTTGCACAGTACTGTATATATTTTATATAAAATAAAAACTGCTTAGTTCACTACTTGTGCAAACATATGCCTCTATAACTTTTTACACTTCCATTTGTGCTTCTGCAATGATTTGTCTTCTATTAAACAGACCAACCTTAGATCTCTATTCAAAAGCATTCATGAACTACAGCCATTTAAGCTCAGATACAGTGCATTTTCACATCTTATACTCAAAAAGAGAGGTGACAGTTAACAGGTTTGTAAATAACGAATTCTCTGTGACTTTCAGACCGCACTGTGTGAATGTGTTGTTCTGGACTAAACCAGTGTGCGCAGCGCAGTGTTCCTGACCGTCAGACCTCAGTGTAGTATGCAGGCGGAGGAGAGAAGAACTGGACTCCGGCCCGATTCATTGTTTGAGCCGTGCTCACAATATCTTCAGTGTAGAGCCCGATGTGCTGGATTCCTGCTCCTTTGTGCTGATCCAGAAACGAGTCCACCTGGTTTCTCCCTGAAATTAAACCACTATTATTAAACAGACAGCTGTGATCTTACTGCTCAGCACTCAACTCAAGCAAGCCACTTAAATATAAGTACATAATAGTTAAAGAAACGTAATATAAAGTGGGTGTGAGATTTAAATGCATGACCGTACCTTGCTCAGGAAGAGACTCTGCGATCACAAACTTGCAGTCGGGCTCCTTTTCGTCTTTGAAGGGCAGTGTGATTCCCGACTCACTGCATTTCCAGTATTCCATCGCTGTCAGCCGCAGCCCGATCCCGTCGTGGTTCAACACGTATCCCTCCTCCACGTCCTCATTCCTGCACAGGGAGAACGGGTCATGATCACAGAATGATGAATCGGACAATATTTGGACAGTTGGAAGATATTATTTGTTGGCATCAAATAGCACATTTACATTCGGCAAACACTTATCCAAAGCATTACATTCAAACTACATTTTATGAGTTCATGCATTCCCTAGGATTCAAACCCATGAACTTGGCGTTGCAACTCTACTGTTTGACTGTACTCTTTGAACATTTATGCATTTGGCAGACACTTTTATCCACTGCATTCAATGTTTACATGCCTTACAATGCCTTGCCTGGGAATCGAACCTATGACCTTGGCATTGCAGGTGCCACGCTTTACTGTTTGAGCCATTTACATTTATGCATTTGGCAGATTCTTTTATCCAAAGTGAATTGCATTGCATTTAAGCTATACATTGGATCAGTTCATGCATTCCCTGGGAATCAAACCCATAACCTTGGCATTGCAAGTGCCATATTTTACTGTTTGACCCATTTACATTTATGCATTTGTGAGATTCTTTGATCCAAACTGACTTGCATTGCATTAAGGGAATACCTTTTAACAGTTCATGCATTCCCTGGGAATCGAACCCATGACCTTGGCGTCGCAAGCACCAAACTTTACTGTTTGAGATGTTTACATTTAAGCATTTGGCAGATGCTTTTTTTATCCAAAGTGATTTGCATTGCATTCAACGTATACATTTTAGCAGTTCATGCTTTCCCTGGGAATCGAACCCATGACCTTGGCGTCGCAAGCACCATACTTTACTGTTTGAGACGTTTACATTTAAGCATTTGGCAGACGCTTTTATCCAAAGTGATTTGCATTGCATTCAACGTATACATTTTAGCAGTTCATGCTTTCCCTGGGAATCGAACCCATGACCTTGGAGTCGCAAGCACCATACTTTAATGTTTGAGACATTTACATTTAAGCATTTAGCAGACGCTTTTATCCAAAGTGATTTGCATTGCATTCAAGCTATACATTGGATCAGTTCATGCATTCCATGGGAATCAAACCCATAACCTTGGCATTGCAAGTGCCATATTTTACTGTTTGACCCATTTACATTTATGCATTTGTGAGATTCTTTGATCCAAACTGACTTGCATTGCATTAAGGGAATACCTTTTAACAGTTCATGCATTCCCTGGGAATCGAACCCATGACCTTGGCGTCGCAAGCACCAAACTTTACTGTTTGAGATGTTTACATTTAAGCATTTGGCAGATGCTTTTTTTATCCAAAGTGATTTGCATTGCATTCAACGTATACATTTTAGCAGTTCATGCTTTCCCTGGGAATCGAACCCATGACCTTGGCGTCGCAAGCACCATACTTTACTGTTTGAGACGTTTACATTTAAGCATTTGGCAGACGCTTTTATCCAAAGTGATTTGCATTGCATTCAACGTATACATTTTAGCAGTTCATGCTTTCCCTGGGAATCGAACCCATGACCTTGGAGTCGCAAGCACCATACTTTAATGTTTGAGACATTTACATTTAAGCATTTAGCAGACGCTTTTATCCAAAGTGATTTGCATTGCATTCAACGTATACATTTTAGCTGTTCATGCTTTCCCTGGGAATCGAACCCATAACATTTGCATTTGAGCTCCAATCAGCAGCAGCACTAGGCCGTATATGTATAATGATAATGATGAATGTATAATGATAATGATACCTGTCAATGAAGAACCTCTGGAAGCCGAAGCTCTTCTGGTACCAGCGGGTGATGTGTGCAGTGCTTCTCCGGGGACAGGCGTACGTGATGTGGTCGAAATGAGTGATGGGACAGTGCGAGTGGTCTGCGGTCTGCGAGTCCGTCCCGACCTGATGGAAGCCAGGCAGAAAGAGCCCCTCGTACTGAGAGCTGTCTATGAGAGTGTGGCACACGTTACCCACCGCAGACTTGATGACGGAGAAGGTGACCCGTCCACGGTCATCGCGAACCTCCGTGGGCGGCTGGAGGAACTCACAGAGACCTTGATCCCGCAGCGCCCGGGACGCCCGCTCCACATCCTCCACCTCGAAACACACGTTACTCACTGTGTCCACCGGGTAGTGTGCATGGGTTCCGTACAGACATTTCAAGTCCCGGTAGTCTCTGGCTGTGACAGAACTCCAGCCACGTGACACATGTCCATTCAACCACCGCAGCGCCTCGTTCGGTCTCTCGTTGACCACAAACACGGCCGATCCTCGGCGGAGCGCGAGCTGCTTCTCTCGGTCTGTCAGTCTGGCCGCAAACACATTAAACTGGAACCGGGAAACGAGCTCATGAGCAACTTTATCCACGTTTGAGACATGCAGTGAAATGTGATGCAACCGGCTCAAGTAGGCTGCCATGTTGTGATTGACGTCACACAAAGGGGCGTGTTACAATCGCAATCACGGCTATGCTATTATTATATACATAAATGGAGATATTTAATATTCTTCCAGGTTCTTGCTTTTCCAGAAAGCATTGGTGGTCTTTAGGCAAAAATTAAGTTGTGTAATATTTTGAAATTGTATTTTAAATGTGTGTGGTATTCTTTTTTCTTGGATGTCTTGTTGTATAAAGTTTTTGATTATCAAGGTATAAAGTAATTTATTTTCATGATTCTATGTATTTTAAAAGCATGTTTTTTACATACAACGTTGCGTAAAAAATAAATGAAAACCCTAATAAATCGAAATAAAAAAATAAAAATGTAATTTCTCATTCTATGGTTGGTTTCCACATGGTGTGGAATCGTCCAATCGGCAGCAGCGCGTTTGGTCACGTGCACGTGACGGTGCGCGAGACGCTGGTCGTTTTTATTTTGTCAGCGCCGCCATTAAATCCGCATCTAAATCAACGTTCAGGGATTAGAAACAGTAGTCATCGATTTAAAAACATTCAACGACTGATATAAAGCTCAGAGAATAAACAACGCTATGGAGTGCGAATAACAACAACAAAGACTAACTGAGGTGATTTAAGTCTCATGTATGAGGAGCCGCGCGTCGAGCGATGTGAGTATTTACATGTTTCAGCAGTAATATGTGTCTGTCGGAGTATTAATGTAACTTATATACAAATAATAGTGTCAGTGGTGAGCGGGACGAGTGTAAATAACTATAATATTAACACAGTCAGTGCTGCGATGTATCAGGAATAAAAACTGAACTGTGACATAAGGGTGTCATTAGATATTAACACTGTCAGTGCTGTGAGACAACATTAATACTGGCATCAGTAACTTTAACACTGTCATTGCTGTGAACATTAATACAGTCATTAATAACATTAATACTGTCAGTGCTGAGATAACATTAATACTGTCCTTTATAACATTAATACTGTCCTTTATAACATTAATACTGTCAGTGCTGTGATAAAACATTAATATTGTCATTAACATTAATACTGTCAGTTCTGTGAGATAACATTAATATTGTCCTTAATAACATCAATACTGTCGGTGTGGTGATATAACAATACTATCATTAATAACATAAATACTGTCAGTGCTGTGATATAACGTTAATACTGTCATTAATAACATCAATACTGGCATTAATGACATTAATGCTGTCAGTGCTGTGATATAACATCAATACTGTCATTAATAACATCAATACTGTCATTAATAACATCAATACTGTCATTAATAACATTAATACTGTCAGTGCTGTGATATAACATTAAAACTGTCATTAATAACTTTGATACTGTCAGTGCTGCGATATAACATTAATACTGTCAGTGCTGTGATATAACATTAATACCGTCATTAATAACATTAATACTGTCAGTGCAGTGATATAACTTTAATACTGTCATTAATAACATTAATACTGTCAGTATTTTGATATAACATTAATACTGTCATTAATAACATTAATACTGTCAGTGCTGTGATATAACTTTAAGACTGTCATTAGTAACATTAATACTGTCAGTGCTGTGATATAACTTTAATACTGTCATTTATAACATTAATACTGTCAGTGCTGTGATATAACATTAATACTGTCAGTGCTGTGATATAACATCAATACTGTCATTAATAACATCAATACTGTCAGTGCTGTGATATAACATTAATACTGTCAGTGCTGTGATATAACATCAATACTGTCATTAATAACATCAATACTGTCAGTGCTGTGATATAACATCAATACTGTCAGTGCTGTGATATAACATTAATACTGTCAGTGCTGTGATATAACATCAATACTGTCATTAATAACATCAATACTGTCATTAATAACATCAATACTGTCATTAATAACATTAATACTGTCAGTGCTGTGATATAACATTAAAACTGTCATTAATAACTTTGATACTGTCAGTGCTGCGATATAACATTAATACTGTCAGTGCTGTGATATAACATTAATACCGTCATTAATAACATTAATACTGTCAGTGCAGTGATATAACTTTAATACTGTCATTAATAACATTAATACTGTCAGTATTTTGATATAACATTAATACTGTCATTAATAACATTAATACTGTCAGTGCTGTGATATAACTTTAAGACTGTCATTAGTAACATTAATACTGTCAGTGCTGTGATATAACTTTAATACTGTCATTTATAACATTAATACTGTCAGTGCTGTGATATAACATTAATACTGTCAGTGCTGTGATATAACATCAATACTGTCATTAATAACATCAATACTGTCAGTGCTGTGATATAACATTAATACTGTCAGTGCTGTGATATAACATCAATACTGTCATTAATAACATCAATACTGTCAGTGCTGTGATATAACATCAATACTGTCAGTGCTGTGATATAACATCAATACTGTCATTAATAACATCAATACTGTCAGTGCTGTGATATAACATCAATACTGTCATTAATAACATCAATACTGTCAGTGCTGTGATATAACATCAATACTGTCAGTGCTGTGATATAACATTAATACTGTCAGTGCTGTGATATAACATCAATACTGTCATTAATAACATCAATACTGTCAGTGCTGTGATATAACATCAATACTGTCAGTGCTGTGATATAACATTAATACTGTCAGTGCTGTGATATAACATTAATACTGTCAGTGCTGTGATATAACATCAATACTGTCATTAATAACATCAATACTGTCAGTGCTGTGATATAACATCAATACTGTCAGTGCTGTGATATAACATTAATACTGTCAGTGCTGTGATATAACATCAATACTGTCATTAATAACATCAATACTGTCAGTGCTGTGATATAACATCAATACTGTCAGTGCTGTGATATAACATTAATACTGTCAGTGCTGTGATATAACTTTAATACTGTCATTAATAACATTTATTCCATCAGTACTGTGAGATAACATTAATACTGTCATTAATAACATTAATACTGTCAGTGCTGTGATATAACATCAATACTGTCAGTGCTGTGATATAACATTAATACTGTCAGTGCTGTGATATAACTTTAATACTGTCATTAATAACATTTATTCCGTCAGTACTGTGAGATAACATTAATACTGTCATTAATAACAGTAATTAATAGTTAATTGTTATTTTTAGGAAGGATGTTTTTGCTTTCTGTTCTGGATTTTTTGACATGTCTTGTTTTATTTTTTGTTTGCAGATTTCTGTCTCTATCTCAATGTGTGACTCTGATGTAAGTGTGTATTGAGTGAGTGAGTGTGTGTGTGTGTGTGTGTGCGCGCGCGCGAGTGAGCGAGCGAGTGTGTGCGAGCGTGTGTGTGTGTGAGCGAGCGAGCGAGTGAGTGAGTGAGTGAGTGAGTGAGTGTGTGTGTGTGAGTGAGTGAGTGTGTGTGTGTGAGCGAGCGAGCGAGTGAGTGTGTGTGCTGATCCATCATGACAGAGCTGTGTGTGAAGTGGTCGTGTGAGTACTGCACATATGAAAACTGGCCGTCTGCTATTAAATGCACCATGTGCCGCGCTCAGAGGCCCAGCGGAACCATCATAACAGAGGAGCCGTTCCTGAGCAGCACTGGCCCGCGCGCCGGACACCAGTGGGACCCCCGTGCGCAGCGACAGCCTGCTCATCTGCCCCGATTCCAGTGCCCGGCCCCGCGTCCGCCCGGTCGAGTATTCCGAGCACAGCGGAAAATGGTCGTGTCAGGTGTGCACCTACCTGAACTGGCCCAGAGCGGTCCGCTGCACTCAGTGCCGCAGCCTCCGGCAGCGCATGTGCAGCTCCACAGAGACCCCACAGACGTCCGGGACCGGCCGCCGACCCGTGTCCGTCCCCCCGGTAGATCCGTGTGAGGAATACAACGACCGGAACCGGATCAACACGCGGGTGCAGTGCTGGACCTGCTCAGTCTGCACGTATGAGAACTGGCCCAAATCCCCTCGCTGTGTGGTGTGCGACAACCCCAGACCCAACGACGCCTATCAGCTGAGCGAGCCTGACGAGCCCTCGTCTGTGATTAACGAGCAGCAGCGCGGGCGAGCACGGGGCGTGTGCAGCGGGGCGCAGCGGTACTCGCCCACTTCCTCTAAACGTGAGGCAGAGCTGCAGATCGAGCTGGCTGCTGGAGCTCAGAGCGGAAAGGACGAGATAGAGATGGACTACAAGAAGCTCAAACAGATCAAGAACCGCATGAGGAAAACAGACTGGCTGTTTCTCAGTGCCTGCGCTGGTGAGTGTCTCTCTTAGGGTTTTTCTGTCTTTGTCTCACATTAGTGTTAATCAGTGTAAAGCATGTCAGGATTAGTTTACTTCAGAATAAAAATTTCCTGATAATTTACTCACCCACATATCATCCAAAATGTTCATGTCTTTCTTTCTTCAGTTGAAAAGAAATGAAGGTTTTTGAGGAAAACATTCCAGGATTTTTCTCCATATAGTGGACTTCACTGGGGTTCAACGGGCGGTAGTACAAATCGTGATTTAGGCGGAAGTACCAATCCAGTGTTTACAAAGCGAACGTGCAAAGACTAAGTCAAATTACACACAAAAAAAGGCAAAACAACGATGTCAGACGATTTTGAAGTTGGAGGAGAAAATGAGATGGTGTTTATCACCCTACCACGGTACTTCCACCTACGTCACGCGTGACCTTTCCAGCGTGATTGCAGAGCAGTGCAAGACGAGCATTTGTGGTTAAAAAGTATATAATTTTTATTTTTTTTAGAAAATGACCAGTGGTTTCTCTAGATAAGACTCTTATTCCTCGTCTGGGATCATGTAGAGCTCTTTGAAGCTGCACTGAAACTGACATTTGGACCTTCAACCCGTTGAACCCCAGTGAAGTCCACTATATGGAGAAAAATCCTGGAATGTTTTCCTCAAAAACCTTCATTTCTTTTCGACTGAAGAAGGAAAGACATGAACATCTTGGATGACATGGGTGTCAGTAGTGTTGTTCAGGAGAGATGAGATCATCTTCGACAGAATGAACTAACCACTGTATTCCAGCAGCTTTGCATTGTAAAGTCTGGCTGTATTTCCATGTGGTGATGTCATCGTGATGATGTCATGTGTGGAGCTTCATTGTCTTTTGTTTGCATTGATTCTCGTGACTCGTTCATGTAGCTGGGTTGACATGTTACTCGCAGTCAAAATGCGGTTTAGTTACCCTGCTATATTATTACATTTATGTTTATGCCAGATGCTTTTATCCAAATCAGCTTATATTGCATTCAAGGTACACATTTGATCAGTTCATGAATTCCCTGGGAATCGAACCCATGACTTTGGTGTTGCTAGCGCCATGATCTAATGTTTGAGCTCCAAATAGAACATTCATAATGTGTATTATGTGTTTTAATTGCTGTAGTTTAATGATTGTGCGTAGTTACCATTGTGAATAAAAACAGATGTAACAAATATTAAATATTGGTTATATAATTACACATAAATATGAGCATTACCAGACACTTAAACACAAAAATGATCTGGTTTAGAAGCTGTAAACACTGAAATGATTAAGA
>CM075503.1:29237500-29492500 GCA_037950675.1 Hypophthalmichthys molitrix | reverse complement strand
ATTTTGCTCATTGCGCCCTCTTGTGGCCTCAGGAGACAAAAGCTTTTCCCCCTAACTGAAATCATGCCTTTTAAATTCAAATATAATTTGAATATTAGTAATATTTAAGTATAAAATTCGAATTTAGATTTTCAGCCATTTTGATAGCACCAACATTCACTCACACACATTCACAAACACACTCACGCATAGACACACACACACACACAATCTCACACTTGCATACAGACACACAGACACACTCTCACACACTCACGCATTGACACTCACACACACAGACACACACACATATACACACTCACTCACTCACACACACACTCGCATACTGACACGCACTCACAAACACACACACTCATACAGACACACATACTTACAAACACAGTGACACAGACACATTCACACACACACACACTCACACACTCATGCATTGACACTCATACAGACACACACACATACTGACACACTCACAAACACACTCACACACACACACTCACATACTGACACACTCACCAACACACACAGACACATTCACAAACGCACACACGCACAGACACACACACTGACACACACTCACTCACTCACACACTCATGCATTGACACTCACACACACACTCACATTCAGACACACACACTCACACACACACACTCACAAACAGACACACACACACACACACACTCATTACACACACACACAGACAGACTCCCTCTCACACACACACTCACAAACACACACTCACAAACAGACACACACACACACACTCAATTACACACACACACACAGACTCCCACTGACACACACTCACTCATGCATTGACACTCACACACACACACACACACACACTCACATTCAGACACACACACACTCACACACTCTCACACACACTCACAAACAGACACACACACACACACACACTCACTTACACACACACAGACTCCCTCTCACACACACACACACACACACTCACAAACACACACACTCTCACACACACTCACAAACAGACACACACACACACTCAATTACACACACAGACTCCCACTGACACACACTCACTCACACACTCATGCATTGACACTCACACACACACACACACACACACACACTCACAAACACACACACACACACAGACTCCCACTGACACACACTCACTCACACACTCATGCATTGACACTCACACACACACACACACTCACATTCAGACACACACACACTCACACACTCTCACACACACTCACAAACAGACACACACACACACACACACACACTCACTTACACACACACAGACTCCCTCTCACACACACACACACACACACACACACACTCACAAACACACACACTCACAAACAGACACACACACACACTCAATTACACACACAGACTCCCACTGACACACACTCACTCACACACTCATGCATTGACACTCACACCCACACACACACACACACTCACAAACACACACACACACACAGACTCTCTCTCACACACACACACACACACACACACTCACACCTCAATTGAGTGCATAAGTGTTTATGCACATTTATAGAATTTATGCACATCTTGGTGTTTCCCTCCAGTGTTATTAGATGTGATATCCTCAAGTTTCAGGTGGATGGAACCAGTGTATGTAAGACTGACGGGTGATGTGTGTGTGTGTGTGTGTGTGTGTGTGTTTCAGATGGGCAGTGAGGAGCAGCAGGAGCGTCTGCTCAGGGAGTGGCTGGACTGCTGCGTGACGGACGGCGGGACGCTGGTGGCGCTGCAGAAGAGCAGCAGACGCAGACATCACCCGCTCATCACGCAGATGCTGGAGAAGTGGCTGGACGGGTACCGGCAGATGCTCCCGTGTCCCGCTCTCTCGGACGGCGAGGACGAGGAGGACGACGAGGACGAGTGATCCTGCTCAAACCATTTCAACACTGTCTCACAGACGCCCTCTTTCCCAGAATGCAATGCAACCCCCCCGAAAACAAAAAACATTGAGGGCTATCTTTGTGTTTAGTCAAATGAATTCTTTGTTTCTTGAATTTCTCTCCAGCGAAACTACGTTTGTGTCCATCATCGTGCTGCATGTGGCTCTCTAACTATGGAATGATGAAAATAACCAGAGCTTATTAAACGAGCACTTACACAAAGCACATACGCAGATGTTTATTCTTTCCGTTGAAACGATAAAACTGATCACAGGAATCAATGTTTATGATTTAACTCACACTAAAGACGCACATTTCTCACGAGTGTTTCTGTTTCCCTTCGGTTCTTTCCTCTGGAGTGACGCGTGTGCGTTTTGTTCTTTTGATTGTATTTATTTTTGTCTGGACGCTGAGCCGTGTGTTCACTCGCACTGTGAGGAAAGAGTTCACGGACGTGTTGACCTGTGATCTCATCTGTACCTCATTTGTGATGTCAGGTGATTCAGAACGGCTTTAACATTAAACTAGAAACACGTCTGCTCTCTCATCGCGTCTGCCTCTTTATTCTTGTGCAAAATGGCAAATAATTGCAGCAGAAATACATTTTTACATATCGCATTCCACAGTAATAATTAACACTCACAGGGATGGGCCACTTTACATTTTTAAAGCATTTTTTTTTTGTCCCTCAACTACAGGACACTTGATCACAAATCTGAAGTCAATCATTTTGCTCAAAGAAAGTGAATCTCATTCAAAAGTAAAGCAGTTCTCATTACTGTAATGAATCTGCTGTTGGTTTTATTTATTTATTCACATATTATTTTGATCATCCCTGTTATTCTCAGTAGTGATTAGGTCAAATGCAGCATGACTCCATCAGAAACTCTTCATTCTGTTCATGATCTGAAGTGTAAACCAGCGCACTTTAATGAACAAACCGACTCGACTCATAAAACAAAACCCGTGGCAGCTGGTGAACGAGTCGATGATTGTGTACAGATGATAGGCCATAGAAGAAAAAAACAAAGAAAGTCACGACTTTTTGTCATAATTATGGTTTAGTATATCAACCTTTTGACTCATAAATATGACTCATAATTTTGACAGTCAATTTTGTCAATTTCAACTTTTTATCTGATTATGCACATCATAATTATGACAAGTACTTGTCATAAACAACTATAACTTAGTATGTCATAATTTTGATTTTTTGTCATAATTTTGACTTTAATTTCGTAAGTTTGACTGTCATAATTATGACTTATGTCATACTTTTTGTCATAATTTCAACTTTTTATGTAAATTATCACTTGTAATAATTATTATTTAATATATCATTTCAACTTTTTGACTCATAATTATGACTTATGTCAATTTTGACTGTCAATTTCAACTTTTTATCTGATAATTTTGACTTAGTATGTCAAATACTTAAAAAATAATGACAAAGTCAAAATTATCAGATAAAAAGTCAAAATTATAACAAAAAGTAGAAGTAATGACATAAGTCAAGTAATTATGACTTTATTTTTTAAGTATTTGACATACTAAGTCATAATTACTTGACTTATGTCATTACTTCTACTTTTTGTTATAATTTTGACTTTTTATCTCATAATTTTTACTTTTTAATTTCATAATGATTACTTTTTATCTCAGAATTTTGACTGTCATAGTTATCACTTGTCATCATTTTTACTTTTTGTCAATTTCAACTTTTTATGTAATTATTACTTGTCATAATTATGATATAGTATATCATAATTTCAACTTTTTTGACTACTTTAGTTACTTTGTCAATTTCAACTTTTTATCTGATAATTTTAACTTTTTTGTCATAAATTTAACTTTTTCTAAGTAACTGACATACTAAGTCATTATGACATAAGTACTTGTCATAATTATGACTTAATTTCATAATTTTGACTTTTTAATTTCATAATTATTACTTATTCCATAAGTTTTAACTTTTTATCTCATAATTTTGACTTTTTAATTTCATAATTATTACTTATGCCATAATTTCAACTTTTTATCTCATAATTCTTTGACTGTCATAATTATGACTTGTCATACTTTTTATTCAACTTATGTCAATTATTATTTGTCATAATTTTGACTCAATTTTATGTCAGTTTCAAATTTTTATCTGATAATTGTAACTTTTTGTCATAATTTTCATTTAAGTAATTCACATACTGAGTCATAATTATGACATAAGTACTTGTCAATTATGACTTAGTATGTCATAATTTTGACTTTTTATATCATCAATTTTTACTTTGTCATAATTGACTTTTTAATTTCATAATTATTACTTGTGCCATAATTTCAACTTTCTATGTAAAATTATTACTTGTCATAATTGATTTAGTATATCATGATTTCAACTTTTTGACTCATAATTATGACTGTCAGTTTCGTCAATTTAAACTTTTTATCTGATAATTTTGACTTTTTGTAAATAATTGCAAGTACTTGTGCCATTATTATGACTTAGTAATGTCATAATTTTGACTTTTTATGTCATTACTTTGACGTCATTTTGAATTTTTGTCATAATTAAGACTTAAACTCATAATTATTGCATTAATAAGTAGGGGAGAGCGGGGTAAGTTGTCACACTTTTCACACTGTCTAACATTTACTGAGCACCATACATCACAATGGTATAAATGTCATAACAAATGAAAGAAGGAGGTCTTGGGCACATTTGTTGTATTCATTACATTTTCATATCTTATCTCATTACGGAGTTGTAGAATGTTGAATAGAGAATGTGCACTTGTGACAATTTGCCCCATCGGCGGGTAAGTTGTCACACTATTTTATCTAAAAATAAGAACACAACTACTTAATTGTTATTATTGATTTTAGTTTTTAAATTCAAACCAGAACTGGAAATATAAACAATCATGCCTAGAGAATTTGAAAAAACAATTATTTCAATCCAAACAATACACATTTCAATCAAAACACATTAAGTGGCAAGACCACTTTACTTTGAACTTTAAACTCAAATTTTCTCTAGTTTGCACATAGATCCATGATAACTGAATGGAATACTGCAAATAATTCGCTTAACATGCTTAATCTCTGAACATAACTGACTTAACATGTTGAACCTCTTTTTTGAGCATGTTCTATGTGTTTATTTGTACTGGGGCAAGTTGTCACATGTGATGACTTGCCCCAAACTGACAAAATGTGTGCTAATGTTGGCTAAATCTGAAGGTTCGCTCAACATAGCACGTCACGTTATTGTTTCCTCTATGTTGTGCAAAATAATAATTTTTAACATTCATTCCTAACAAAGTTGTATTGCATAAAATTTAAAGTGCAAATTTTTTACTTTTTAAGCCAAAAAATAAGAAAATTGTGCTAACCTCAGATTAGAGTGATGTGACCAAGAAGTTGACTATGGAAGAAGTCACACAAAGTGGCTATTTGATTTTTGAGATAGAGCCTCTAGTTTTGGAGTTATGAAGAGTGTGACAACTTACCCCGCTCTCCCCTAGTAATAATTAGGAGTTTAAGTCTTAATTATGACAAAATTCGTAGTATAAAATATAGTATGTCATAATTTTAAGTTTTATGTCATAATTATTTGCAAACACATGATTTTTTTCCCTATGTAGCGAAGTAATATTGCAGCAAATATGAAAAGCAGGGTCATAACTGTGCCCAGAAACATCTTCTGAGTTGAAACTAAATGAAGAAATATATATTTTATGATGAGGATGAATCAGTAGTAGTTCTGTTCAATAATGTGATTTCTTCACTGTTTCCCAGTGAATCTCTCGATTGACTTCAGAAATCTTCTAGAATCTAGATCTAGACAGAAGAATGTCAGAATTAAGGTTTGACCTCACAGGAATGACTCTTATTGTGAATCTAACAGTAGTTTCACTGTGACTGTGACTGTGTTTGACCAGCAGATGTCCTCAGTGTGTTTGGAACCTTTAAAACAGTGAATCATTTAGCGAAGCATCGGTTCAATTGATTCAAAGCATCTCCCATCAGGAGAGCTGCAGAAGAGGTCAGAGGTCACAGGCAGGGTCAGTCAGTATAGATCAGGTCTGTGGTCAACAGTAAGACACATTCATGTCTGGATCAATAACACGCGTCACACACACACACACACACACACACAGATCGCAGATTGAATCTGTTGCTGTGAAAAACACAAAGATTGCCTCATTAATTACACATAATTTATCAAAAGACTATAAACTGAGGCATGGAACCTGAAGTAGAATCAGTTTGAACGTCACACACGTGTTCGTGTGAACTGAACTTTACCCATGAGGTGATTCTCACGCTGAGGGTCAAAGGTCAAACTGAAGCGGGTTTGCATGGATCCAAATGGTTCTCGTGTTTCAGTTCTTTTTTGGACTTAATGACCCCTGAGACGAATCCTTACATCACATACTATCAGATCATATTCAACTATTAGATATTATAGTTTAAATGAACCACCTGATTTTCCTGCTTTATTTAGTTATTCATACTGTGTCTTTATGAAGAATAAAATCCTTTATATATATATATATATATATTATTATGGTTTTAAATACTTACATGTATGTAAATATGTATATCTACATACAGCTGTGGAAATTACACAACAGCAGGAGTCGCGCATGCACAGCAGTACACGTGTCAGACTGCGCATGCGCGACTCTCCTACACGTGTGCGGCTCACAGAACTTTTCCAACAAGAAAGTTTGACGGTGTTTACACACCCGGCCTGACTTCACTGCACTGCGCTTAAACGTCTTCATTCGGGCTGTTTCGGGTGTTTATGTGGCACGATGCCGCCGACGATTCATCACAGTCCAACAGCAACAGGTGATGCATGCACGCGCTTCAGTTGCATCAGCTGATAGCTGCCAAAATTCATGCAAGTGATCATGTTAATATTAATTTTATTGTGTGATGTGTGTAGTCTGAGAGTCAGAGAGAAATGAAGATGTTATTGATCAGTTTAATGCAGCTTTGATCTCTTGTGTAACAGCAGCTGTTTGTTTGTGTGTGCGCGTGCACAGACAGCAGTGCACGTGTGTCAGTCAGGCTGAAAATCTTTCGTTATTGATCCAATGACGTCATCAGCCTGATCAATGCATCAGTCTATCATGAAATCTATGCAAAATTGCTGAATTTAAATTAATCGTATTTTTGCACAAAAAAATCACTAAAGATTATTTGCAACATTTTTTGTTGTGACTTGATTTAAAATTCATGATTGATGACAACATTGAAACTAAAGTTATTGAACTGAATTGAATCAACATTGAATTAATTTGAGTTGAATAATGACTTTCTTTTGTAGAACTGAACTGAATCAAAACTGAATTGATCTGATTAATGACTGTCTTTACAGCAGAATCTGAATGTCTCATTTGATGAAGTTTTGCGTCATTAATTCTGATATTTTCCTGTTTATTACAGTGAAGCTGCTTTGAAACAATCTATAAAGCGCTGTAAAAATAAAACTGACTTGTTTGTGTCTGTGATTTGTGTCTCTGTTTGTGTGTGCACTTGTGTGTCTGTGTGTGTCTGTGTGTATATGTGTGTATGTCTGTTTGTTCGTTTGTGTGTGTCTCTGTATGTGTGTGTGTCTGTCTGTGTGTGTGATTTGTGTGTATATGTGTGTATGTCTGTTTGTGTGTGTGTGTGTGTCTGTGTGTGTGTGTGTGTGTCTGTCTTTGTGTGTGTCTGTCTGTGTGATTTGTGTGTGATTTATTTGAGTGTGTGTCAGTGTGTATGTTTGTTTGTGTGTCTGATTTATTTGTGTCTGTGTGTGTGTCTGTTCATTTGTGTGTGTGTCTCTTTGTTTGTTTGTGTGTGCATGTGTGTGATTTGTTAGTGTGTCTGTCTGTGTGTGTGTGTGTTTCTGTTTGTTTGTGTGTCTGTGCGTCTGCGATTTGTGTCTCTCTCTCTGTGTGTCTGTGTGTGTGTGTGTGTCTCTCAATTCAAAGTGTGCTTTATTGGTATGACAATTACAATGTATTGCCAAAGTATTTCTATTTTTTTCTAACACCAACATCTGTCTGTGTATGTTTCTGTGTGTGTGTGTGTGTGTGTTGAGCAGAAAGAGTGGCGTCTCTCCGGGATGAACTCGTGCAGCTCCTGCAGCAGAGGATTCTGGTTCTGGATGGAGGAATGGGAACGATGATCCAGCAGAGGAACCTGGAGGAGGAAGATTTCAGAGGTCAAGAGTTCAAAGATCATCCCAAGAGTCTGAAGGGCAATAATGACGTCCTGAGCATCACTCAACCGGACGTCATCTACAGCATCCACAAGGTGTGTGTGTGTGAAGCTGCCAGTGAGCTTTAAAAGTCATTGAACTGATCTGAATCAACGACGCGTCTGTGTGTCCGCAGGAGTATCTGGAGGCCGGCGCTGACATCATCGAGACGAACACCTTCAGCAGCACCAGCGTCGCTCAGCAGGACTACGGCATGGAGGATCTGGTGACCGTTGCTTTCATTTACGTGCTGAAATTCAGATATGCTAATGAGCGATTGGTTTCTGACCAATCAGAGCAGAGCAGGTCTCAGAAAGGCGGGGTTTAGAGAGACCGAATCTTTGATTGAAGCGTTTCAGACACTGAGAGAAAAGAGCTGATGCTGCAGTGGATATTAGGAGAACATTGAAGTGTTTTTGACTTTAGATGTGTTTAAATCAATCATAGGAGACTCCAGAACACACAGTAGGGGCTCTTTAAATGATAATGGATTGTTTGTTCATCAGTAACGTGTGGCGGTTGTTGTGTGTCAGGCGTATCGGCTGAATAAGGCGTCCGCTGAACTGGCGAGGAGAGCGGCTGATGATGTCGCAGCACAAACAGGTCATATATTCGTCAGTCTCTCGCAGCTTTATCTGTTCGTAGCGTGGCGTTCGTGACGTCGGTGTTGTTGTGTGCAGGTTGTAAGCGGTTCGTAGCAGGAGCCCTGGGACCCACCAATAAAACGCTGTCTGTGTCGCCGTCGGTGGAAAGACCCGACTTCAGGAACATCAGTAAGACTGAGTGTGTGTTTGTGATGAACGTGTGCAGCTGTTCTTCACGTGTGACGTGTGTGTGTGTGTGTGTGTTCAGCGTTTGACGAGCTGGTGGAGGCGTATGCGGAGCAGGTGAAGGGTCTGCTGGATGGAGGCGCTGATGTTCTGCTGGTGGAAACCATCTTTGATACGGCCAATGCAAAGGTACAACGATCTGAACGAGGAACACTGAAATAGATGATTATTATTATTGTACTAAATCAACTAAATTCATACTAAGTATAAGTGCGTGATGTTACAGCGGAAAATACCAGTGCTTACATTTTAGAGTTGTATGTTCATTTACGTATTAGATTTGTAGATTAGATTAGTTTTTTTTTTTTCGTGGTTACTGATGTCTGTGTTTCTATCAGGCGGCTTTATTTGCCATCGACAGGCTGTTTGAAGAGAGTTATGAACCTCGACCGGTGCTCGTAAGTGTTCAACATTTAGATCTTCTCTGAATGCACTGACTGAGAGCTGAGCTGTGTGCGCGTGTGGTGTGCGCGTGTGTGTGTGTGCGTGTGTGTGCGCGTGTGTGTGCGTGAGTGCGTGTAAGTGACTCTGTAAGTGGTGTGCGTGTGTGTACGTGCGTGTGTGTGCTCGTGCGTGCGTGCGTGTGTGCGTGTAAGTGACTCTGTAAGTGGTGTGCGTGTGTGCGTGAGCGTGTGTGCGTGAGCGTGTGTGCGTGAGCGTGTGTGCGTGAGCGTGTGTGTGTGTGCGTGTGCGTGAGCGTGTGCGTGAGCGTGTGTGCGAGTGTGTGTGAGCGTGAGTGTGTGTGAGCGTGAGTGTGTGTGAGCGTGAGTGTGTGTGAGCGTGAGTGTGTGTGAGCGTGAGTGTGTGTGCGTGAGTGCGTGTAAGTGACTCTATAAGTGGTGTGCGTGTGTGTACGTGCGTGTGTGCTCGTGCGTGCGTGCGTGTGTGCGTGTAAGTGACTCTGTAAGTGGTGTGCGTGTGTGCGTGAGCGTGTGTGCGTGAGCGTGTGTGCGTGAGCGTGTGTGCGTGAGCGTGTGAGCGTGAGCGTGAGCGTGTGTGCGTGAGCGTGTGTGCGTGAGCGTGTGTGAGCGTGAGCGTGTGAGCGTGAGCGTGTGTGAGCGTGAGCGTGTGTGAGCGTGAGCGTGTGTGAGCGTGAGTGTGCGTGCGTGAGTGCGTGTAAGTGACTCTATAAGTGGTGTGCGTGTGTGTACGTGCGTGTGTGTGCTCGTGCGTGCGTGCGTGTGTGCGTGTAAGTGACTCTGTAAGTGGTGTGAGCGTGTGCGTGAGCGTGTGCGTGAGCGTGTGCGTGAGCGTGTGCGTGAGCGTGTGTGCGTGAGCGTGTGTGCGTGTGTGCGTGAGCATGCGTGTGTGTGCGTGAGCATGCGTGTGTGTGCGTGAGCATGTGCGTGTGTGTGCGTGAGCGTGTGTGCTTGAGCGCGTGTGCTTGAGCGTGTGTGCGCGAGCGAGCGAGCGAGCGAGCGTGTGCGCGTGAGCGTGGTGCGCGTGCGCGTGAGCGTGTGCGCTGGTGAGCGTGTGCGTGAGCGTGTGTGCGCGTGAGTGTGTGTGTGCGTGAGCGCGTGTGCGCGTGAGTGTGTGTGTGCGTGAGCATGCGTGTGTGTGCGTGAGTGTGTGTGAGCGTGAGTGTGTGTGAGCGTGAGTGTGTGTGAGCGTGAGTGTGTGTGAGCGTGAGTGTGTGTGAGCGTGAGTGTGCGTGCGTGAGTGCGTGTAAGTGACTCTATAAGTGGGTGTGCGTGTGTGTACGTGCGTGTGTGCTCGTGCGTGCGTGCGTGTGTGCGTGTAAGTGACTCTGTAAGTGGTGTGAGCGTGGTGCGTGAGCGTGTGTGCGTGAGCGTGTGTGCGTGTGTGCGTGAGCATGCGTGTGTGTGCGTGAGCATGCGTGTGTGTGCGTGAGCATGCGTGTGTGCTTGAGCGTGTGTGCTTGAGCGTGTGTGCGTGAGCGAGCGTGTGTGCTTGAGCGTGTGTGCGTGAGCGAGCGTGTGTGCGTGAGCGTGTGCGCGTGAGCGTGTGCGCGTGAGCGTGTGCGTGAGCGTGGTGCGCGTGAGTGTGTGTGTGCGTGAGCATGCGTGTGTGTGAGCGTGAGTGTGTGTGAGCGTGAGTGTGTGTGAGCGTGAGTGTGTGTGAGCGTGAGTGTGTGTGAGCGTGAGTGTGTGTGAGCGTGAGTGTGTGTGAGCGTGAGTGTGCGTGCGTGAGTGCGTGTAAGTGACTCTATAAGTGGTGTGCGTGTGTGTACGTGCGTGTGTGTGCTCGTGTGTGCGTGTGTGCGTGCAAGTGACTCTGTAAGTGGTGTGCGTGTGTGCGTGAGCGTGTGTGCGTGAGCGTGTGTGCGTGAGCGTGTGTGCGTGAGTGTGTGTGTGCGTGAGCATGCGTGTGTGTGCGTGAGCATGCGTGTGTGTGCGTGAGCATGCGTGTGTGTGCGTGTGTGCGTGAGCGTGTGAGTGTGACAGTGAGTGTATGTGTGAGTTGGGCCATAGATAAAATCATTAATATAGTGAAATAAACGTGTGTGTGTGTGTGTGTGTGCAGATCTCAGGCACTATTGTAGATAAGAGCGGCCGCACGCTCTCGGGTCAGACGGGCGAGGCGTTCATCATCAGTGTGTCTCACACTCAGCCGCTGTGGTGAGAATCAGTCTGACCTCTTCATTCGCTCCTCCTCACATCCTTCATCTTCAATGAATCATTTCTTCACAGATCCTCAGAGATGTTTGTTGAGTGATGTTGTGTCTCTCTGTTCCAGTATTGGTTTGAACTGCGCTCTCGGTGCATCTGAGATGCGTCCGTTCATCGAAGCCATAGGAAAGAGCACCGGAGCGTTTGTCATCTGTTACCCAAACGCTGGTGTGTTCACAACAGAACACGACTGTTGGATATATGCAACTTTATGATGAAATGGAATATTAATGAGCTATAAACTGGACAAATGTGACAGCAGCACTCTGTATAACATGCACTTTACAGTATTCTGATCCGTGTGTTGGTTTTCAGGGCTTCCCAACACATTCGGAGGCTACGACGAGACACCTAATGTCACGGCGTCACATTTAAAGGTAACGCAGCGCTACACAAACCCTGTGAATGTGTCCGATGGAGTTTCTCATTACACGTGTGATATTCCCGCAGGAGTTTGCGGTGGACGGTTTGGTGAATATTGTTGGTGGCTGCTGCGGAACGACACCCGATCACATCCGGTGTGTGAGAATGATTCATCCTGAGTGTGTGTTAGTGTCGAGATCGCTGAACTCAACTCTGTGTGTGTGTGTGTGTTTCAGGGCGATTGCTGAAAGTGTGCGTCACGTCAAACCCAGAGTTCCTCCTACAGACGTGTACAGTGATTATATGCTGCTGTCAGGTGCGTCTGCCTTCATCTTTATACCGCTCTGCCTCACCTGGAATTAACCCTTGCATATTAACCTGTTTAAATGTCTTAAATGATTTTAATTTGTCAATGCTGTGTCTCTTTTTAAAGTGTCGCTCAGGAGATTATTATATATGTTTAAGTTTACTGTTAAGCAAAAAAATTATTTTATACAAAATATATATTTTACCAAACAATTCAGAATCTAAAATTGCTATAAAATCAAAGCCGTATGCCTATCCAAGTTGTGTTCCAAAGTTGAAGTCGATATCACAAAAATTTTGTTTAGGCGCTTTACCAAAAACAGCAACCGGGGAAACTCGCACTCAATTTGATGCATTTCCTGTCATAAATTAATTAATTTCTGTCACAATATGGAACTTTGAGTCTCAGAAGTGTTTAAGCTTTTGAATGATACCTAATTTATGATGATTACTAAAATGTGATGGGGGGGAAAAAAGGCAGAAAAAGTGTCCAACTATCAGAATACTGACAATTATCAAGTTAAATAATAATAATAATAATGATGATAATAATGACGATTGTTTGCATATGTGACATTTGTGTTTTTGGCTCAGGTCTGGAGCCGTTCAGGATCGGCCCGTACACAAACTTCGTGAACATCGGTGAGCGCTGTAACGTCGCTGGATCACGCAGGTTTGCCAAGCTCATCATGGCTGGACAATATGAGGTGTGTTTCGCTGATATTAGCCTTAAAATATAACATGCAAGCAAAGCCTTTGACAGACCGCTGGACATTTACAGCACAATTAAGTCAGCATGTAAAGAACGTTGCACGTCTTTTCTTCTCTATTGTGCCGTGTATTTGAGTGAAGCTGCTTCTCAAACAAGAACAAATGTAGGGCGGGGCTTGATTTTGAATGTGGGGAATTGATTGGATGGCTGTGGTTTGCTATTGGTGGATCTCATGTGAGTGACAGGTTGCCCCGCCCTCATCATCAGAGAAGAGAAGAGATGCTGAAAGAGGGAGAAGATATTCTGATTCAAGATTACCAGAACATGAATTTAACACACTAATGATTCCATAAATAAAACAAAACGAGAGTTGTAGGTTTTGATTTCATGGGGACTTTAACCGTGAGCTGCTCTAGATTGACAGTCTCTCTCTGTGTGTGTGTAGGAGGCGTTGAGCATCGCTAAAGCTCAGGTGGAGATGGGCGCTCAGGTTCTGGACATCAACATGGACGAGGGGATGCTGGACGGAGCCGCTGCGATGAGCCGCTTCTGTAAACTCATCGCCTCTGAACCCGACATCGCCAAGGTGAAGCTGCAGCATCATTCAATTAAAGTTTCAAGAGATCTTATGGATATTGTATATGAAATATTATTAATAATGAACCTTTTGTATGTTGTGGTGACCTCTGACCTCGGCCGCAGGTGCCGCTGTGCATCGACTCGTCAAACTTCGCGGTCATCGAGGCGGGGTTAAAGTGCTGTCAGGGCAAATGCATCGTCAACAGCATCAGCCTGAAGGAGGGCGAAGAAGAATTCCTGCGCCGCGCCCGACAGGTCCGACGCTACGGCGCCGCTGTGGTCGTCATGGCGTTTGATGAAGATGGACAGGTGGGTTACATACGGTTTACAATTCGATTTGATGTGTTGTGTGCGTAAATCATAATTATTTCTTAAAGGAAAGTTTCTTATTTGACGGAATATTGAAATATGTAACCTAACCTTTGTAAACTCGTTTAAATAATCAGTGTTGGTATGATTTTGAGAATAAAGCCTCTGCTCGTGTGTTTTCTCTGTCTCTAGGCGACAGAAACGGATGAGAAAGTGCGGATCTGTTCGCGTGCTTATCACCTCCTGATCAGTAAGGCGAGCTTTAACCCCAACGACATCATCTTTGACCCAAACATCTTGACCATCGGCACAGGCATGGACGAGCACCGCATGTACGCCGTCAACTTCATCAAAGCCACCCGGATGATAAAGGTCTGTCGGACGGGTCATTAATGAACCCATTTGGGCTGAAGGATCTCTGTGTTAATGTTCTGCATGTGTGTTTGTAGGAGAGTCTGCCGGGCGCGAGGGTCAGCGGCGGCCTGTCCAACCTCTCCTTCTCCTTCAGAGGGATGGACGTCATCAGAGAGGCCATGCATGGAGCCTTTCTCTACCACGCCATCAAGGTGCAGCTGCATCACATCATCTGCTGTTCAAGCGTTCAGTACTAAGTGATGTAAACTGCTAGTAGGAAACTCCATGGATGAGAAGGTTTATGCTTGTACAAACTCATGAACAACGTGTGTGTGTGTGTGTTCAGGATGGGATGGACATGGGAATCGTGAACGCTGGCAATCTGCCGGTGTACGACGACATCGACAAAGAGCTCCTGCTGCTCTGTGAGAACATCATCTGGAACAGAGACCCAGACGCCACAGAGAAACTCCTGCTGTACGCACAGGTACTGTAGAACCAGAACCATCCACTCTAAACCAGAACCCGAGACCGGCGCAATCCGCTCTAAACCAGAACCCGAGACCGGCGCAATCCACTCTAAACCAGAACCCGAGACCGGCGCAATCCGCTCTAAACCAGAACCCGAGACCGGCGCAATCTGCTCTAAACCAGAACCAAAGAACGGCGCAATCCGCTCTAAACCAGAACCAAAGAACGGCGCAATCCGCTCTAAACCAGAACCAAAGACCGGCGCAATCCACTGTAAACCAGAACAAAAGAACGGCGCAATCCACTCTAAACCAGAACCCGAGACCGGCGCAATCCGCTCTAAACCAGAACCCGAGACCGGCGCAATCTGCTCTAAACCAGAACAAAAGAACGGCGCAATCCACTCTAAACCAGAACCAAAGAACGGCGCAATCCACTCTAAACCAGAACCAAAGAACGGCGCAATCCGCTCTAAACCAGAACCAAAGACCGGCGCAATCCACTGTAAACCAGAACAAAAGAACGGCGCAATCCACTCTAAACCAGAACCCGAGACCGGCGCAATCCGCTCTAAACCAGAACCAAAGACCGGCGCAATCCACTCTAAACCAGAACCCGAGACCGGCGCAATCCGCTCTAAACCAGAACCAAAGACCGGCACAATCCGCTCTAAACCAGAACCCGAGACCAGCACAATCCGCTCTAAACCAGAACCCGAGACCGGCACAATCTGCTCTAAACCAGAACACAATCCGCTCTAAACCAGAACCCGAGACCGGCGCAATCCGCTCTAAACCAGAACCCGAGACCGGCGCGATCCGCTCTAAACCAGAACCCGAGACCGGCGCAATCCACTCTAAACCAGAACCCGAGACCGGCGCAATCCGCTCTAAACCAGAACCAAAGACCGGCACAATCCGCTCTAAACCAGAACCCGAGACCAGCACAATCCGCTCTAAACCAGAACCCGAGACCGGCACAATCTGCTCTAAACCAGAACACAATCCGCTCTAAACCAGAACCCGAGACCGGCGCAATCCGCTCTAAACCAGAACCAGAGACCGGCGCGATCCGCTCTAAACCAGAACCCGAGACCAGCACAATCCGCTCTAAACCAGAACCCGAGACCGGCACAATCTGCTCTAAACCCTACACCGGCGCAATCCGCTCTAAACCAGAACCCGAGACCGGCGCAATCCGCTCTAAACCAGAACCCGAGACCGGCACAATCTGCTCTAAACCAGAACACAATCCGCTCTAAACCAGAACCCGAGACCGGCGCAATCCGCTCCAAACCAGAACCAGAGACCGGCGCGATCCGCTCTAAACCAGAACCCGAGACCAGCACAATCCGCTCTAAACCAGAACCAGAGACCGGCGCAATCCGCTCCAAACCAGAACCCGAGACCGGCGCGATCCGCTCTAAACCAGAACCCGAGACCAGCACAATCCGCTCTAAACCAGAACCAGAGACCGGCGCAATCCGCTCCAAACCAGAACCAGAGACCGGCGCAATCCGCTCCAAACCAGAACCCGAGACCGGCGCGATCCGCTCTAAACCAGAACCAGACACTTTGAACCTGTCTATGAACAAAAAAGAACCAGATCTTGATATTAATGGATTCAGTTTGTTGCAAAAACCTGCAGCAATGTTGCCCTACTTGAGAAGTTTCATGCCACTGTTTTAATTGGATTTATTTGTACTAGTGTGTTGATGAAACTCTTGTGTTAAAATCCTAATTTGGTGTCCAGGTAAAAAATAATGACCTGCTTTTTAAATTGATTATAAATCTCTCATTATGCTGTGCTATTGCCAAATATTGGGTTCAATCTTTTTGTCAGCTTGTTTTGTTTCTTTGTAGAACTGTCTGATCGTGGGCCTCACTGATCTGAGCTCATGCTCCTGTGAAAAATGTTCACTCAAATGTTTTCAGCTCAAAAATCTGAGGCCCACAATCAGTCAGTTTCTTGCTGTGAGAGTCATGATCGTTCCCTGGTGTTGCTGACTGAAGTGTCGGTCTGTGTTCTTCCTCATAGTGTTGTTTTCTGCTGTGGTTTATGTAGAATAACGCTAAAGGAGGAAAGAAGGTGGTCCAGACGGATGAGTGGAGGCGCAGCAGCGTGGAGGAGCGGCTGGAGTACGCACTCATCAAGGTCAGCGCTTGCCAACAGGGTCTCGTCCACACGGAAACGTGGATTATGATACGAGCTCTTGAATTGTCTGTAACACCTGTGTGTGTGTGTGTGTAATAGAGAAGCATGTTGTGGAGGACACGGAGGAGGCGCGTCTTCAGACGGACCGTTATCCCCGTCCGCTGCACGTGATCGAGGGGCCGCTCATGAACGGCATGAAGACGGTTGGAGATCTGTTTGGAGCTGGAAAGATGTTCTTACCGCAGGTACTGAGCGCTGCGCTCAATAAAACACTGATTCATATTGATGAACTCGTTTACATCAGCAGAGAAGCTGAAGACGTGCAGCAAGTGATTACAAATAAAGTTACTCTATTGGCATTGATGCTTCTGTGAAGAACCTTTAACATCTACTGAAGAACATCTAAAGGTTCTTTATAGTGGAAAAAGATTCTTTTGATTATTAAAATGTTTTTTACGTTAAGAAAAATATTTGTATGGCATCACTGCCAAAACCTCCTTTTAGATCTTAATTTTTAAGAGCGTAAATTGATGAAAGATTATGAAGACTTTTATTATGTAGAATAGCTGATATGAATAATAACATGAAATAAAGTCGTCATGAAACTGAAGTTGCGCTCATCTGTTCTTCCCTATTGTGCCATATATCCAAGTTAAATGCTTCGCAAACAAGAACAAATGTAGGGCGGGGCTTGATTTTGTCTGTGGGGAATTGATTGGATGGTTGTGGTTTGCTATTGGTGGATCTCATGTGAGTGACAGGTTGCCCCGCCCTCGTCATCAGAGAAGAGATGCTGCAAGAGGGAGGAGAAGATATTCTGATTCAAGATTACTAGGAACATGAATTTAAAATAATAATCATAAATCATTTATTAAAAACACTGCAATATTCCATAGATTTTGATTTCATGGGGACTTTAAGACCGTAGTAGAGTCCATCACAGGTCCAGTTTGTGTGTCATCAGGTGATCAAATCAGCCCGTGTGATGAAGAAAGCTGTCGGGCATCTGATTCCCTTCATGGAGGAGGAGAGACAGCAGATGATGTCCGGATCTGATGAAGACGTGGTGAGTGAAGATGAAACATCTCGGAGAGCATGATGGGAACAGTTACCGTAAACACATTTAGATGAACTCATCAGGTTGGTTGTTAGTGATGTGTGCTGGTTCTGCAGGACCCGTATCAGGGGACGGTTCTGTTGGCCACGGTGAAAGGAGACGTTCATGATATCGGCAAAAACATTGTGGGAGTCGTGCTGGGGTGCAACAACTTCAGGTGAGAGTGTGTGAGTGTGTGTGTGTGTGTGTGTGTGTGTGTGTGTGTGAGCGCTGGTGTTGCTCCTGGCGTGTGATTGAGGGTAGTTGTGTGTTAAGTGGTCGTTCAGATGCCGCAGCTGCAGGAGTTTGATGTCAGACAAGTAAACGCTCCCATCAGTCATTCTAACTCGACTCTGTGTGTGTGTGTGTGTGTGTCCTCAGGGTCATTGATCTGGGAGTGATGATTCCCTGTGACAGAATCCTGCGGGAGGCCATTCAAAACAAAGCAGGTCTGTTTCTGATATTCTCCTCTCTGAACGAGTCTGTCTGCATGCGTGACGCTCTCTGTGTCTGCAGATGTCATCGGTCTGTCGGGTCTCATCACTCCTTCTCTGGATGAAATGATTCACGTTGCCAAAGAAATGGAGCGTCTGGGCTTGAAGATTCCTCTGCTGATCGGTGGAGCCACCACATCGAAGTACGACACCACGCTTCTCATATTCACTAGATATTTACCATGCGTTTGCAGCAAAGTGAAGCTTTAACTCTCATGAAGATCGTGTCATTAGATTCTAGTTTCACAGTCTGGTAACGATTATGGAGTCTGTTATTTAAACATCAGCAACAGAAGCAGTTGTTAGTTTGACTCTTTTCCATGAATCAGTACATCATTCTGATTCAGTGATTCATTCACATCATCTCTCATCCATAGAAGTCTCTCTGTGGCGTTTTTCATATATGTCACTCACGCAGCCCTAATTAAGACAATTATTTGATCTGAAGTCTGTATGTTATGTTGTGTTTGTGTGTTTTGACAGGACTCACACCGCGGTGAGAATCGCCCCGCGGTACAGCTCGCCCGTCGTTCATGTTCTGGACGCGTCCCGCAGTGTAGTAGTGGTGAGATGTGTGTCTCTCTCTCTCTTATACAGCAGCAGCAAACCGCATTTAAGAACTTGTGTAATTGAGTTAGACGTCAGCCAGAATGCACAGCCTTTCATTCCCACAAATGCATGCTGCAATTCAACATTACACTCATCAAAATCATACATGGGTTTTCTAAGCTTACCATAAAATACTCAAATACACACGCATCCTGTGACAACTACAGTTTAATGCACAAATAACTGCACAGACATGAACACGCTGTTGCAATTTTAATAACTTCGATCGGTTATATTGAGGAGCTCTAAAGACCAGTTTCTGTTTTATTAATGACTCATATTTGATGATAATATTCGAACACAGCGGTTCAGCTTACCTTTAACCCCTTGATGAATATGAAAGCTTTTACTGGATGGGCTGCTTCTGATGATGATGATGATTGTGCAGTGCTCTCAGCTGCTGGATGAAGCTGTCCGTGAGGATTACTTCGAGGAGATCCGGGACGAGTATGAAGACCTCCGACAAGATCACTACGACTCACTGAAGGTCTGATGGTCACAAGACCCTGTTAAAGTGCCTCAAAGTTCATCAGAAGTTTCTACATTACAGTTTAGAGTAATGACCGTGTCAAAGTAATGTCCATGTGTCAGGATTGTACAGTTCTAAGATAATATAAATCATTAGAATGAGCTTTATCGCCAAGTATGCTTACACATACAAGGAATTAGTCTTGGTGACAGAAGCAGACAGAATTAAAAGACATAATAAAAAATATAGCTGCATGCAGCAATTAAGGGGCCAAGCACAACAGAAGCAAACAAGGAAGCTAGCAGCAGAACAACAGTGTCATAATGGATTATGACGGCAACTGAGACAATGACACTGCTAATCAGACCAACTGTACTGTAGTTAGAGCCAATTTCATGTTTTGATCAGTTATAGCGCAGTCCCACTGCTTTTTTCGTGCATCCTCAGAGTGTCAGATTTGCTGAAAATATCTCATTTTGTTTAGGAGTTATAGACATTTATATGTATGAACACAAAAAAATACACACACCTGATTTTGATTACTTTTTTTGCCAATTACTATCAAATTTTTGACATTTCGCGAATGTTGTTTAAACATTAAATCACAACTTTGCACAAACCATAAAGCGAAACCTAATATGTTTTAGTATTGTTGGACTCGGCAAGGATTCAGGAATCTAAAGAGATGACTCGTGTGAAAATAAGTCAACTACATCCAAAGTTATAAGCATGTAAAAAAAATTTTTACCACTAGGTGGCGCTGGTCTGAAACTTCTCAGACTCCTTCAGGGCATTGTGCCAATGACCCATACCGAGTTTCATAATGATACGTTCATGCATTCATAAAAATACAGCATTTTACTACAAAATTCAAAATGGTCAATGCCAAAAATGGCCGATATGGGAAAATTGGAAAATATCATTAGACACGACATGAAGCCCTGAACCTAACGAGACCACTTTTATGATTTTTGGACAAACCGTTCAGAAGTTATTAGCAAAAATAGCCATTTTTTGTTTCTCCGGACCAGTAGGTGGCGCTGTGCAGAAACACAGCATGTACCCTCAGGTCATGCTTGTGATGACATGCACTAAGTTTGGTCAGAATACGATAAAGTTTGAGGAGAAACAGCCTTGCGTCTATTTTCGCAAGAGCTGCGTAAAATTCGTTTGCGCGTTTTTCAAAAATGGTTTGACAGATAACTTTCTGTCGTCATGGTCTGAAGATGATCTGGTTCAATTTTCGTGAAAATCGGAGCAGCGGCCTTGGAGGAGTTTGAAAATTCAAAATGGCGGAAAAGAATTTTGTTTATACGGTTCAAAAGTTATTAGCATAAATGTGAGTGCAACTTTGGACAGTTGGTGGTGCTAGAGGGATAGAGTTAGAGATTCCAAATTTGCTATTGTGACAGTTTAGACTGTCCTCTATCTGTGTGCCAAACTTTCCCGCAAGCGGTTCTGTGGGCTGACATAGACTTCCAGAGCGGAAGAAGAAACGGAAAAAGAATAATAATAATACTATTACCTTCAGTGCTTGGTCCCTAATAAAAGAAGTGAATGATGGTGATGATGTCAGTGTCGCTGCTCTGTTTCCTCCAGGACAGACGCTTCTTGTCTCTGAGTCGGGCGCGAGAGAAGGGCCTCCATATAGACTGGCTCTCGCAAACAAGACCAGGTATGATGACCTGAACCCTGCTAAACTAGTATCTAACCAGCTGCATCTGATTACATGAGCTTCACTGTCGTCATGACTAGTGACGACTTTATAATTTTAGTTCTGTTCATCAAGAGTGTGTGATTGTGCTTTCAGTGCAGCCGCAGTTCTTGGGCACACGCGTGTTTGACACATATGACCTGCGTAAATTGGTGGACTTCATCGACTGGAAGCCGTTCTTTGACGTGTGGCAGCTGAGGGGCAAATACCCCAACCGCGGATACCCCAAAATATTCAAGGACAAAACCGTGGGTGCGTCTGATTGACCGCAGTATCAGCGTATGAGGTCAAAGGTCAGCATGGGTGACCTCTCTAATGTGTGTGTGTTTTAGGAGAGGAGGCGCGGCGTGTCCATGATGACGCTGTGAAGCTGCTGAACCGACTGATTGACAGCGGAGGTCTTCAGGCCCGCGGGCTGCTGGGATTCTGGCGTGCTCAGAGTGACGGTGATGACATCCACCTGTACGCTGATGATGTCACGTCACACGTCGCCACTTTCCACGGCCTCAGACAGCAGGTGAGACCTGTGATACAGCGACCAACCACAGCTCCTTCTGTTTTTACATGCATGTTCCACACCTGATGTTTTCCACGTTTCCTCCCGCAGGCGGAAAAGGACTCTGCGAGCTCGGATCCATATCTGTGCCTGTCGGATTTTGTGGCTCCTCGTGGCAGCGGCGTGCAGGATTACGTGGGTCTGTTCGCAGTGTCCGTGTTCGGAGCAGAAGAACTCAGTCGGGCGTTTGAGCAGCAGGGCGACGATTACAGCAGCATCATGGTCAAGGCGCTGGCAGACCGACTCGCTGAGGTGCACAATACACACCCTTATTAAAAATTATGGGGCAGCTTCATGATGATATTGAAGTTCTATATTTCTCTGAATTACAATGGCCAAAATAGCACTTGTCATCGTCACAAAAACTCGTCATCTTCATTGTCTGCCATATGTTTCATGAAACAGCTAAATCCAAGAACTTATTCCTAAATGTCAGTGTACACATCAAAGCTTTAACAGACAGAGATTTGACGAGTACGATCAAAGCGAACATTCAGATCTGGTATGAAACGGCTTCATAAACAGTCTTTTCCACACAGTATCATTATTTCTGTCTTACAGTAATTATGTTGGCTTGAGAAAGCCAGTGTGACATGTGCTTTGGGCTTTCTCAAGCCAACATAAAAGTTTGTTTACAAACTGTAGCTTCTAGTTCAAAGTAATACAGAAGTACTGGGATAAAAGTTTATAGTTCGGATATAAACACTGATGTCTATGTTAGCGATCAAAATAGAGTAAATTACCTTTAGAAAGTAACTTGACGATTCAAATAAACATCGTAACATCACAACAAGTGACTGTTAAAAAATGTTTTTGTCATTGAATCTTTCATTCAAGAGATTTGTTCAAAAACGCTGATTCATCCAGTAATGAAAACATTTAAAAAATTGTCAGTTCATATAATCAACTTATTGTTTATATTATTGTACTTTTAAATAAAATGAATATCATTTGTGCTGATATTCGAGAAAATAGAACTTTTGCTCATGAGATATTGCTTAACTATATTATGTTATAAACACAAAATACAAGAACTCATACAAGGGCAATTCATATCTTGAATTTTGGGGGCATTTTTATTCATTTTGTCGTTTCACGATTCCTTTTTACTTCAAACCCAGACTAGCTTGCTTGTTGTTAAATTTAATGGAGGGCGATTGCCTAAGTTAGGCTGGCTGTATTGTATGGAAGATTGTTTCTGCCATGAAATAAAAAATAAAAAAAGTAATTGACTTTTCATCTCAGAATTCTGACTTTCTTTTCTCGCAGTTGCGAGTTATAAAGTCAGAATTGCAAGACATAAAGTCGGAATTGCGTGATAGAATTGCAAGATATAAAGTCGGAATTGTGAGATATAAAGTTGGAATTGCGAGATATAAAGTTGGAATTGCATGATAGAATCGTGAGATACAAAGTCGGAATCGTGAGATATAAAGTTGGAATTGCAAGATAGAATTGTGAGATAAAGTTGGAATTGTGAAATATATAGTTGGGATTGCAAGTCAGAATTGCGAGATATAAAGTTGGAATTGCGAGATATAAAGTTGGAATTGCATGATAGAATCGTGAGATACAAAGTCGGAATCGTGAGATATAAAGTTGGAATTGCAAGATAGAATTGTGAGATAAAGTTGGAATTGTGAAATATATAGTTGGGATTGCAAGTCGGAATTGCGAGATATAAAGTCGGAATTGCGAGATATAAAGTCGGAATTGCGAGATATAAAGTTGGAATTGCGAGATAGAATTGTGAGATACAAAGTCGGAATCGTGAGATACAAAGTTGGAATTGCATGATAGAATTGCGAAATATAAAGTCAGAATTGCAAGATATAAAGTCGGAATTGCGAGATATAAAGTTAGAATTGTGAGAGAGAATTGCGAGATATAAAGTCGGAATTGCGAGATGTAAAGTCGGAATCGTGAGATATATAAACTATTATTTATGAGTGAGTCATTGAATCGTTAATTTAACCCCCCCCCCCCCAAATAATCAATTCAAATTGATTACATATTTTTAAAGCTGCTGTAGCATTAACATTTTGTCAGAATCTCTAGTAAATGACATTATTTTGTTTAGTTATCTGTTCAGAATTGTGGGAGAATCGTGATCTCTATTCTAAACAACAACAAAAAAAATCATGATTCTCAGTTTATCCAGAATCGTTCGCAGTATTTGAGTGTGTTTGTGTGTTTCTCTGCAGGCGTTCGCGGAGGAGCTGCATGCTCGTGTTCGCAGGGATTGGTGGGGTTACAGCAGCGAGGAGGATCTGCCGGCGTCGGAACTGCACCGCCTGCGCTATGAAGGCATCCGTCCGGCCGCAGGTTACCCCAGCCAACCCGACCACACCGAGAAACTCACCATGTGGAAACTTGCAGGCATACAGGAGAAAACCGGTATAAGACAAATACACGCAGTTCCACCGGCTGCATTCCCATTGACCTTCTGTCTCTTATCCGTGTGCTTCCTGAAGTGTGATTGGTCGGTCCTTTAGACTACTGACGGCTCACTCGCACATCATCTGCAGTCTGTTCTGCGTATTATTATCAGTCTGTGTTTGTTTTTGTGATTATGAAGTTTGAAAATAGACATGAAAATCCAAAAGTGTCTGAGCATGATGATGGGATCTGATGGTGTCTCTTCATGTTCCTCTGCAGGAATCGCTCTGACCGAGTCTCTGGCCATGACTCCTGCTGCATCCGTGTCCGGCCTTTATTTCTCCAACCCCAAATCCTGTTATTTCGCTGTGGGTAAAATTACTAAAGAGCAGGTATGAACCTCACGGTCAACATCAGATCCACTAACCAGATGTTGAATGACAGACATCTGATGAGTTTGTTGCAGCAGGTTCATGTGAATGGTGTGATTCGCAGGAGATATTCCATTATTTTTTTTTATTATCTAAATAATTATAATTATTTTGGTAACACTTAAAGCCGTTATGTATAATGCATTAAAAGGTATTAATAATGTATGTTATAATGCATTATATCTCTTTATAAATAATTTTAACCACAGTTAAAATGCATTATAATATTTGCAGATTCCTTGTTTCATCTGAAATTGGTTGTTTGTCATGTGTTTTAGTGCGTTTCTAAAGGTGTGTTCAATGAATAGATCAAAGAGTTATCATGTATTATAACTTATTCATGAGATCATACAATGCTTTATAAGGTGTGTTACAAGGCATTAAAAATACTTTTAGAATGCATTATATATAAAGGCTTTAAGGAAAGCGTTAGCTTTATTTTTGAGTCTTTGGTCGCTGTAATATTCCTTAAAAATAGCAAGTACCAAACATGCGAGACGTTAGAGCATTACTATGGTTACCATGCTGTCAATCATCACAATCTCAGTTCTGAGTGCAGAGCAGTGCACAGACATTTTAGGGAAAAAAGGGCACCCCTCCCATAATTATTTATAAAAAGTAAAGTTACATATTGTTGATCATAATTTAATTATTTAACACTATACACTTTAGACAGTTACGTGAAATCAGTATCAACAAAATCCGTCTTACCATTTATCAAAATCCTTTTACACTGCAATTACAATTGCTTAAATAATGTAATGAGATTAATGTACTAAATATAACATTTTGATTATAGAAATATGAAATTTTGGGGAAAATGAAATGAAACTACATGAAACTAAAACAGCCAGTAGGTGGCGGCATGTGGTAATAAGTAAATCATAGAATTATTCATTCAAACCGGCTGATTCATTCATGAAAGAAGCAAGTATCCACTGACTTTATGATTGGGTCATTGAATCATTGACTCACCCGATTCGTTCAAAAACGGTGAATATAACGAAACACTGCTGTGTTGTTGAGAGACGCAACTTCTCTGCTTCGTTTGAAACTGTTTTCGCAAAAGAGTGAAAACATTCAAAATAGATGCCATGTCTAAAAAATTTAAGTCCATATAATCAACTTATTGTTTATTTTATTGTACTTTTAAGTAAAATGAATATCATTTGTGCTGATATTCGAGAAAATAGAACTGTTGCTCATGAGATATTGCTTAACTATATTATGTTATAAACACAAAATACAAAAACTCATACAAGGGCAATTCATATCTTGAATTTTGGGGGCATTTTTATTCATTTTGGGGGCATTTCCGTCGTTTCACGATTCCTTTTTACTTCAAACCCAGACTAGCTTTCTTGTTGTTAAATTTAATGGAGGGCGCTTGCCTAAGTTAGGCTGGCTGTATTGTATGGAAGATTGTTTCTGCCATGAAATAAAAAATACAAAAGGTAATTGACTTTTCATCTCAGAATTCTGACTTTTTTTCTCGCAGTTGCGAGTTATAAAGTCAGAATTGCGAGATATAAAGTTGGAATTGCATGATAGAATTGCGTGATGGAATTGTGAGATATAAAGTCGGAATTGCGTGATGGAATTGCGAGATATAAAGCCGGAAATGCGAGAGATTAAGTTGAAATTGCGAGATAGAATTGCGAGATAGAATTGTGAGAGATAAAATTGGAATTGCGCGATGGGATTGCGCGATGGGATTGCATGATATAAAGTCGGAATTGCGAGATATAAAGTTGAAATTGCGAGATATAAAGTTGGAATTGCATGATAGAATTGCGAGATATAAAGCCAGAAATGCAAGATATAAAGTTGAAATTGCGAGAGAGAATTGTGAGAAATAAAGTTGGAATTGCGTGATGGAATTGCGTGATGGAGTTGCGAGATATAAAGTCGAAATTGCGAGATATAAAGTCGAAATTGCATGATAGAATTGCGAGATATAAAGTCAGAATTTCGAGATATAAAGTTGGAATTTCGAGATATAAAGTCGGAATTGCGAGATATAAAGTCGGAATTGCATGGTAGAATTGTGAGATATAAAGTCGGAAATGCGAGATATAAAGTCGGAATTGCGTGATAGAATTGCGAGATACAAAGTTGCAATTACATTTTTAATTTTTTTTATTTAGTGGTGGAAACAAGCTTCCATAGTATTGAGATGTTTTAGTAGTGGTTTAATTTCACAGCAGTTACAAAACGGAGAGTGGGAGGGGCTTGTGAGGACTCGCAGAATTAATAAGAACAATTTGTCAGGCACACAAGAATTGATGCCATGGGCTAAATATAAACAACACCTAAAATAAAAAATGTCTTGCAAAAAGGGGCACTTATCTAATATCTCTCTCTCTCGGGCAGGTGGAGGATTACGCTCACAGGAAGCAGATGGAGGTGTGTGAGGTGGAGCGGTGGTTGGGTCCGATCCTGGGCTACGACACCGACTGACGCTAAACCGGTTCAAGACGACACCGCAGGGAAAAATCTTTTCTTTCCGTGACGTCGGCTGTGATGGACCTTCATACGTTATGTTTTGATGGCCCAGATTGGGGATTTTTATCTCAAAGGGTCCAAAAAACACTTTTGTCTTTACACTACAGTCAAGAGCGCCACTTTTAATGACATTTCTGTTTTTAATAATACAGTGACGAGCACTTAATTTATTTTTAGTCCTGTGGGTTTTATAGGTTTGATTCTCTTATGAAACTCTGTATTAGATTTAAAGAAAATAATGGTAAAAAATACTTGCTTAATTTAGAGACTCGAGCAGAGCTTTTAGATTCTGTTGTCATCATATTAACGGATCAGACCTCAGTTTTTTAGACACTGTAAGCTCAGTAAATTCAGTGATAACTTTCTGTGTTTGACTTTATGATTAAATGCGAGGTACGAGAGCAAACAGTCAGTTTTAATATTAATATTAGACAATATTATGAAGATCATAAGAATCTGCATTTCAATTTAAATGTATTACATAGTCCTGCTGTTTTATTTTTAAATAATTTTTTCACTTTGTTAATTTCACAACTGAGAAGAACTGTTGAAACAATGGTTGAAAGATGTGCGTCCTATATTTTCATATAAATCTGGACTAAATCAAAACTCTGTGTGTTTGTTATGATTATGAATGTGTAAATATATTGACATCAAGGCGATTGATTGATCATGTGGGTCAGAGGAATGATCTCAGATCATCAGGTTTAATACAAACATGAAATACTGACAAATAATTCTCACATTATAACTTTACTCTCAAATCACTATCCTAATATTGTATTTAACTACCATGTACTGACATTTAAATGAATCATTTGATACAGTGCACTGAGGGTATATCATTTATGTTGTACTAATTTTAAAAAAAAAATACTTGCATGTAATTACAGCTTTAATTAATTTCTGTAATTACATCTATAATCACACTGTTGACCATACCAGCAAACCTGTCCTAACCTCACCCGTATCTCACCTCAATAATAGCACAAGTGTTTCACAATACAACATCTACATCTATAATAATGTTTTATTATATCACATTTGTTATCAGCCCCCCAAAAAGATTACCTTTCAGGTTTAAAATGTCAAACGATTAATCGCATCCAAAATAAAAGTTTGTGTTTACATAATATGTGTGTGCTGTATATGTTTATTATGTATATATAAATACACACACATGTATTTATTGTTACATGTATATTTATATATAAATATATTTTTGTTAAATATATACATTAGTGTGTGTATATACATAATATAACATATTATGTGAACAAACTTTTATTTTGAAAGCGAATCGCGATTAGTTGTTTGACTAGACACTAATAGACAACATGAGTGTAAGTTTATATTTCATACAAGCATCAATTGTGTTAATTAAGTGATTCATTTGACCTAAAATATTTTATTGAGATTTTAAGTTAATACTTAAATCATTTATCAACACATTCACATGTTCGCGGTTCTCCGATGTCGGTTAATGGTCACGTGCAGCTAAACTTTTTTTCAGAAGTTTAAGTGTGGTATTTTTAAATTATTAATTTTAGTCTTCAATTTTTATGATTATTGGCTTTGTCAGCTGAAGAACCGTAGTTTGCGCTCAAATATTATTCTAAATGCGTACAGTTGTTGTGTTTTTGTATATTGTTGTATAGATTTTCTTGTAGATCTGCTGTGATCAAGTCCGTCTGAAATGTGAGTTACTCGATATACACTTGACAAAAAGTCAAAATTATGACAAAAATGTTGGCTTTTCTTATCATAATATTGGCTTATTAATCGTTTTTCGTTACTTATTAATCTCATAATTATGACTTAACAGCCATAATTATGACTCGGTATGTCATAATTTCGCCTTTTTAGTTATTAATTATGACTTAGTACATCTTAACTGACTGTTATGTCTGTTTTTTTTTGTCATAATTTGATTATGTAATAATTATGACATTAAAAAAGTCGAAATTATGTCTTAGTGTGTCATAATTTCGACATTTTCTCATAATTATGACTTGGTATGTCATAATTTTTATGTTATAATTTAATTATGTTATGACAAAAATATTTTGAAATTATGTCTTAGTGTGTCATAATTTCGACCTTATAATTATGACTTGGTATGTCATAATTTTTATGTTATAATTTAATTATGTTATGACAAAATTTTTTTGAAATTATGTCTTAGTGTGTCATAATTTCGACCTTTTCTTATAATTATGACTTGGTATGTCATCATTTTTATGTCATAATTTAATTATGTAATAATTATGACACTAAAAAAAATCGAAATTATGTCTTAGTATGTCATAATTTCAACCTTTTCTCATAATTATGACTTGCTATGTCATAATTTTTATGTCATTTAATTATGTTATGACAAAAAAAAATGAAATTATGTCTTAGTGTGTCATAATTTCGAACTTTTCTTATAATTATGACTTGGTATGTCATCATTTTTATGTCATAATTTAATTATGTAATAATTATGACATTAAAAAAGTCGAAATTGTGTCTTGTGTCATAATTTCGACCTTTTGTCATAATTAAGATTTTCCAAAGCTTGATTTTGTTTTCCTTATGTGGCAGAAATAAGCTTCCATAGGGGTGAACTCAGTTCTGTCGTTTAATATGCACGGACATATTATTAGTGTACATTCCTACCTTAAAACGTTTTGAATCCAGTGTATCTTCACAGGGTCTTGTGTGTGTCCGGTGTTCATCAGCAGAGGGCGCCCTGCTGCTGCCGCACGCTCATCTGCATAACCCCGCCCTCTGAGTATGTCAGCTGCCCAATGAGAGCGTGGCAGGAGACACCCGTTACACCCGCATCAGAGCCGCCGCCGTCGCCGCCTGAGAGCTTCATCTGTCCAGCGAGAGGCTCCGAACCCGCGCCGAACCATGACGGACGGCGAAGCCGAAGATGAGATCCAGTTCTTACGGACCGTGAGTACACGCGCTGGGCTCGTGTGTGTGTGTATGTGAGTGTGTGTGTGGGTGCGCGCGCGCGCGCCGCAGTGGTGCTGATGCTGCGGGAGTCACCGGCATCCGTCCGGATCTGTTGAACGTGGGTGTGAGGAAACAGCGCGCGCCTTATGAGCGCTTATGCAGTGCGTATGTCAGCTGCAGTCCTGATGAAGTCAGTGTTCAGCTCCACTGCAGACACACACTCTGTTTACTGTGATGTCATGCGGCATAAATACTGCAGATTATTCAAACGATGATGGATTAATTCAGTACAGTGCGTATCAATAGATCTTTATTGAGCAGTGTGGGAAATGTGGTGCATTAACAGTCACACCGAAGCTTAGATGATACAGCAAATACAGGACATTAGATGCACAATAACACTGAGTGAATGATTGATTGGATGCGGATTGTATTGATTGTAGATGCTGAGCAGGTGCTTGTGTGTCACATTATTTCAGGATGTAACCAATGTGAAGTTTAGGAATCTGTTATTGAAAACATCTGCACTGATCAAGTCTGTCATAGTCATTATTATTGTGTTGGTTTGATATGAATGCATCAATAATAATATCGCCTGTGGCTTCTTTGCATTCCTGAGTGTCGTCAGTGCAGATGTTGTGCAGCGTCAGACTTTGGTTCTGTTCTTCTAGAACCTCTTGCATCAGTTTTGTGGCCGGATTCGATCTGTTAGTTGTTGTTCCAGCCCCACAGAGACAGACAGAAGTGTGTTCATCGCCTTCAGTAAACACACCAGCAGAAAATCATTACCAAGCATTACATGTTGAAAATGGCATTGATTCCTCCACCGCCTTCAACAGCTCAATGCAGCGCAGGTCACACGGGGCTCCACGCACTCGGACCGCTGTAACGGCATGTGGTGCATATGAGGATGATGATGATGATGAAGGTGCATCAGTAACTGCATCTGAGGAGAAGCGAATCTCAGGAAGCCTGTCTGGCTCATATTCACCTCAATATCTCAAAATCAAAAGAAAGAATTAATGAACAAAGAAATGAAACCTGGTTTAGTATCATTAAGTTTTTTTTGCATTGTGACATATTATATATATATATATATATATATATATGCATACATACACTGCCATTCAAAACTTTGGGGTTGGTAAGATTTTTCAATGTTTTTGAACATTGTTTTAATCTCTTCTGCTCACCAAGGCTGCATTTATATGATCAAAAATACAGTAAAAATGTGAAATATTATTCCAATTTAAAACAGCTGTTTTCTATGTGAATATATAGTAAACTGTAATTTATTCCTGTGATCAAAGCTGAATTTTCAGCATCATTACTCCAGTCTTCAGTGTCACATGATCCTTCAGAAATCATTCTAATATGCTGATTTGCTGCTCAAGAAACATTTATGATTATTATCAATGTTGAAAACAGCTTTATATTTTAGTGGAAACTGTGACACATTTTATTTTTCAGGATTCTTTGATGAATAGAAAGTTCAAAAGAACAGCATTTATTTGAAATAGAATCTTTTGTAATATTATAGATGTCTTTACTGTCACTTTTGATCAATTTAATGCGTCCTTGATTAATAAAAGTATTAATTTCTTTTTAAGTTATGTGTGTATATATTTATAATATATATATATATTTATTTATTTTTCATATATCTGTCTATCTGTAAACATATTGTAGTTTTTGTTGTGTATTACATTTTTTAAAGTAAAAATTCAATCACATTTCTGCATGAATTATTTGTTAAACACTTCATAAATATTTGTTTTGATGCAAAAATTAAAGGGATAGTTCACCGAAAAATAAAAATTATCCCATAATTTATTCACTTTCAGGCCATCCTAGGTGTATATGACTATCTCTCTGAAAAACACAATCGGAGTTATATTAAAAAAATATCCTGGCTCTTCCAAGCTTTATAATGGGAGTGAATAGGGGCCGAGATTTGGAATCCAAAAAAGCACATCCATCAACCATAAAAGTAATCCATACGACTCCAGGGGGTTAATAAAGGCCTTCTGAAGCGAAGTGATGGGTTTTTGTAAGAAAAAATATCCATATTTATAATTTATTAACTACAATCGCTGGCTTCCGGTAACGGCTGGGTCGTTTTTTTTTGGGATTCCAAATCTCGGCCCCCATTCACTCCCATTATAAAGCTTGGAAGAGCCTGGATATTTTTTAATATAACTCAGATTGCGTTCGTCTGAAAGAAGATAGTCACCTAGGATGGCTTGAGGGTGAGTAAATTATGGGATAATTTTCATTTTTGTGTGAACTATCCCTTTAACTCAAATGTAACACATTCAGATTGACTGTATTAATGAGGATCATGTGTTTAATGATGCAATGCAGAAATTCCAAATGGTCCTAAAACATTTTCTTTCAGCAGTATATAGTTTTCTCTCTGTGTTTTTTGAGGCACATGTTTGCATGAGATGTCTCTGTCTGCTGTGATGTAATCTTACAGACTGGAGTATTGCAGTGTAACCTGGGAAAGAGATTTTGTAACAGCAGCAAGAGCGTCAAACTGCCTCGTTTCTCTCTCCTGTCTCTCTCTCTACACAACATTAATATTTGATAAGATTCTCCCGTTACATAATCGAGAGGGAAGATAAATGAGCAGAGGAGTGCAGAGCTGTCTGTCTCTCTCTCTTCTCCCGTCAAGCTCAGAGTTTCTGTGTGACCTGAAAACAAACAGACGTGTCACGAACAGACGACTTCACCGGCCGCGGCCACGTGGAGTTGAGCCGCTCTGATTGGATGCCTGCCCAGCGGCTTCAGCCAATAGCAGCCAGCAGCATCTTTGGATGCATTTCAATATTTTTTTCCATGTCAAGTCAGTCGTGACACTTCAAAGCAGATTTACTGACCGGATTACGATATCGTGATATGTATCGTTACTGTGATAAAAATGACTTATGGTAATGAGTGTTTCTATCAGGGAGCTGCTAGTGCATTCTATGGTGAACTCTATAATGAACTCTACAGTGATACGGAACTCATTTCTGGTTGTTTAACGATTGTCTGATTTTTGAAGCACTTCCTTTGATTATGTAAATTGACCCAAGTAAATGAAATCAAAATAGTGTATATGTAAAGCGACCACTATAAGAGCAATCTAATTAGCATATATGTAAATCTACCCATATCTGTTTAGCATATGCAGATTCCTCTGGCCAGTGTTGTTGGTCAGAAAGCATCTGTAATTCACATCACTAACACGTACCATAGTAATACCGTAATAACTTATCTGAAGTTCCATGTGAATTAATGAATATGGCTTTAATTTAGGGTCGCTCCGGAGGGATCACATGATGAATCTGCTGGCTAGTGCTGATGCTTGTGATTTTGCCACCTGTGATGTCATGACATCATCTCAGCTGTGATTGGGCTGTAGGGTCAGTGCAGGTGATCACATGACTGAGATTCAGAGCAGCAGTGAGACGACAGAACATTAAACCCTGTGAACAAGGTCTGGAAGGTGTCTATGTAGTGAACACTGATGAGTGGAGGGACTCGTCCTAGTGATGATGTCTCGAGCTGTGAGACCTGTGTGTGTGTGTGTGTGTGTGTTTAATAGAGTCACTGCAGGTTTGTCTGATTTACTGTGTAATTAAGAGAGCGAGACACAGAGAGAGAGAGAAAGGAAGAGTTTCTCACTTAGGTGTCACTGTGATGTAGTGCTGTTGTGATAGAGTGAGTGTGTGTGTGTGTGTGAGTGTGTGAGAGAAAGAGAGAGAGAGAGTGTGTGTGTGTGTGTGAGTGTGTGTTTCCCAAACTGTGGTTATCAGTGGATGAAAAGCTAATAATTCATTAAATTGTAAAAATGACAAAAATAAATAAATAAATAATTAGAAAACAACCAAAATAATACTTACATAAATATTTTATTTAAAGTAAATGATATTAACATAAATACATTATTACAAATAAAATATATAAAATAAATAATAAATACAAATTAAAATAAAACTTATTAAAAATGTAATACTTCTAAAAATAAAATAAAAAAAACATTTAAAATGAAAAATCATATTAAAACACAAAAAAATACATAGGTTTTTTTTTTTTACAAATTAATACAATTAATAAAAAAATTAAAATAAAAAACAAAACACTGAAAAGATTAAATATTTTATTTGAAGTAAATAAAAACAATCATCAAAATTGAAAAAAAAAAAAAAACATACAAAAGATCATCAGTGTGATTTTCTGAGTGACAGGTGTCAATTAAAGAATCATGACAGAAGCTGATTGATATTGATCATGATGAAGTTTTATTGAGTTTGACTGTATATTCGGTTAATTTCCCATCATTCTCTGTTTCCAGCACAAGTGATCACACACATGAAGCATATGTAAGTGTGTGCAGTCAGGAGTTTAGTGTTAACTAGTGGACTGTTAGTGCTGGATAATGTGCCTCTGTTAAACAGCTGGACCATAGCGTGTGTGTTTCTCTTCCTCAGATCAGTTGTTAGTGCGTCATTGTAGTAACTAGTTTATCTGTTGGTTTGAGTTCTCAAGCAGGTGTGGTGAGGATCTGTTACATTTGTAGTGTAGTGTATCTGAAGTGTTACATTGTAGTGAGGATCTGTTACATTTGTATTGTAGTGAATCTGAAGTGTTACATTGGAGTAAGGATCTGTTACATTTGTAGTGTAGTGTATCTGAAGTGTTACATTGTAGTGAGGATCTGTTACATTTGTAGTGTAGTGTATCTGAAGTGTTACATTGTAGTGAGGATCTGTTACATTTGTAGTGTAGTGTATCTGAAGTGTTACATTGTAGTGAGGATCTGTTACATTTGTATTGTAGTGAATCTGAAGTGTTACATTGGAGTAAGGATCTGTTACATTTGTAGAGTAGTAGATCTGAAGTGTTACATGGTAGTGAGGATCTGTTTCATTTGTAGTGTATCTGAAGTGTTACATTGTAGTGAGGATCTGTTACGTTTGTAGTGTAGTGGATCTGAAGTGTTACATGGTAGTGAGGATCTGTTACGTTTGTAGTGTAGTGGATCTGAAGTGTTACATTGGAGTAAGGATCTGTTACATTTGTAGAGTAGTAGATCTGAAGTGTTACATGGTAGTGAGGATCTGTTTCATTTGTAGTGTATCTGAAGTGTTACATTGTAGTGAGGATCTGTTACGTTTGTAGTGTAGTGGATCTGAAGTGTTACATGGTAGTGAGGATCTGTTACGTTTGTAGTGTAGTGGATCTGAAGTGTTACATTGTAGTGATGATCTGTACGTTTGTAGTGTAGTGTATCTGAAGTGTTACATGGTAGTGAGGATCTGTTACATTTGTAGTGTAGTGTATCTGAAGTGTTACATTGTAGTGAGGATCTGTTACATTTGTAGTGTAGTGAATCTGAAGTGTTACATTGGAGTAAGGATCTGTTACATTTGTAGAGTAGTGTATCTGAAGTGTTACATTGTAGTGAGGATCTGTTACATTTGTAGTGTAGTGTATCTGGTGTTACATTGTAGTGAGGATCTGTTACATTTGTAGTGTAGTGTATCTGATGTGTTACATTGTAGTGAGGATCTGAAGTGTTACATTTATTCTGAACAAAACAGCAGTTTTTCGTCAGTTTTGACAGTTTTTTAGCAAATATGTATCAAATATCCAAGTTGTGTCCCAAATGACGTTTTATACACTATGCACTATGTACCCTTCCATCTAGTGTGTGAGTTTTATAAGGTTATTTTGTCCTGCAGCATCATAGTCTGATAGCTCTTCCCTTCCGATACGCGATTAAAGCTGCGACCACGGAGTTCATGAAGTGTCCAGTGTTTACTTCATTTATTCGGTTAATTAACTGCATCATATGGGTAGTTGAAGTGCATTTAAATACCTGGACGATACACTACTCACAACATCTATACTAAACAATGGCATAGAATAGGGAAGTTGCGCTGGTCTTTACTTCCCTATTGTGCCGTATATCCGAGTGAAATGCTTCTCAAACAAGAACAAATGTAGGCTTGTTTTTGTCCTTGGGGAATTGATTGGATGGTTGTGGTTTGCTATTGGTGGATCTCATGTGAGTGACAGATTTATTTTGGCTGATGTATAAGCAGGTAGATCCGTCTTACACAGCGTAACATAGACTTTAATGTAGTGAACGCATTATAATAATCTGTAATAATTCTCATTGTTTCAAACAATTTTATAATGTTCTTCAGTCACAGAATTCACTTTATCTTCTATAGACTGTATAGACTATAGACTGTATAGACTGTACATACAGTTTGTGTGTGTGCTGGTGTGTTTTATTCACCTGGACTGTGTGTGTGTGTGTGTGTGTATGTGTGTTTACACTAGCGATCTGTGTGTGTGTTTATCTTTGAAGTGAACAGTCCTTTGACTGTGACCTTTCCACTGTGAATGACCCGATGATATGTGTTGATATTCAGAGCGATATTATACGCTGACCTTTTTGGACAGGAAGTTGAAAACAGGCACTGAACAGCTGCTGTTGGAGTGGCATGTGATGTGATGATCTTCCAGCTCTTAATTTATTCTTTAATACTATAACTAATCATTTTATAATGTTTGTGAATGTCTTCTGCTCTGTAATTTATCTGATGACCGTTTCCACGTTGTGAAGTCATGAGATCCGTGTAGTTCAGATGGACGTAGATGTGGGACATATTGATGAAAGTGACTCCGGTGGTTATTAACGAGCGCCCGTTTGCCGTTTGTCTTTCCCGCGGCGCTGTTTGTTAAATTCTCTGTCCATCATCATTCACGCGGCTCAGACATAATGATGAGCGGTCACACCATTAGTGGCCTCCTTTGTAAAACGCTCCATCACTCGAGATCGGTGGCAGTTTAATCAGCTCTTAGTATGCAGATGGAGACGTCTGTGTCGACCAATCAGCTGCAGAGCATTCCACAATCACACACTCATCTAACACAGACAAAAGTTTGGGATAATTAAGATTTGTTAGTGTTTCTGCATTTATTTGATCAAAAATACAGTAAAAATATGAAATATTATTGCAATTTAATGTGAATATATAGTAAAATGTAATTTATTCCTGTGATCAAAGCTGAATTTTCAGCATCATTACTCCAGTCTTCAGTGTCACATGATCCTTCAGAAATCATTCTAATATGATGATCTGCTGCTCAAGAAACATTTCTGATTATTATCAGTGTTGAAAACAGTTGTGCTGCTTCAGATTTATGCTACCATATGTTTGTGTATCTATATATATTTTTTTATTTTTCTTAGAAATATTTTGTTATATAATATCATGGCATTCAATATGTTTTAAGTCTCAATCACATATTTTCTCTTCATTTGCGATTCTACTACTGTCGCCCCCTCTCTCTCTCTGCAGTGTTCTTATGTAATCTGATTGATCAGTGGGGAGTGTTCTAGTGCACCAGAAGAACCGAGCAGAGGAGATTCTCTGCACTCCTGCCCTCTGTTTGTTTAGTCCCTCATCACTAGCACTAGTACTCAGGGCTGTACATTAACCCCCGCCAACCCGGCAAACGCAGGTGGATTTCAGCAGTGGTTGAATTCTGGTCTAGTAAATTGTAGTCTTTTAGAAAGGCATCTGAGATAATAAACAAAGTGCAGTGTAGTGTTGTCAAAAATAATGATTTTTTCGATATACATCAATACTGAAATATCTGAACGCTTTCAATACTCATTTTCCGCAGATACCAGCTGCTCTTTCTTTCTCTCTCATCTGTCAGTCGACACACAAACCCACCTTGTTTCATTTGCTCCGGATGAATATTGTTAGTGTTACAGAGCTTGAATTTCGGCATGGAATTGCACATAATTTTACTCATTCCTGCAGATTTTGTGCTCACACCCGAAGTGCGCGCACATAAAGCCGTCTCTCAGTACTAAATTATGTTCTTTTTCGCTACTTATTGCTGGATTAGTTCACTTCAGAATTCTAATCTTCTGATAATTTACTCACCTCCATGTCATCCAAGATGTTCATGTCTTTCTTTCTTCAGTGGAAAAGAAATGAAGGTTTTTGAGGAAAACATTCCAGGATTTTTCTGCATATAGTGGACTTCACTGGGGTTCAACGGGTTGAAGGTCCAAATGTCAGTTTCAGTGCAGCTTCAAAGAGCTCTACATGATCCCAGACGAGGAATAAGAGTCTTATCTAGAGAAACCATCGGCCGTTTTCTAAAAAACAAAAACAAAAATTATATACTTTTTAACCACAAATGCTCGTCTTGCACTGCTCTGTGATGCTCCACGCACTACGTAATCACACGTGACGCAGATCATACGTGATGCAGGTGGAAAGTACCGCCGTAGGGTGAAAAAACTCATTTTCTCCTCCAACTTCAAAATCATCCGACATCGTTGTTTTAACTTTTTTTGTGAAGGCCGTTTGACTTAGTCATTGCACATGGATTGGTACTTCCGCCTACGTCACACTTGACCTGATTGCATGATCACGTAATGCGTGGCGCATCACAGAGCAGTGCAAGATGAGCATTTGTAGTTAAAAAGTATATAATCTTATTTTTTTTTAGAAAACGGCCGATGGTTTCTCTAGATAAGACTCTTATTCCTCGTCTGGGATCATGTAGAGCTCTTTGAAGCTGCACTGAAACTGACATTTGGACCTTTAACCCGTTGAACCCCAGTGAAGTCCACTATATGGAGAAAAATCCTGGAATGTTTTCCTCAAAAACCTTCATTTCTTTTCCACTGAAGAAAGAAAGACATAAACATCTTGGATGACAGGGGGGTGAATAAATTATCAAGATTTTAATTCTGAAGTGAACTAATCCTTTAAACAGACAAATACACACAAAATAATGTCAAAAAGCCGGTTTTGTTGAGTATTCACATAAACACAGTCAGTTATGTTTTAAGTGAACGTAAACAGTTGAGAAAGAAAACGCATGTGTAACAGTATAATGGATCCGTGCGTCAGGTCTTAAAGTGACAGCAGCCTAATATACCTGCTGCCAAATTATGAAATATTAAAAATATCTATATGGCAGTTTTTCCCCTTGTATCAGTGTCAAAATTGTGGCCAGTGAAAATGCTGAGTGGCTAATAACTTTGGAAGACTACAAACCACAGTGGCAGGTTAGCAAAAAAGTTAATGTCTATCCCTGCTAGAGCTCATACTGAACGATTCCTCAGATCGTGTGTGTGTTGTTGAGGTTTGTACTGAGGTGTATGTGTGTGATTAGAAATGCTTCAGTCTGTGTCACATTAGTCCAGTCTGTCCGTCTTCACAGGTTTAGTTTTATCTTTCAGAACTTTTGTTCTGTGTGTGTCAGTGATTTTACTGTCTTCACATTAAAAGTGGATTACGGGGGTCAAACCGGATTAGAGCAGCAGCTCAACTTGACTAGTAATTGGTCTCTGTGAACATTCCCTGTCGCTTCTGGATTTCAGGATGAATTATTTCAGACCATCCGAGCATCAACTGCTAATGCGGCAGCAGCTTTAACGGGAGATAAAGAATATGTGTGTGTGTGAGATCTGACCTGGTTTCACATGCTCTTCTCTGTTCTTGAGTTCTTGTGGAAAGAAGCAGAACTTTGTGGTTGTTCTTCAGAGTTTGACCCCTAAACGTCACAGCAGCCTACATAAAGCCAGCGGACGCCTTGAGTAATGAGGTACGGCGTGACTTCATACTGCACCGCTGCAGACGGACACTATTTATAGTGAACCTACAACTGAACTAGAACTTCTGAGGCCTTCAACACAGTCATCTCTACACATCCTGTTGTGTGTTGGACCTCAGTACAGATTCCTTAAATTAAGGTTTGGACAGTGGTCATAAACTAGATTAAGGCCTGTTTAAGAACAATAACTATAACTGTTATTGTTCTTAATGAAGTTTTAATAATCACTCTAATAACTCTAAGGGAATAGCCACACCCCAACAATAATGATAACGGAACAGAGAAACGATATCATTCTAATCACTTTCAGAGCAAATTTTTTTCCAGCTGATGAAGGATAAAAACATTGACAGCCAATCAGAATCCATCTTAATGATTCATGTACAGTCAGATGTTCTTTGTCTATGTGTCAGTAAATCAAACCAGTGACTAAACGCTCAACTTCACGTTGTTTCTCTTAGTAGGATGAAAATAATCTGTTATTTAAACGGTGCTTAAATTATAAGCAACCAAAGAAAGCTCCCTTTACAATCGCTGGAGCTGTCAATCAAACAGCGCGAGATTATCAGTGACTGAGTTCTCCCGTTTTATTCAACAAATCTCTTAGTTACATTGCATTTGCTGTTAGTTATGATGAAAGCATTCGTTAGTGTGCAGAAATTGAGTTCACTGCTTTCATGTGCTCAACAACATTTCTGTGATCGACTACAATGTTCATCACTGCAACCTTTCTAAATGTAATGCAACACTTTTCATGATTAGTTAACCTTGAGAGCTGTAATAGTAAAACATGCTAAAAGATTTTGAGAGAGTAATACTTAGCTATTTCATATGCAAACATGTTAGCCAATCACAGCAGTGGGCGTTTACACTGAAGTCTCACAGCAGACACGCCCCTTAAAATAGAGCATCCAAATAAGAGGGCTAAAATCAGGGTAGGAAAAATGCCTTTTATTTTTAATTATGACCATATATGATGTAAAAGCATACTAACATTATAAGTGCACCCCAGGAAACATTATAAAACAATAAAACAACGCAGTTCATGACTCCTTTAATGTTGCGCTTTAGCGCCATTTAACCATGATGTGAGTTGAAGATTTCATTCAATTTCTTTGTGTTTTATGAAACTGTGTTTCCAGAGAAAACAGCTCTGGTTGGATGTGTGTGGATGTGGTTGAACGTTGTCCACCCACAGAAGTTCATGCTCTCCTCTGCTGAGAGGAATCACATGTCTGAAGTGACTCAATCACTGATCTACTGCGAGAGCTTCTGCTTTCTTCCTGAAGCTTCATATTAACTGTCTGACATGACCTGGAGTTGAGATTTAGTTTATTTGTTCTACTAGAACATACAAGTCCACTTATAATGTTAGTCCAGGTTTCTTGTTCCTCTGCAGTGATCGTAGTGCTGATATTTAGGTAAAGTGGGACACCTTTTTCCATTGAGATGACTGGGAGAAAATGTCCTAATTATCGGTCAGATGTTAATGTGCTCATGGATTTGGTGTCATAATCCTGACGGTTTGTATGAATGATCTGCATGGACCGAGATGCTCGTTTGACTTCTGAATCTGTGCATCAAACTCTCATTGATTATGAGGCATGCTGAGATGATCAGAGCTGATGTGATTATGAGCAGACTCAATGAGACTGACAATAATGCATGTGATGAGCTTAGACGGAAAGAGAAAAGCCATTGTTCCTCACTCGTTCTCTTTCTCTGTGTGCAAACACACTCTCACCTTCCATCATGACAGGACAAGCACAAGCGTGTTGTGTAATACTGTAGTACTCAGCTCTCACTCCTACATGTGGAGATTCAGGCACTTCAGTCCAGAAATACTCAACAAGCGTCAGGTGATGCTCGACCGCTGCTGAGTTCACTCTTCCTCAGAGTCAGGAATTACCGCGGTTTTACCTCGCAGGGTTCCCACAGATGTTTACATGCTTCGTTGCACTCACAGAAAGTCCCTGATGACATATTTGATTGTGATTTGTTCCTGTAGAGCTCATTGATTCCCAGTGTTTTTGGACTGATTCTAGTGTCAGAATCATTGGGCCTCTTCACAACACTTTAAGACAATATTCTGATTCCCAGTCTGGGAATAAAGCCTGTTTAAATGGGAAATCTGTTGCGTTTTAAACACCTTATTCAAAAAATCCACTTAACATAGAAATATATACTAGGGGTGTAACGGTAAATGTATTCGTCATGGTTTGATGCATACAGTCAGACGATAAATACAGTCAGTCACAGGTGATCCACACCAGAAGGGGGGCAAGTGAGGTAATGCAACACTGTTTGCTAACTGCAACAACAGGAAAAAGAGCAGAAGAAGAAGAACAGACAATCTATGCATAGATATGTTTACATGTAATCTCTCAACTGGTGTTTCAACCGCAGAAAGACATCAATAAAGAGAATAATATCTCACGTAGCATTGCATTTACCTCAGGCAAGTCATTTAGTGTCCACAGCATGTTAGTTCACTAGAGAAATGAACTCTAGAGGGAGCTTATATATTACCTTATATATTCATTATATTTACTTTACCTGTTAGTAATGTTTTAATACTATAACATTATTCACTCGTCGTTCTGGTAAAATTTTCGGGTATTTTGGATTTTTTGAAAAACCTACTTTTGCGAACTAGTCCAGCTTTAATCCGCTGATGTGCATTCCAGCTGTGTCGTACCTGCTGTCTCGCCCCGTCTCATTGTGACTCAGCACTCCTCATTATGATGATGATCAGTGATCAATATTAATGTATGATGAGGGACTGTCTGAGCACTACATAGACAGCATCTGAAGGGATCATGCAGTAAGTGTTTACAGCCTCTGATGAGCAGAAGGGTTTAATGAGCATTTAGTAATGTGACCGCAGGCCTCGAGCGCTGTCTGACCCGTCTGTCATCAACATCTACAGCTGTTCCAGAGATGTTTTTAGGTACTATCCTCACTGTATGTCATGAAGTTGGAGTGTGCACATTTTAAGAGACCATAATATGAAGTCTTTATATTATAAAGTCTTGGGCTCTACTGGAACAGATTTTCATGCTTGAATGTTGATTATTTTCCTCATATTCTCCATTGTTCAGCTCCTCTCTTCCCAGTCTGTCAGTAACGCTCTGTTTAGTTCCTGTCTCTATGAAGCCCCTCCTTCTGAAAAGCACAATGTGCTCTGGTTGGTCAGCTGGAGCAGTGTGTTGTGATTGGTCAAGCGCTTCAAGCGTTTGGGAAATGACCCGCCCCTTACCATAACCGTGAGTTTAAGGGGATAGAATATACAGTTTGTACAGTATAAAAAAAAACATTGTGCCTATGGAGAGTCCCCATAAACCACATTTATAAGTATGTGTGTGTGTGTGATCATCACAGGACGCTCATATGAGTGTTTATTATCTCTGTGAGCGTCTGTGAGGGATTACATCAGGTTCAGATAATCTGGATTTGATCTGTTACATGGATTACAGCAGAATTAGCTCTACTGCACACAACACTCATCTGAACACATCAGACGAACACGTGATAATTCACGAACTGTTTGATAGCTGACTGACTCACCAATAGTGTTCAGAAGTTTGGGGTCGGTAAGAAGTTGTTGAAAGAAGTCTCTTCTGCTCACCAAGACTGCATTTATTTGATCAAAAAACCAGTAAAAACAGTGAAATGTTATTACTATTTAAATTAACTATATATTGTGTAATATATATTGTGAAATGTAAATGTATTCTTTGATGAATAGAAAGTTCAAAAGAACAGCATTTATTTGAAATATAATATTTTGTAACATTATAAATGCTTTTACTGTCACTTTTGATCGATTTAATGCATCCTTAATTAATAAAAGTAGTAAATTCTTTACAAAAAGTATTGGACCCAAACTTTTGAAATGGTGTGTGTGTGTGTGTGAGAGAGAGAGAGAGAGAGAGTGTGTGTGTGTGAGAGTTTGTGAGTGTGTGTGTGTGTGAGAGAGAGAGTGTGAGTGTGAATGAGTGAGTGTGTGTGTGTATGTGTGTGTGTGTTTGTGAGTGTGTGCATGTCTGTGTGTGTTGTGTGTGTGTGTGTGTGTGCATGTGTGTTTCTGATTGTGTGTGTGTGTGTGTGTGTGCATGTATGTGTGTCTGTTTGAGTGTTTGTTGTGTGAGTCTGTGTGTATGTTCATGTGTTTGTGAGTGTGTGTCTGTGTATGTGTGTTTGTCCTCTTAGTGTCCATCAGACAGAGACACACCCATTAAACTATCTGCAATGCAGTTTAACCTCGTCTGCCAACTCTGTGTCTGTCTGTCTGTCTCTCTCTCTCTCTCTGTGTGTGTGTGTGTGTGTGTGTTAGACAGGTAACAGGTCCTTCAGTCTGTGTTAGTAGTATGTATGTTTCTTGAGTGCGGTGTTTGTTTGTTGTAGTTATGGATTGCGTTCTTGTGTTGTTACAGCATCCGTGTGCAAACAATCACAGCAACTGACAGAGTCAGCGATATCCATAGTAAACAATGTTCAATTACATCTACTGGAGCTGAAATATGGAAAAGAAGTGTGTGAGTGTCTTGCTTTAATGTTGAGGATCATAATGTCTTCAGCTTCAGTCATATCAGATCACTGATTAATCTCATGTAGGATATTCGGATTTTCCTCTCGTCTTCATTATCATGGACTAAATCAAGCAAACCTGGACTTTTTAAAAGTACATTTTAAATTGCAACCACAATTTTTATCCGAAAAAATGCAATTCGATTGTTTTCCCCAAATCGTGCAGCTCCAGCATCTGTCAGATCTCACGCTGATGTTGTGAAACGAGTTCCACCTGTCCCTGTACTTCAGCCGCAGGTTGTTCTTACATGTTCAAGGCCGTCATCAGGAACACGGGATGGTCATGTGACCTGCACACGTCTGAGTGCTGCTGTTTAAACTCATGATGAGATGTCTGTCGTCACACAGTCATCACGCTGTTGAAGTGTGTGTGTGTGTTTATTGGTGTTCTCTATCTAGCAGCATTTGTGAATGTGCATGTCGACCCAAACCGAGATAATGTGACAGGAGGGGTGTGTGTGTGTGTGTGTGTGTGTGAGAGTGTTGCTCTCTGCTGAGACTGTGTGTGTTGCCATCTGTGCGGTTTGTTCCTCTGATGCGACAAACAGCAACACACACACACACACACAGATACTGTAAAACTCATGTGAACCCCACTATCACATTTTCTGCTCTTAAAGAGACAGTACCTTAATTCACAGACATCCTGCACAAATACCCATCATGCAGTGTCACAGTTTGTTTTGCGTGTTATTTACAGACATATAATCTTCCTCTATCTGTGTGACTGTCGTTCTCAACATGTGTGATCGCATGCATGTGTATGTGTGTGTGTGTGTGTTGATGCTGCTGGAGGCCACAGGCATTTGTTTTCTACAAAACGACAACAGGCAGATGGAGCCATATACAATATTAATGAAGAACTCGGCCACAATGTGTGTGTTGTGTGTGTGTGTTGTCATCTCTCCATCGCTGTTTCACTGCATAACTTGATTAAAGGCTTCATTCATGGTTACAGCATTTATATTTGGAAGAGCCACTTAAAGTCACCATGAAATCGTATTTGACAAATCTTGTTTTTTATTGTTTTTATTCTAAATGATTTATCGGTGCACATCATTATTATTTTAAATTCATGTTCCTCGTAATCTTGAATCAGAATATCTTCCCCTCAATCTTGCAGCATCTCTTCTCTGATGATGAGGGCGGGGCAACCTGTCACTCACATGAGATCCACCAATAGCAAACCACAACCATCCAATCAATTCCCCACATACAAAATCAAGCCCCACCCTACATATATGAGTATATGAAATGATGTTACAGTATTTATGAGTATATTAATTGGAATTTTGTTATTTATGAGTATGAATATATGAAATGGAATCAGTATATATAAGTAAATGAAACTATTTATTAGTATATATTAGTATATGAAACAGGGTTACAGTATATATGAGTATATGAAATGGGTATATATGAGTATATGAAACGATGTTATCTATATATGAGTATATGAAATGGTGTTACGGTATATATGAGTATATGAAACGGTGTTACGGTATATATGAGTGTATGAAACAATGTTACGGTATATATGAGTATATGAAATTATGTTACGTTATATATGAGTATATGAAACGATGTTACGGTATATATGAGTATATGAAAGGGGTTACGGTTTATATGAGTATATGAAACGTTGTTACGGTATATATGAGTATATGAAATTATGTTACGTTATATATGAGTATATGAAACGATGTTACGGTATATATGAGTATATGAAAGGGGTTACGGTTTATATGAGTATATGAAACGTTGTTACGGTATATATGAGTATATGAAATTATGTTACGTTATGTATGAGTACATGAAACGATGTTACGTATATATGAGTATATTAAATGCTGTTACTGTATATATGAGAATATGAAATGGGGTTGCGGTATATATGAGTATATGAAATTATGTTACGGTGTATATGAGTATATGAAACAATGTTACAGTATATATGAGTATATGAAACGATGTTACGTATATATGAGTATATGAAAGGGTGTTACTGTATGTATGAGTATATGAAAGGGGTTATGGTTTATATAAAGTATATGAAATGGGGTTGAAGTATACTTTCTGCTTCAGAGCGGCTCAGTTTGCAGTAAATGCAATCTCTGCAAGTGCTGTGATTTTAGGACACTTATAACATGCGTTTTCCCAAACATCTTCCCAAATTTGTCATTGAAATCATTTATAAGTCTGTGGTCAACAAAAGAGAAGCTCTTTCTGCCAATTTCTGCCAAAATAAAAGCTCTATGGTTTAATATTTGAAAGCAAAGAAATGAAGACAGGCATAAATATTTACTGTTGTTCTGTAATAATTTTTTTTTTTTATTTATATAATTCAGTACAATACAGTATTATTATAGTGATATGTTTCTTTATTGAAATATAAATATAATATAAAATTATAATATATAAATTATAATATAAAATATAATAAAATATAAAGTATGTATCTTTCTTTATTTGTTTAATTTTTAACATTTAATAAAATAAGAGCAATGTATTGTATTATTATTATTGTTTGTATAGTCATATTGAATGGGCTCCATAAATGTGACCTGAGACAACTGAATTAAAAAAAAGAGTTTTTTTTTTTTAAAACAAAAACAAAACAATATATGACAAGAACCAATATATGCCAAAATAATCGCAATATGAATTTTTGGGTTAAATCATGCAGTCAAGTTCATCTGTGTTTATAATTCACTGTATAGAAAAACACGTCTATGAAGAAAGACACACACACACACACACAGTCTGATCAGATTAACACACTTTCCCTTAACACACTCATATCAAGGTTACTCCATCTTAATGTAATAGGATTATTCTCCATTGTGATGTGTGTGTGTGTTTGCGTGTGTGTCTGCGCATGTGTGCGCGTGCATCAGCTGCTTCTGCATTCATGCGTTGTTTAATGATTATTGTAGTTGATTTTATGGCTAATACAGATATATACCTAGAGAATGAAGAGCTCAATATCATGTAAATAAATACATTTAATAACAGCATATAAGAAGATTGTCTGTAGATGTAATCTCATCTCCTAACAGCCAATCGATTTAATAGTTAATCATTATATTTTGATATAAAGTTTATTGACTGAATGTGATTTGATACCCGAGTTATTTGATTTATAATATCAGTGTCATTGATGAAGACGTTGTAAGACTATATGAGACATACATGTTTATTAATGCAGCAGTAAACACATGACGCTCATGAAGCATTATAAAGGAGTTTTATCTTTGTTATTTTTGCCTCAGTTTTAATATACAGTATAACAGCACGTCACTCCACGTGTCAGCAGGTTGTGATTTACTAGTATTTCAGTGTGTGTGAAGTCAATGTGAGTGTAGGTGGAGAGACTCACACACACACACGCATGCGAGTGTTGTTCTCCTGCAGTGCTGCCTGTATCTGCAGTGGCATGTTGTGAAGTTCTCCTGCAGTGTTCTGTGTCTCGGCTCTTCTCTGTGATATTGTTGCAGATAATGCAATGCCGAGTACATCAAACACGGCTCATATGACATCATTCTTGCTTCACACACACACGCTTCACATGCAGTGGTGTGTAGGAGGCAGTTTCAATCTGCAGCGCTTCATCTGACCATCTCTAAAGGATTATGATTGTCTTGAGCATTGAGAATATTCCATCCGTAACACATTTAGTATTTCACTCGAGCATCTGAGAAAATGTCTGCTTTGATATGAAAATATCCTCTTCGCCTTTAAGATTATTGTTGAGAGCCGCAATTCTGACGTTTTCATCATCTGAACCACTTTAGGATAAAATATTTTTTAAGTAAAGATAATATTTTAATAATTTAACAACACATCCATGTGTTCACGGTTCTCTGATGTCTGTTAATGGTCACATGACATGCAGCTAAACAAATTGTTTGCTTTTATTAAAAGGGACCTATTATGCAAAATTCACTTTTGCATGGTGTTTGGACATAAATGTGTGTTGTTGGCAATGTGTGTACACAATCACCCTATAATGATGAAAATCCAACCACTCCTTTTTTTAATCCACATAAATCATAAGCAGTGCCTCAGAACAAGTCGTTTGGCAATGTGACGTCACATTAGCCACAGGCCCTGCCCACAAATGTTGACAGACACTGCCGTTTTAACATAGAACTGCCCTGAGCGAGTTCACAGTGAGTTGTACACAGTCCGCCATTGCTGCATTGAACGTCCCCCAAGTGTTTTAGGTGTTCTGTAGCTGGATGGATTAATCCACATAGCTCTATCCATTTACTCCAGAAATCTGAGCCGCTGAAGACGAGGTGGATTAATAATGCTCCCTCAACTCGTTTATATCTGTGCGAATCATTTCACACGATACAAAACAGAGGTTGTGCTAAAAAGTTGTTACTCAAGGATAGATCAGTAACTGTTCGTGATCCAGTTTAAGCTGTAATTACAGCCTCCAGAGTGATACTAGATACAGCAGTAATGAAGGTGAGAGCACTTTATTACAGTTCATTGGAGTTGATTTACGGATATAAAGCTTACCAGTTTATTAAGCACCACCCGAAAAGGCATAAGGTCTTTATATATTTGTTTACTGTTAGTTGTAACGAGTGTTTCTGTGTACTTCGTTGTGTATTTTATTGATAATGCAAGGGAGAGAGAGAGTTTATGGATAATATTTTAATGCACACTTGCACTGTGTTTTATGAAGCTCTTACAGAGATTTTCTAGAGTGAAAACGAACGCTTCATATTTTGTGTGAAGTACAATAAATGTTATAAATCTCATCGGTAAACAGGCTTGTACTAATATAATGGATAAAAACAAGAAGACAACATAAGTTATAAGCGTAATTGAACTAAACTGTACCTGTTCTATCTCCATGCAGCATGTATTCGCAGTTTCTGACATTATAGTGCGTCCTGACTGAATCCTGACACCGGAGAATCAGCTCTTGAAGCTCCGCCCTCTTAGGCCGAGCGCAGCAACTCATTTGCATTTAAAGGGCACACACTGAAACGGGTTTTTGCTCAACCCCAAAAAGTGGCAATTTTAATATGCTATAAAAAATGATCTGTGGGGTATTTTGACCTAAAACTTCACATACACACTCTGGGGACATCAGAGACTAATTTTACATCTTGTAAAATGGGGCATAATAGGTTCCCTTTTAAAACAGATTGTTTTTATTTATTTAAAATAAAATATTTATTTTTTTAGTGTTTTAGTTTGATTGTAATAATATCTTTGATCTTTTTTAGTAATCGTTTTACTTTGTCTTTATTTTCATTTTATTTTTAAAAAATGTTATCGTTTGTATTGTTTTTTATTTGTAAATTATTTATTTTTATTTATTTCAAATATAATACTTAATCTTTTTTATTAAGCATTTTATGTAGATTTTTTATTTTTAGATTGTTTTAATTTATTTCAAATAAAATATTTCACCTTTTTAGTGTGTTATTTTGGTTGTTTTTATTTTAAATTAAATTTTATTTATTTTAAATATAATATTAATCTTTTTTAGTAAGCATTTTATTTTGATTGTCTTTATTTTTATTTTATTTATTTAAATGTATTTTTAAATTATTTTAGTTTTATTTATTTCAAATATAATATTTAATATTTTACTAGTAATAATTTTATTTAGATTTGTTTTGTTTTTAAAATTGTTTTAATTTATTTAAAATAATATATTTAATATTTTTTTTTGTTATAATTTGTTTAAATAAAATATTTTGCCTTTAGCTTGTTTTAATTTGTTTTTTTATTATATATATATATTTTTTAATTTTCCATTATGGTTGAATTAATGCTGAGCTTGTAATGCGCTCTGAGTTTGGGAGCCTCAGCTGACGGATGTTGTGTTGTGTTCAGGATGATGAGGTGGTCCTCCAGTGCTCCGCCACCGTCCAGAAGGAGCAGCAGAAACTCTGTCTGGCCGCCGAGGGCTTTGGAAACAGACTGTGTTTCCTCGAGTCCACGTCTAACTCAAAGGTACGACTCTCACAGTTGCTCTTCACTAATCAATGCATCTTATATCCCAGCAGCACTCCAACTGGGAAGGAAGTATTTCTACAGCATTTGATTCAGGCAGATCATTATTCCACTGCATCAACAAAACCGACAATGACAGACGAAGATTATTACAATAACTTTGACATTTGAGAGATTCAAGTGTCATAAACTTTTTTCGTACAATTCTGACTTTTTTCTTATAATTCAGTTTTTTTTTTCCTCACAATTTAGGTTTTCGCAATTCATGCTTTTTTTCTCACATTTCAAACTTTTTTCTTGCAATTCAGGTTTTTTTTCCTCACAATTCAGACTTTTTCTCACAATTCAGGCTTTTTTTTCTCACAATTCCAGCTTCTTTCCCCGCAATTTAGACTTCTTTCTCGTAATTCAGACTTTTTCTCGCAATTTAGACTTTTTTTGCAATTCAGACTTTTCTCGCAATTCAGACTTTTTTCTCGCGATTTGCACTTTTTCATTCAATTCAGACTTTTTTCTTGCAGTTCACTTTTTTTTTTTTTGCAAAAAGCCCACATTGCGAGAAAAACAAAGTCAGAATAAATCGCAGTTACCCTTTTTTATTTTTTATTCCGTGGCAAAAAATAAGCTTCCATAGGACAGTTTGACAAGTTTGAAAGTAAGTGAAAATGATATTATAATAAAAATACATGTGATGACTAAAATATTGTAATAGTTTTGTTTAGAAAAAAAAGTATGAATGTTAATGAAAATCATTAAAACAATTTTTTTTAGTAGGTAATAATGATTAAAACAGTGTACAGTCACCAGTGGGTCAATCAGGTGTTTTGATTGTATTGCACTGATGCTTCAGTATGATGAAGCTGAATTAGTCTGCTGAGGCTGTGAATCATTTAATCATCTTCCTCATGAAGACTCCTCAGGAGATCACTGTAATTCTGTTTGATGGTGTGTCTGCTCTCTCTCATCATCTCACCAGCTCAAATCATGACATTTCTAGTGGCACTGATTTGACTGATCCTTTACTCAGATTGATTGATTATTGATATTTTTAATACTGATCATAACATGAAGACATAAGATGCTTATGAAGCTAGCATGATTCTAGCTAGTTGCTTTCAACTCTAGAAGTTTCAATGAAACTGCAGGGAAACACAGACAGTTTTGAACCTGCAACCTTTTTTAGACCAGCCGGAAGTCCTGTGAATTTCTGTAAACGTGACCTGACCTGAATGACGTGTCTTCTTTCCAGAATGTTCCTCCGGATCTGTCCATATGTACGTTTGTGCTGGAGCAGTCGCTGTCAGTGCGAGCGCTGCAGGAGATGCTGGCCAACACCGAGGAGCGAGCGGAAGGGGTGAGTGCTGCTGCTGACACCACTAGAGCTCATCGTCTGCTTAGAGATCTGAGACATGAATCAAACCCAGAAATATCTGATGTGAGTTAAAGAAACCTCTCTAGATGAATTGCTCATCCCCAAAACTGCCTGGTGATTGATACGCAAATAATGAGAAATGCCGTGTGTGTGTGTGTGTGAGAGAGAAAGAAAGAGTGTGTGTTTGTGTGTGTGTGTGTGTGCATGTGTGTGTGAGAGAGAGAGAGTGTGTGTGTGTGCGTGTGACAAAATACATGTGTTGCTGCGTAAACTGCTGATTTAGCATGTACTTGTGTGGAAATGGGCGTGGAGTAGTGAATAAAGAAAATGACTTTGGTCCCCTGTTAGATGGTAAAGTGCGACACCTGTTTGGTTGCTTTGCCATTTCTTACATCACAATATATTTTTATGGCAAGAACTGGTGTTTAAGTGTTAATATGTACATTGCTGTTACATGTTAGATAGTCAGAATGTGAAATATTGCTTAATGTATAGACAAACAAGTTGTCGCACTTTACCATCTAACAGGAGACCAGTGTCCTTTTGTGAAGTGAAATCACTATAACATGCACATGCCAGCAGCTGCCTAAATTTAACATGTACACTTTAACTTGTGTGGAAATGGCCATGGAATGGTGAAAAAAAATCTAAATTAACTGATTTTGTTCAAGTCTAAAATATTATTATCACTGAACCAACCCACATACATCAATTTACACCAACAAAACTAAATTTTATGTTTTAAATCAAGTAAAAATAATTCTTTAAGATAACAATTGCAGGTAATTTTTAGAGTAAAAAGTGAATTTGTTAAACAAAATGCCTTTGGTCCCCTGTTAGATGGTAAAGTGTGACACCTATTTGGTTGTTTTGCCATTTCTTACCATCACAAAAACACACTGTAAAGATTTTGGAAGTCAAATCTCAAAATTTTATATTGACTCAATTGAAATATATGAACTAGGGATGTTAATTTTTGGACTGACTGTAGTGTGTGGTGAGTGTGCGCATGTGTGTTGTGTGTGTTTGTGAGCGTGTGTGTGTGTGTAGTGAGTGTGAGAGCGTGTGTGTAGAGCAGTGCAGGATTAAAGCAGAGATCTGGAGGAGTAATGCTGAGTGTAGCAGGAACGCAGTGAGATTCAGTGAATTGCAGTGAGAGAGAGAGAGAGAGACAGACAGATCCTGCCGATGCAGAAGTGTCTCACTGCGTGTGAAGAAGTGTCACATGTGGAGGAGGAAAAGGGAAGATCAAAACCAATCGCTGCTTGCCGCTCTCTCTGAATCACTCTTTAATGGTGACGGTTTTCTTTTAGGTCCAGTTGGCACGATCACATTTGCAGGCACGGAGGATGTGATATCAAATGCATTTATAGAAGTCTGATGCGTGGATGAGTTTAGTCCTACACACTGCGGTGAGGCTGATAGGTGGAGTGTGTGTGTGTGTGAGAGAGAGAGAGAGAGAGATTCCTCTCTGTTTAGCAGGGCTGGGCAGACTGCACCAAAACACAAACACACATCAAACTAACATTCACATCTGAGACGAGACCGATCAGCTCCATCAGATTATTTACAGAGAGATATGAGATCTGAACACCTTTAACATTTATATTTGTGTTTTATAGAGCTGTCTGACTGATTCACGATCACAGCAACAGTGACATATCTTAACCAAAAACACTACAACTGTCATGATTCATTCACCCTGCTCTTTTCAACAGCAGAAGGGACCAAAACACTGTCAAGTATCATAAAGATAGTCTGTGCACTATATCCAGATCTTCTGAAGTCATGTGATGTTTTCATGAGAAACAAATTGAAGTGTAAATCATTATTGACTAAAGCCTTATCTCCTTCTGTATTGATGTGTTGATGTGTTCGGTTACGGCACACACGAGAGCCTGTAGAGTTTTAGTTTTAAAGCATCATGTGACTTCAGAAGAGCTGTATTAAAAAACATTTAGACTCTTTGAGTATATATTAATAAATTTATATATATGTTTAATACGTTTATATTTTTTGCTTTTATTGTTATTTCTTATGTATATATATGTATATGTGTGTATATATATATATACGCATATAAAATTATACGCTAGTTTTTAATAAAAACATTTTTCACATATTTTTGTGAAAAAAAATCTAATTATTAATCTCAGATATGCAAATATTTTTTTTTTATAAATTTGCTTTAGTACTGTGACAGCATAAAAGTCAAAAATCTAAATGACTTGATTTGGGAAACAATATAATTTTATTTACTTAATTTTTTCGTTAATACAGTATCACATAATATTTAATATAAGCATATTTTTTTTTACATGTAAATATATAGATGCCTTGATATTTTAGATTGGGTGACCCTAGCAATCGGTAATCATCATATTTGAGAATCTTGGCATCAAAAAATAAAACCCGATGTAAATGACTGTTTTCATACTTTGGTGTTTTACATCCATTCTGGAGCTTGACCTTAAAGGTCAGACACTTTCATTAAATACAAAAGAGCAGAATGAACATTATATATATATATATATACAAATGTAACGTTCTGCCAGACACAAATTATTCCTTCAGATGTGTTCGGATCATGTGATCTGAGGCTCATCTTCTATCTGCTCTTCTGTTTCCTTCTCATTCCAGCTGTGGCTCATTTGTTAATGATCTAATAATTGATTTGACTCTCTAATCGTGTGATCATGCTGCAGGAAATGATGTTTTATCGTTTGTTTTTGTGACTAAAAACAAAAAAGCCTTTCAACGCTGAATAAAACATCCACATCAGGGTTCCGTTCATTGACAAGCAGAGGCGACCTTTGACCTCATGATGACCTTTGACCTCTGATGACCCCACGGGTGTATTATTTTAATATGTTGTCTTTATGCAGAATTGTGGTGGTTTTGGGTTGAATATGCAACAGATATGAGATTCACCCACAGAGAATTAATAATAAATAGATACAAATAAAATATGGATGAACCGGAGCGTTCCCATCATCCTCTGCTGAAATGAAGGAGCCTGATGTGTTTCTTTGTGATGATGGAAGCATGACATTTCCTTTCTTTTCTTTCTGTTGTGTCTCCATCACTCCACAGCTCATAGACATGGAGAAATGGGTATGTGGATACACACACACACACACACACTCATGCACGCACGCACGCATACTTACGAACACACACACTAACACACACTCACATACTCAAATACTCACATGCACACACACACTCACACACACTCACCTGCACACACTCCATCACTTACATACTCACACACACATTAACACATGCATAAACACTCACACACACACACTCACACACACATCCGTTACTGCTGCATGCGTGTCCTGCATCTGATCTGAGATCAGCATGTTCCTCATATCCAAACATTCAGCATTTATTATGACTGTTCTTGTCATAATTTCACCACAATCATTTCTCTTGAGTTCTGCCTTCATGAAAGGAACGGATCAGACTGAAGTGAGAATCATTTACTCGCCCGATTCAAACCCGTATGACGTTTATCCGAATGTTCACGCTGCTCAGCTGAAGAACGTCAGTCATGCGTGTTTGAAGGTGTTTCTCATGTTCACATGAGCCGTCCTTTAACACTGCAGACAATGATGTTCTTCTTCAGTGTGTTTGTCTTGTTTTCCAGTACAAATATCTAAAATATTCTTCAATCAAGATACATTTACATCTCCAGTAAATGTCATGATGAATGTTTATTTCACTCATTCTTCTTCCTCATTTATATTTGTGTTTGAGAGCTTCATTTGATCAAGTATTAGATCACGTGACTGACATCGTGTAGTACTGCACCGTATAACACTGACTGCCGTTTTCAATAGTGAGTGAGACAGTATGCAGTATGTAACATTTCAAACAGTAGTGTGCTACACTGTCACATGACCTTGTCAATGAGTGACATCAGTTTCCTGGAGACAAAAAGTGTTTTTAAATCAAATCAGACTGGAATGGAAGGTCTAGTCGAGCACATTGCATTGTGGGATATAGTATCTGATGTTGTAGATCAGTGTACACACTGCATACTGCAGAACATAGTATGAGTCGTGCTGTATGTTAGTGTGGTTATCGATCTGAGCATCGTGCAGCTGTAGATTCCTGACAACGTCTGGGTTTCGTGTGTCATTAATTATGTCTTTTTTTCTTCTTATGGGCCACAGAAATTCATGATGAAGGTAGGAGTCCATGTGTGTGTGTGTGTGTGTGTCCATGTCGTTGTTGTGCGTCCTGCAGTCATGTGATGTAACATAATGTAGCTGTACAGTGATCTAATTCCAGTGAGACGAGAGCGAACGCTGGAGTGAGTCTTATGAGAAAATAAAGGTCCTGTTCTTCCTGTCCTGAAGCATTACTGCAGCCATTACCTGACACACACACTCTCGGCCTTAAGAGAGCCATTAACACACACACACAGGAAGTGCTGATTCCCAGGAACATCAGCCCTGACCGTGGAAAAACACTGACATGTCGGGATTCTTCATGTTCATTTGTGGCTTGTAAATTGCAATTAGTGTCCATTTACTGTATATGCAAATAGTTTGTTTGAAACCAGAGTTTTAGTTTGCTGCCTTACTAAATGTAGTGTGTAAAAAGTGTTTAAATTTATATATTTAAAATAAATTGGTTTTAAAATGAAAAAAAAAAGCATATTTATATGTAATAATTATTTTTTCCCCAGTTTAATGCATTAAAAATATTTAACGCAATTAATGCAGCATTCGTTTTTTTCTTTTTTTTACTGTCATCCTTCAGCTGCGCTACAGTATATGATCACGCTATCATTTATTCAAGTGCTGTTAAACCATTCAAGCGTGATCTGTACTGGTGTGCGTCTGTGAACAAACACCCGAAACACGTGCACAGAAAGCTGCTAAACACAGCGCGCAGCACCACATTGAGTTCTCTTTAGCACTTGAACGGACAAAAACACACAAAATTATATTAAAAAAATCCTGTTTTGTTGAGTATCCTTGTAAGCACAGTCGTAAATGAGTTAAATAAAGTCAATAAATGAATGTAAACAGTTGTGAGAAAATAGGATGTGTCAGATCTGTGCAGGGTTGCCAGGTTTACACAACAAAATCCACCTAATTGCTACTCAAAACTAGCCCAATCGTGTTTTGGAGGGGGGGTCCCCAGGTAAAAATCACGTTCCGGGGGTTAAAATCAGCTTTTTGATGGGGTTCCCCTGGAAAAATTCGCATTCAGCTCAAAATACCCAACAGATCATTTATTATAGCTTGTCAAATTTGGGTGTGAGCAAAAACACGCCACTTTTGTGTGTGTCCCTTTAAATGCAAATTTTCAGAAGAGGGCGGAGCTTTAACAGCTCAACAACAACAAAGCTGGAGAATCTCACGCAGCCAAAATGAGGATTGTCAGTAACGGTGTTCAGCCTTACATTGTTCAAACCGGAGTCGACACTGATGGAGAGACTCAGTTACAACTTTTAGACGTTTCTGAATGGTTAGTGGATAAATTTATGTAGTTGCTGTGGAGTTGATTCAACTCATCCACTAGCATGTGCCGTCATGTTAATCTATTTTCGTTGAATTGACCCTCGTTTGTGAAGCAGTCCGGCGTAAAATGTCAACAACACTCTACTACAACAACTCTTCCTCTTCTCTAAAGCAGCCCAACATGGCCCCGCCCCCTTTGTTGCGTGTTCTCGGGGGCGGGGTTTATGTAAATTTTGGGGTTAGTGATGTCACCAACCTGGGAAGAAGCTTGTTGTAGTTCCTACCAGCTGTTTGTTGTAGTCCTTAAACAGTGATTTCTGTAAAAGAAAATATCTCCCTTTGCATTGAACTTTGAGCGTCGTAACTTTGCAGATGTTGTTTATGATCAAACAGCAACATTATACACTAACTAAAGTTAAAGAAGTGAAATCATAATCAAGGACTCCTTTAAAGGCACAGCTAAATGTGACATTTATTATAATGGGTTTATGTAAAGATTGTTTTAAGTTCACTTAAATTAAAAGTTAAATTAAAAAATAAAAGCTTTCAACTGTTGTGTGATTCTGCTGTGAATGTAAAGCAGATGAGTGTCATATTGATTATGCATCACATTTACTGAACAGTCATGAGTGTGTATCAGTGATCAGTGCTGTGTGTGTGTGTGTGTGTGTTTCAGACGGCGCAGGGCGGAGGTCACCGGACGCTGCTCTACGGTCACGCGGTCTTACTGAGACACTCCTACAGCGGGATGGTGTGTGTTACTCTGATCACGCGTCACACATTTGTGCGTGTGTGTGAGGATCATGTGTTGATGTGTTTCTCTCTCCAGTATCTGTGCTGTCTGTCTACGGCTCGCTCGTCCACCGACAAACTAGCTTTTGATGTGGGGCTTCAGGAAGACACAACAGGTGATGTCACTTCCTGTTTACATTCCCAGATTAAAGTCTTTAATTACACTGAATGTTTCTCAGGAACATGTGCTGGTCATATTTCATCACAAAATCAGGAGAAAGAAATAAAAACAATTCTCAGGACCGTTTGTGACATTATTTTTTATTATCATTAACAATTCTCACTGTCAGTCTGAAGGGAATCATGGGAATGACAAACAGACCCGAGAGTGAAACACAACACTGAGAGATTATGAGGGGGAAAAACACTGGAAGAAAATGGCTTTAAAACTTTCAACAATATTGAATTAAACGTGTAATTTTGAACTAGAAAGGCTAAAATAGTATTTTCTTGTGAAATGTACTCCAAATATTATGTGAACGTTACTTTTGAATGTTCTCTGAACAAGTAGTAACTTTTAAAAAACGTAATGTGCATTACTTTTTATGTTACTAAAGTAATATGATTATGTAATGCATCTTACTTGTAATGTGTTACTTTACTTGTTTCATCAAAGTAATCTGATTAAGTAATGCACGTTACTTGTCACATCAAAAAGTAATGCATGTGACTTGTAATGTTACTTTGCTCGTTATATCAAAAAAGTAATCTGTTTACACAATGCATGTTTTGAATGTTCTGAAACAAGTAGTAACATTTAAAAAACGTTAGACAAATGTCCAACTAAAACATTTAAAAAAAACATTCCATGTATAAATAATGTTTTTGTTCTTACATTAGTAAAAACCAGATAACTTTGAACAATTGTTTTATTGATGTTACTGGAAGAACGTTTGTTCATAACTTTGAGAGAACCTTGCCAGAACGTTCCCTGTTAGTTTTTTCTTATAAAACATGCTCCTGTAATTTCCAAAAAATCTTTTTTCGCAGTGTATGACTCCTCATGTTCTCTGACTCATGATGTAATGCCTGTAAATAATGTTTAGAGATTTATAACGACACGTGTGTTGCGTGTGCAGGTGAGGCGTGTTGGTGGACCATCCACCCGGCATCCAAACAGAGGTCAGAGGGCGAGAAGGTGCGGGTGGGTGACGATCTCATCCTGGTCAGCGTGTCGTCTGAACGTTACCTGGTGAGTTTGACCCTGACGACTTGTGGTGTTATTCCAGGATCTCCTGCACGTTTATTTATTTAGCAGACACTTTTATCCAAAGCGACTTACAAATGAGGAATAAACGCGAGAAATGCTAGTAATACAGTTTCAGATATCGTTCAGAATAGTAAAAGCTAGACGGGAGATTGTGCAGTGACTGCTTCTACAGTTCACTGGATCTTCTGTCATATTAAATGTGACGACTCTGATCGCGTCTCTTTGTTCCAGCACTTGTCGTATGGTAACGGCAGTTTGCACGTGGACGCGGCTTTCCAGCAAACGCTCTGGAGCGTCGCGCCGATCTGCTCCGGCAGTGAAGTGGCTCAGGGTGAGTGAGTACTCGACTGAAACGTCTCACTGCTTTCCACTTCCTGTTCATTTACTCAGCAACGTGTGTTTCAGGCTTCCTGATTGGTGGAGATGTTCTGCGGCTGCTGCATGGTCACATGGACGAGTGTTTGACCGTCCCGTCAGGAGAACATGGAGAGGAACAACGCAGGTCAGGATTACCGTTCACTGATATACAGGACTGTTTTTTTTATGTTTTTTAAATGTTTTAGAAACTTTTTCTTGGTTATGTGAGCGTTAAGGGAACATTCCATTTTATTATTCTTCAAACATTATGGGAATGTTACTTTTAAATGTTCTTTGAACGTTCTGAAACAAGTAGTAACATTTAAAAAACGTTTTTTTTAGGACAAAAATGTTCCATGATATATATATAAATAATGTATTTGTTCTAACATTTTGAGGACATTTTAAAGACCAGATAACTTTGAACGAAGTTCATGAAGTGTCCAACATTCCACGTTTAAGTGCATATTGTTTTTGAAGTGCACTTTTTCTTGTTGGATGAAAAATATTTTGTTGAAATAGGTTGAGACGTGTTTGTGTCGTGTGTATCTGGCATCTGGGCCGCTGATGGTCAGCGCTGTGAGTTGAGGTTGATTAAACACTCTTGATGGTTTTGGTTTCAGCATTCTGAGGGTTTCAGTCATCTTCTGAGGTTGACCGCTGTGGTCTGATGTTGTTGGCATTCCTGTGAAGAGCTCAGAGATCTGGACAGTGTTGGAGAAAGTTACTTTTAAAAGTAATGCATTACAATATTGCGTTACTCCCTAAAAAGTAACTAATTATATTACTTAGTTAATATTTTATGGTAAGTAAAGGCTGATTTATACTTCTGCGTCTAGTGTACGCCGTAGCTACAGCGTAGGCTGTGTGTAGCCTGGCGTGCACCTCTTCTAAAATGTAACAACACGTCAATTCTACGCGGACCGCAAGCGCTGTGATTGGTCTGCTAGAACCCCTCCCTCAGGTTAAAAAACTGGCGTAGAGCAATCAGAGAAGAGTGAGCGTTTTCAACTTGCATAGGAATGAAAAAATGCTCTGTTTCAAGGGATACATGCAGTCATACTGCAACAAAAGTCATTACCTGTTTGCCGTTTCTCTGCCGCTTCTATTTGTAAGCGTCTCTGACAGCGTACGTGACAAGCTGCTTCTTCTTCGGCTTTTGCCTTGATACTCAACATGACCGCGGACACTGCCTACTAGTGGTCTGCATGCACGTCGATGCGGACAACGACGCAGAAGTATAAATGAAAACAGACGCAGAGCCTACGGCGTAGGTCCGACACAGAAGTATAAATCAGCCTTAATGTGTTACATTACTTTTGCGTTACTTTTTCTCACCTGGCTGAGAAAACTGATCTCTAGTTAACGCTATAATGCATTGAGCAACATAGCCTTTATAACACACACCTTCATTTTCTTTTAAAAACACATTTAGAATATTGTTATATTCTGACCACTTAATATTTCCTGACTCCTTCCTCTGTTCCCATGTTTTGTCATCCAGCATCATTGCTTAATTCTCTTCCGATACATAATTAATGTTAAGTTCATGAAGCATTCATGTCTAAGTGACTGTGTTATGGAGAAGCAAGAGAATTTTAATTCAGAGTTTAAAAAGTGTTTAAGCAATTAAATTAATCAGAAAAGTTACACATAGTACTTTTTTTAAACAGTGACTGGAATATAAATGTATAAAGTAATGCGTTACTAGTCATGTCAAAAAGGTAATCTGATTACGTAATGCGTTTACTAGTTACATCAAAAATGTAATCTGATTATGTAATGTATGTTACTTGTAATGCCTTTACTCATTACAAAAAAGTAATCTGATTAAGTAATGCACTGTAACATGTTACTTTACGTGTTTTATCAAAGTAATCTGATTAAGTAATGCACGTTACTTTTAATGTGTTACTTATATCAAAAAGTAATCTGATTATGTAATACATGTTACTTGTAATGTTACATTACTCGTTATATCAAAAAAGTAATCTGATTACATAATGCATCTTACTTGTAATGCGTTACTTTACTCATTTCATCAAAGTATTCCTGATTAAGTAATGCACGTTACTTTTAATGTGTTTCTTTACTCATTACATCACAAAAGTAATTTGATTATGTAATGCACGTTACATTTAATGTTACTTTACTTGTTACATCAAAAAAGTTATCTGATTACGTAATGCATATTACTTGTAATGCATTTACTCGTTACATAAAAGTAATCGATTAAGTAATGCATGCTACTTGTAATGTTACTTGTTACATCAAAAAGTAATCTGATTACGTAATGCATGTTACTTTTAATGCGTTTACTTGTTACAAAAAAGTAATTGATTGAGTGATGCATGTTACTTGTAATGTTACTTTACTCTTTATATCAAAAAAGTAATCTGATTACATAATGCATCTTACTTGTAATGCGTCACTTTACTCAGTTTCATCAAAGTAATCCGGTTTAAGTAATGCACATTACTTTTAATGTGTTTCTTTACTCGTTACATCACAAAAGTAATCTGATTACGAAATGCACATTACTTTTAATGTTACTTTACTTGTTACATCAAAAAAGTAATCGATTAAGTAATGCATGTTACTTGTAATATTACTTTACTCGTTATATCAAAAAAAGTAATCTGATTACATAATGCATCTTACTTTTAATGTGTTTCTTTACTCGTTACATCACAGAAGTAATCTGATTACATAATGCATGCTACTTGTAATATGTTACGCTACTTTACTCATTTTGTAGTTGAGGCCTAATGGTTAGGCGGACTTGTAACCCGAAGTTTGCGGGTTTGAATCTCAGTACCAGCAGGAAATGTAGGTGGGGACATAACTTGTAATGCTTTTTGCGTTACTTTACTTGTTACATCAAAAAGTAATCTGATTACGTAATGCACGTTACTTGTAATGCTTTACCCCAACACTGGATCTGGATATACATTTGTCCTAATATCTGAAGAGAACAAATCAAAACAGGATCAAAATTGTGTCAGGATCAACAGAGAGAATGTGCAGATCAGAATGAATAGATCCTGGATGAGGAGTTTGTTATTGTAGAGCAGAAATAAAACCTTGACTAGCATTATAAGAGGGGGCATGAAATGCAGAATATGAAGCCTTTAACATCTTCCTCTAGTTTCTGTCTCAGTGCTGGTTCTGCTGATGCTGAAGTAGGACGTTCACTCGTTCTTCAGTAGAAACAGAGGCTCAGATGAGAGTCTCTCGGGTCTCTTGGTGAAGTTATATGAGACAGAATGAGATCTCGTGTGCTGCTGTAATTACAGAAACACCTGTCCTCTCTGGGACATCAGTGGATAAAAATGTGTTATCATGTTCTGATCTCTACAGCAAAATATTCAACCCAGAAAGAACTGTTTCAGTCCATTGAGAGATCCAGATTCCTCCTAAAACTCAAATAATATAATCTGGAGTCTGCAGTGGTTAGTTTAGCATGTGTGTGTATAATGTGATTATATATATAAAATCTACAGTTAGGGGCGATATATTGATGTTTATGACAGGGTTTTAGTTAAAAAAATGAAGCAACATCATGAATATCAGAATTGTTTTTGCATTTGGAAGATGCTTTTATCCAAAGTGACTTGCATTATCAAGCTATACACTGGATCAGTTCATGCATTCCCTAGGAATCGAACCCATGACCTTGGCGTTGCAAGCGTCATGCTCTACTGTTTGAGCTGCAGAAGTGTTTAAATCATTGGTTAGTATGAGTTTAAGCACCTCAGCTTCACATATAAGAAGTCTACTTGATTTTCTCTTCAACTGTGTTTCTCGTCACCGGCGGCCTTGAGCGAGTCACGTCTGCTTTTGACTGCATGAATTCAAAGAAGGTTTTTCTGTATCCATCCTTCCATCTCTTTTAACTCCGATAAGAGATGTTGTTGCATTAGTGTTACGCAAGCGTGTTGTGAGGAGTGCTGCATTGTGGGATGTGTGGAGGTGTGTGTGTGTGTGTTTCTCTTTCATTGGTGTATAAAGCACAGTAGTTGAACCAGAAACGTTCCCAGTGCACATCATGTTCCAGACACTGATTGTGATTCCTCAGACTGCAGTTTGAGGTCAGACGGACACATCGCTCTGAATGATGTTGTCTTAATAATCTTTGTGTGTTTTCACATTTTTTGCACGTCTGCAGTCTCAGCTCTGCTTCTCAACCCTCAGCTGCCTTCAAGGATCTCACATAGAATATTAGTGTTTTAATGTGGTGGTTTTTTTGTGTTTTGCTGCACAGGAAGTGATGTCATTATATGTGTAAATTAAGGGATATATAATTTATAATATATATAATATATGCCTTCTGGGTATTTTTACCTTTCATGAGGGCTTTTTTTATAGCAATATAAAATTGTGTGAATCCATAAAATAATACAATAAAACAAAATAATAAAATAAAACAAAATGAAATCAAATAAAATGAAAAAAAAAGTGAAAATGTGGGTCCTTTTGGTAAAACCTGATATTATTGCACGACAAAGACTGGACAATACAATAAAATAAAATAAAATAAAATAAAATAATAAAATAAAATAAAATAAAATAAAATAAAATAAAATAAAATAAAATAAAATAAAATAAAATAAAATAAAATAAAATAAAATAAAATAAAATAAAATAAAATAAAATAAAATAAAATAAAATAAAATAAAATAATAAAATAAATGAAAAAAAAAGTGAAAATGTGGGTCCTTTTGGGAAAACCTGATATTATTGCACGACAAAGACTGGACAATAAAATAAAATAAAATAAAACAAAATAAAAATACTTCAGTTGAATAATTTAACTGAAATTATATTTATAATTTTGTATATATGTATAATAAGTATAATTTGACTTTCAGAACAATTATGGCTATTAATTATAAAATCCAATCAACACCAAATACAAAGATAAATACTGATTTAAAGTGTTGGGCTTGTCACCGATACTGATCTCTAATATCTGACATCTGTGTTGACGACACACACCACTAACACACACTGGTTTTGCATCATTAATTCTGTTATTTTCCTGTTTATTTGAAACAATCTGTACTGTTTAAAGCTGACTTGACTAGTCAGAAAAGTATTTTTCTCTGAGCTCTGCTTCATTTGTGATTCTGCTCTGTTTAAAGCAGAAATGGACAGATATAGTCTGATATGAAGACTCTTTTATTCAGTCTCTCGTGTTGTTTTCTCTCCTCCAGGACGGTGCATTACGAGGGTGGAGCCGTGTCCATCCACGCCAGATCCCTGTGGAGGCTGGAGACGCTCCGAGTCGCGTGAGTGAACGTGTCCTGATTCAGTGTCACATGATCCTTCAGAAGTCATTCTAGCTCCAAATATTTGACCGTTGGTTCCCACTTAGCACGTGACTTGAACTAAAAGACACAAAAGTCACATTCTGATTTCATGGGTCTTTCCTGTGACCGGCCGTCCCGTGCTTTGCTCTCTTGACCCTGCGAGGAGCCCATGATGCTGCAGTGATGATGTCATCAATTCTCAGGTTGGTCGGATGCGTTCCGTCACGTTTGACCCTTCTGGCAGCAGCAGCGTTCGTTCCCACGAAGCCTGTAATTACACACTGCAGGACGCCTGACTAAAAATAATCGGAGGACGCTGAAGTTGGAAGCGTTTTATCAAAGTGGCATTTTGGGGTTGGGGCCAAATTCTGGAGCAGGAGCCCAGCACAGTTTTACTTTGTGCTTTTGAATTACAAACGGTTTTCATCATAAGCATCAAAGTCATTTTTCTCATGTTGTTTCAAACCTGAATGAATCTCTTGAGCCGCTGTTTGTCATGAAAGCACACAGTGATCAGCTCCAATTCACCATGAAAGCATCATAACATATGACTCATGCGCTCTATATATAAGTCTTCTGAAGTCAAATGATGCTTTGTTTGAGAACAGACCTGATTGTCTTCACTCAAACTGTGACTGAACCCAACACTGATGCTTCCACTGCTCATCTGTGGGTCTGTCTGACGCGTGTCTCTGTGCAGGTGGAGCGGCAGTCACATCCGCTGGGGTCAGCCGTTTCGCTTGCGTCACGTGACCACCGGGAAGTATCTCAGCATGATGGACGATCAAGGGCTCCTGCTAATGGACAAGGAGAAAGCGGACGTCAAATCGACGGCTTTCTGCTTCCGTTCCTCAAAAGTGAGACTCCTAATGACTCATTATCAGATCACTTCATTTGCATATGAGTGACATAGGATGTAGATTAAGTTCCTGGATTTTAATTGAATTTGTGTCGAGGTACTGTAGCAAACAGGATTGACCATATAAGAAAAATCATGCTTTAGTAAATCATAATTATGACAAAAGGTCTAAATTATGATATAAAAAGGCAAAATTGGCACAGAAAGTCAATTTCGACTTTTTAATCATGAAGCGTATGTCAGAATTTCAACTTTATCTCAGAATTTTGACGTTTTGTCATAATTATGACATAAAAGGTCAGTTTATTTAGTATGTCATAATTTAAACTTTTTGTCACAATTATGACATTAAAGGTCAGTATAATTATGACTTAGTATGTCATAATTTCAAATTTTTGTAAAAATTTTGACTTTTTGTCATAATTTCGGCTTTATTTATAAGCCGAAATTATGGCTTGATTTAGACTTTTTATGCCTAAATCAATGGCATAAAAGGTCCATTGATTTAGTATGTCAAAATATCAGTTTTTTGTTAAAATTTCGACTATCTCGTAATTTTGACTTTATTTATGATAATTATGACATAAAAGGTCTGTTGATTTAGTATGTCATAATTATGACTTAGTATGTCATCATTTCAACTTTTTGTCAGAATTTAAGTTTATTCTCATAATTATGATTTAGTATCATATTTACATAATCAATTATGTCATAATAATGGCTTAGTATGTCAATTTTGACTTTTTTGTCATAATTATGACATAAAAGGTCCGTTGATTTAGTATGTCATAATTATGACTTAGTATGTCATCATTTCAACTTTTTGTCAGAATTTAACTTTATTCTCATAATTATGATTTGGTATAATTACGTCATCAATTATGTGTTAATAATGGTTTAGTATGTCAATTTTGACTTTTTTAATTATGACATAAAAGGTCTGTTGATTTACTTTTTGTCAAAATGAATCTCATAATTTTGACTTTTGTCATAATTTAGGCTTCATTATCATAATTATGATTTAGTATATTGTAATTATGATTACATAATAATGGCTTAGTATGTCATAATCTTGACATTTCATCTCATAAATATGACTGTATAATAATCCTTTGTATTAGGATTGAGAAGTATAATTGAAGAAAGAATAATTGGTGGCTGTTAATTGTTTTGCCACGATTAATCTATTGATACGAGTTTAGAGAAATATGATCTGAAATGTGTTTTGCATATCAGTGATTAAAATATAATTTTTATTATTCATAATTGTGTTTATAAATTAATACACATTTTACATTTATTCATTTTAACGATTGATATTTTAATGAACCGCAACTGATTTAATATATCAAATCTCAACTATCGTTCAGCTCTAATCTGATAAATGCGACTATAAGGCATGAAGATATTTAGATCTCTGCTCAGGTTCGAATGAGTGTTTACCCATGATCCTCTGCTCCCTCTCCTGCAGGAGAAGCTGGACTTTGGCCTGAGGAAGGAGGTGGATGGGATGGGCGTCCCGGACATCAAATACGGAGACTCGGTCTGCTACATCCAGCACGTGGACGCCGGGCTCTGGCTCACATACCAGTCTGTGGACGCCAAGTGTGCTCGCATGGGTGGCGTCCAGAGGAAGGTGAGGATGAACATAACTTGTAGGGCACGATTCGATTCCATTTTGATTCACAAGCTGGTGATCCAATATTGATTAGATTTGAGATATATAGCAGGTTCAGTACGTGTCATCAAAGTGAGAATCAATTAAAATCAATATTTTCAATCCATCCCTACACAATAATGTTTTTATATGGAAGCGTTCGAGAGGATGAATATGTGTGTCACTGTGAGTTCAGTGTGATGGATTCATTCATATGTGATGCGTGACGCCCTTGAGCTGCTTCCGAGTGAGATTCATTACAGACGTGTCAGACTCTCACACCTTCATCATTACTGCTGCAGCGCAGACTGACGCTCTCCACCACATCTGCGTGGATGATAAATGTAATGCACTGATGTGTGTATTTTAGGCCATCATGCATCATGAGGGTCACATGGATGACGGATTGACGCTCTCGCGATCACAAAACGAGGAGTCGCGCACCGCCAGAGTCATCCGCAGCACGGTGTTCCTGTTCAACCGCTTCATCAGGTGACACACTGTTGATCTTCAGAATCAAGACAATGATGCAGCTGATCATGAACCAAACATCATTCAGCACACTTTAGAGATCTGAACCTGAGCAGGATCACACACACACACACACACACACAGTGTGTTTTATCTGTTAACGCTCCTCTTCTTCCTCCCTGAGCTCAGGGGTCTAGACACTCTGAGTAAGAAGGGAAAGACAGCCACCCTCGATCTGCCCATCGAGTCGGTCAGTCTGAGTCTTCAGGATCTGATCGGATACTTCCAGCCTCCCGATGAGCACCTGGAGCACGAGGACAAACAGAACCGACTCCGAGCGCTCAAGAGCAGACAGATCCTGTTCCAGGAGGAGGTACGGATCCCAGCCGATCACATCGACACACGCAACATCAACTTACAGCCTAGGAGGGCTTCGTTTTAATCAGAAATCTTGGAGATAATTCCGTTATCTGCTGCATCACAGAGTATCTACACTAATACCCATAAAACCACAAAGCAGATCTCCAACACTAATCTGCTCACACTACATCTACAACATACAGAATTATTTTGGAAAATAATATAATAGGATATGATTTCAAACTGCTCAAACGTTTCTCATCAAATCAGTTTGAGAATCTTAATGCTGACTCATTTTTATTTCTCCTGAGGGATTTTAGCAGAAAGGTTCAAGACGATGTTGATATTTCAAATGCAAGCTCAACAGTCTCATGATCTGTGAAGGAGGAAGCTCATGCATGAGTTCATGTGTGTCTCTAGGGAATGATCAACCTGGTGCTGGAGTGTATCGATCGTTTGCATGTCTACAGCAGTGCGGCTCATTTTGCAGACGTGGCCGGTAAAGAAGCTGGACAATCCTGGAAGTCCATCCTGAACTCCCTCTACGAGCTCCTCGGTATGATCCATATTTCATCTGCATACATCAATATTCGTTGTAAACCTGCTGACTGTGACCCCATGAGCTCAGATGCGTCTTAACCGTGTTCTTCTGCACTAACATCTGACGAGCTTCATTCCTAATGAATGTTCTTATTATTCTCATCATGTGATCAATCATCCGTTTGTCTGTCTGTAGCTGCTCTGATCAGAGGAAACAGGAAGAATTGTGCCCAGTTCTCCAGCTCTCTGGATTGGCTGATCAGTCGTCTGGAGAGGTTGGAAGCGTCGTCTGGTATGTTGAATGTAATGCGTGTATGATGAATGTTCACTGTACAGGTGTGTTCAGGTAGACGGTCGGAGGTAACGTGCACATCAGTCATGTGATGAATGATGAGAACCTGAGAGCCTCAGCTGTAAAGAACCATGATGGATTCAGTGCAGATGAGGACAGACAGGTCATGCTGGTTAGATGAATTAAGGTTTGAGTGAGTCAGTTGTCTGATAGTTAATAGTTATCAGCACTCAAAACACATCATGCAAGCACTAGTGACCAGCAGGAGTGAGCACACAAACTGTTTGCGTCACACTTTTAAACACGTGAATGTCATTATTATTAACAGCAGATGTCATTTCTTATAATGAGTGAATCATTACTGAGTTCTGAGGTGATGATGCTTGTGATGTGTGTGTCGTGATGTGTGTGTTGTGAAGGTTATGATGTGTGTGTTGCGATGCGATGGTTGTGTGTGGTGTGTTGTGTTGTGATGGTTGTGATGTGTGTGTTGTAATTTGATGGTTGTAATGTGTGTGTTGTGATGTGTGTTGTAATTTGATTGTTTTGATGTGTGTGTGTTGTGTTTTTGTGATGTGATGGTCATAATGTGTGTGTTGTGATGTGATGGTTGTGATATGTGTGTTGTAATGTGTGTTGTAATTTGATTGTTTTGATGTGTGTGTGTTGTGTTTTTGTGATGTGATGGTCATAATGTGTGTGTTGTGATGTGATGGTTGTGATGTGTGTTGTGATGTTATAATATGTGTTTTGTGTTGTGATGTGTGTGTTGTGCTGTAATGGTTATGATGTGTGTTGTGATGGTTGTGATGTGTGTGTGTCGTGATGTGATGGTTGTCAAGTGTGTGTTGTGATGGTTATGATGTGTGTGATGTGATGTTATAATGTGTGTGTGTGTGTGTTGTGATGTGATGTTTGTGATGTGATGGTTGTCAAGTGTGTGTTGTGATGGTTATGATGTGTGTGTGTGTATGTGTGTGTTGTGATGTGATGGTTGTCAAATGTGTGTTCTGATGGTTATGATGTGTGTGTGTGTGTGTTATGATGTGATGGTTGTCATGTGTGTGATGAGTGTGTTGTGATGGTTGTCAAGTGTGTGTTGTGATGTGATGGTTGCCAAGTGTGTGTTGTGATGGTTATGATGTGTGTGTGTGTGTGTGTGTGTGTTGTGATGTGATGTGATGGTTGTCATGCGTGTGATGTGATGGTTGTGATGTGTGTGTTGTGATGTGATGGTTGTCATGTGTGTGATGAGTGTGTTGTGATGGTTGCCAAGTGTGTGTTGTGATGGTTATGATGTGTGTGTGTGTGTGTGTGTGTTGTGATGTGATGTGATGGTTGTGATGTGTGTGTTGTGATGTGATGGTTGTCAAGTGTGTGTTATGATGTGTGTGTTGTGATGTGTGTGTTGTGATGGTTATGATGTGTGTGTTGTGTGTGTCTGCAGGGATTCTGGAGGTTCTGCACTGTGTTCTGGTGGAGAGTCCAGAAGCTCTGAACATCATTAAAGAGGGACACATCAAATCCATCATCTCACTACTGGACAAACATGGACGCAACCACAAGGTGACCGCAGATAGTGTGTGTGTGTGTGTGTCAAACACTTTCATGATCATGTAGTGTTGTTGATTCATTTATTGAATCAGTTCATTTGGACTGATTCACACATGAATGTGTGGCGTTTTATATTGAGTTCAATTACTAGTTTTCATGGTTTACTCAGTTGGTTATGTTCTTTGACTTATTTATCTGTTCATGTTTAAAACTATCGCCCTAATTTAGATCCTCATTGATTATATGCCCATAGTTGTGAAAATGAATCATGGCATAAAAAGTATTTGCATCAAAGAAATATTTTAAAATGCAATTAGTCAAAATGCTTTGTGTCGTTTCTAGCTCGTAGTGTAAGTGTGACGATTAGCTTGTAGCTCCAGTTTTCCAGCAGCTCGAATGACGCCGGTGTGTCCGTGATGTTCAGGTTCTGGACGTCTTGTGTTCTCTGTGCGTGTGTCACGGTGTGGCGGTTCGCTCCAATCAGCACCTGATCTGTGATAATCTGCTGCCCGGCAGAGACCTGCTGCTGCAGACGCGTCTCGTCAATCACGTCAGCAGGTAGGAGAGCACCACCATCACTTCCTGTCAATCAATCAATAAATCAATCAAACAATCAATCACTCACTCTCTGTTGCTCATTCAGCATGAGGCCCAATATCTTCCTGGGTGTGAGCGAAGGTTCCGCCCAGTACAGGAAGTGGTATTATGAGCTCATCGTGGACCACGTGGAGCCATTCGTGACGGCTGAAGCCACTCACCTGCGGGTGGGCTGGGCGTCCACACAGGGCTACTGGCCGTATCCGGGCGGAGGAGAGGGCTGGGGTGGGAACGGCGTCGGGGATGACCTCTACTCGTACGGCTTTGATGGCCTTCACCTGTGGGCAGGTAACAACACATTTGCACATAACATTTGTAGTTAGATGAACCAGTATAGCTTGAGTAAACGTGTATGTGAGATATTTGCTTATGGTAGTAAAAAGCTGTCATCAGCGGGATGTGAACGTAACGTGCGCTGTGATTGGCAGGTTGCGTGGCGCGATCGGTCAGCTCACCCAATCAGCACTTGCTGCGGGCCGAGGACGTGGTCAGCTGCTGTCTGGATCTCAGCGCTCCCAGCATCTCCTTCCGCATCAACGGCCAGCCGGTCCAGGGAATGTTTGAGAACTTCAACTCAGACGGACTCTTCTTCCCTGTTGTGTCCTTCTCTGCTGGAGTCAAGTGAGTACCTTCAGCCCCACCCCCTCTGCCATTGTTCAGTCTGACAGATAGCCCCGCTCTGAACTCTTGTGATTAGATAAAAGAATCTACCGCTTTAAATGCTCAAGCTCTTCTGTCAGTGTTTTTATCCTACATCAGCTGGAAATTCCAATGATATCGTTCATCATTATATCTGTGGTGTGGACTATTCTCTTAGAGCGATTAAAACTTTATAGTTATAGTTTTTATTATAGTATTAGTGCTTGGTGTGAACGACCCTTAACGCTCCTCCTCCTCAGAGTGCGCTTCCTGTTGGGCGGCCGTCATGGCGAGTTCAAGTTCCTGCCTCCATCCGGTTACGCTCCGTGTTTCGAGGCGGTTTTACCACGAGAGAAGCTGAGAGTGGAGCACAGTCAGGAGTATAAACATGATCACGGGAATACACGTGACCTCCTCGGACCCACGGTCACGCTGTCACAAGCGGCCTTCACACCAACACCTGTGGACACCAGTCAGGTACTCACAAACACACACACTCAACACACACACACACTCTCACATCATGTATGTGTGAACGTGTTTCTGCCGTGTAGATCGTGTTGCCGCCACATCTTGAGCGGATCCGAGAGAAGCTGGCAGAAAACATCCATGAGCTGTGGGTGATGAACAAGATCGATCTCGGATGGACCTACGGAACGGTACGTCAAACACGCGTCATCTGTTTGTTTCTTCTGTGGAGGTTTGAAACGTTTGAATCAGCAATTCCCAAACGTTTTCATCAGCTGAACCCCTTTGAGTTAAATATTTTCTTATATATTTATTTCAATAATTTAACAACACATTCACTTGTTCGCTGTTCTCTGATGTCAGTTAATAGTCACTAATAGTTTCATATGTTTTATTTGGAGTTTTTATTTTCAAATTATTTATTTTAATTTCAAATTTTTATTAATTAATTAACTTAATTTTTATTAAAATAATTAATAAAAATATTACTTTTTTTTAGTAAGTTTGTCTTTATTTTTAAATTATTTATTTTAATTTCAATTAATTTATAATATAATATAATTAATCTTTGTTAGTAAGCTTTTTTTTATTTTTGATTGTAATTCTCAAATGATTTATTTTAATTTGCCTTTTTATGATTTAATCATTAGTGTTTCATCAGCATGTGAGGTTTTAAGTCACATCACATGACAAAATAATCATAATATGTTCTCGGTTTTAATTACTATAAATAAAGTTGAAGTTTGATTGACAGATCTGCCATAATCATTTAATGTTCCTCATTTATTCCCTATCAAAGGTGTAAAATTAACATTAAACGTATTTGTGTGGAAAACCCTCTTGATCTCTATCGGTCAAGTCATGTTTATTTGTAGAGAGCGTTTCGCTTTACAGAGAATTGCGGGTAACACTTTATTTTACAGTGTCATTGTTAGATATGTTACATGTAGTTACTATAGTAATAACTAAAAATTATGCATAATTACATGCAACTAACCCTAATCCTAACCCAATAATAAGTTCATGTAGTTACTTAATATTACTCAGTTCTTAAATGTATAATTACAGTGTAACAAAGACACCTTAAAATAAAGTGTAAACGAATTGTGTCTTGACATCTTAAAGCCTCTGAGAATCTGTGGTTTCACTCACAGTGTTCCAGCTCTCTGATTGGTCATTGTGTGTTTATAAAGTCACATGGTGTGATGTTAGGGTCTCTCTCTCTTCATTGTGACCCTCTTAACAGATTTTGATGAATTCCTCTCAAAAATCTGCACTGATACTGTACGTTTCCGCATCCATGCCCAAATGTTATAACACAAATGTGATTCCCTCTGTTGTTCATGATGTAGGTGAGAGATGATAATAAACGGCAGCATCCGTGTCTGGTCGAGTTCTCCAGGCTTCCTGAACAAGAGCGCAGCTACAACCTTCAGATGTCTCAGGAGACGCTCAAGTAAGCATGTTTACTGGAAATGATATTACTTTTGGTATAATTGAAGATGAATGCATTCAATGGTATATTATTTTGGGGCAATTTTATATTCCTATATGCTTTAACACTCTGGGGTCGACGAACAAGCAGCGCATTCTGGTGGATTTTTTTCACATGCAAAAGTAAATAAAAATATAAATATAGCTGCGAGCAGCAATTATCAGGGTTCAAACACTTTTAGGCCTTTCAGCACATGCGTAAAAAGGTATAATGTTTTAATTTGCAAGCCTGTAACCATCTCGATCATAGATGGAAAAGACCATTTACAGCCAATACAAGAAATTTACCATAGGAAATATATGGTTTATAAAGCTTTGTAACAGTTATCGAGATTGAGCCAAAAACCTAGGACTAGTTCGCCAAAGTTGGTTTTTGAAATAATCTCCAATATTTAACGAACGATTTCGGTGGACAGCGGCGGTCCTACAGGTAAAGTTGCTCAGAATGAGGAGTTCTACGTTCTACCATGTGGTATGAATGTCGTGGGCATGTGCGAAAAATCACGCGATACACAATACTTTGCACATGTGAAGGCGCCCCCCGGTGGCTGATTTCTTTTGAATTTCTCACAGGCCTCTAACGTCGTGAGTCAAACAGGTCCAGCAAGCTTCATTTGGATCGTCCTCCGTTAACCTTGTCTGATAGCTGCTCAAAATTCATTGGCCGATGCCGGACATGTTTTTTTAAATACGTCAATGTCCTCATAGACAATCATGTCACCTTGGACAAAGACACCGCATGCCAGTTTTCAAGTTAATTGGCCTAACGGTGAAGTAGTTATAGCCATTTTCATGTTTTTTTCCTGTTATAGCACCACCAAGTGGCCAGTCACCACATCCTTTTTCATGTGACCACAGAATGAGGTCTTACATAGGTGTGCCAATTTTGGTGAAAATATCCCATTCCGTTCACGAGTTATAGCCATTTTAGTAAAAGTGGCTCCGCCCACTTGGAACGTTTTGGCGCCCCTTAGAGGCCGTGAATCGAAATTTCAACTTTTTTTGATAATTATTGACAATAGTTCGCAAAAGTAGGTTTTTCAAAAAATCCAAATGCAAAATACCCGAAAATGCATTCATGCACTGTCTGTTTTGAGCCAAAGATTCCAACGATATAAGACACTTAAGCCTCAACGGTTTAGGACTTACGAGCAATTTCATACTTTTGACCGCTGTGGCTGTACGCTCTTGAACCCCTAATTAAATCAAATACTAAAATGATTAATATTAGCATGAACTCCATCAACATAACAGCATGCTCAATACACTTGATTTCTCATGTGTTTTAGCTTCTGTTTGCGTCTGTTCAGCACTTTGTGTCTACAGTTATAAAAGTGCTTTATAAATAGATGAATGAAATGATGTAATGATGAGCATGATCTGATGTGTGTGTGCAGGACTCTCTTGGCGCTGGGCTGTCATGTTGGCGTGGCGGACGAACGAGCGGCAGAGAAAGTCAAAAATCTCAAGCTTTCAGCCAAGTGAGTGTATGAAACTTCATCTTATACTGACATGTTTATGTGTCTGGATGTGTTTAGATGCTGCTAAAACTAAATCCATCAAATCAAAACCCTAAAAGGTTCCTTATATGAAGCGCCTGATGGAACCTTTTAAGCTTCCATCTAGAACCTTTTCTTCTAAGAATGTCGTTAGTGTTAGTCGATTTAGCGCGTTCCAGTACGGGTTGGTTAGTGTGTGTTCTGGTGTCAGATACGAGCTCTCCAGCGGGTATAAACCGGCACCGATGGACCTGAGCCACATCAAACTGGCGTCTACCCAGGAGGCCATGGTGGACAAACTGGCAGAGAATGCTCACAACGTCTGGGCCAGAGACCGCATACGGCAGGGCTGGACCTACGGCGTACAGCAGGTCAGTGTGTGTCATACAACAAACAAATGTAGGGGACTTGAACACACCGTTAACATTAGTGTGAGTTTTTAGTTTTGAACTCAAGTTCTCTAATATGAAACTGATTTATTCATTTCATGACTCCATGAAGTTACAAATAAAGAGGAACGTAGAGAAAAGACTCAAATGAGATGAAGCAGCTTTCAGGTTTGAACACTAGAGCTGCTCGATTAATCGTTAAAAGGTCACGATCTCGATTCAAAAACCCACACAATCTTATTCCTAAATGACAGCGATTCATCTATCCATTAAACCTTTGACAAGTACGATCACAGTGAACATTCAGATCTGTGTTGGAATAGCTGAACAGCTACACAAAGAGCCTTTTCAACCACACAGTATCATTATTTCTGTTACAAATATTCAGATGATCACAGAAGTAGTGGGATAAAAGTTCACTGATGTCTATGATAGTGATCAACATAGAGCAAATCACCTTTGGAAAGTAACTTGACTCTCAAAATAAAGACTGTGTAGATTACATCGTTACACCAGTAGGTGGCGACAAGTGACTGTTAAAAAATGTGTTTGTCATTGAATCATTAATTCAAAAAATTCTGTTCAAAAACTCTGCAGGACATTAAGAACAGGAGAAACCCTCGCCTCGTTCCGTACGTTCTTCTGGACGAGAGGACCAAGAAATCAAACAAGGACAGTCTGCGGGAAGCTGTGCGGACGCTGCTGGGATACGGATACAACCTGGAAGCTCCGGATCAAGACCATGGTACCATGAGTCTAACTTACACTCTACCCATAATGCCCCTGTCCATGCAGCGTGACATCAGAGGATGTACTGGATATACTGCAGTCATGTTACATTTATAGTCCCTGTGAGGCAGGGTTATTATCATCATTACTAAAACTAAAACCATTAACTAAAAAAAACACACATTTTTATTACTTGAAATAAAAAACATTAATTGAAATGAAAGTAAAATACATTTTATTTCAGCTAGTTGCTACTAAAGTTCGAAAATAACTAAAAAACAAAAGACTAATATAAATGACAAAAACATACAATAAAATTACTGAAACTTTAAGTAAAATTAAAATAAAAACAGATAAAAAAATATTACCTGTGTCTGTTTTGCGCAGCGGCTCGAGCGGACACGGGTAATCTGTCTGCCGAACGCTTCCGGATCTTCCGAGCGGAGAAGACGTACAGCGTGAGCGGAGGGAAGTGGTACTTCGAACTGGAGGTGGTGACGGCGGGCGAGATGCGGGTGGGCTGGGCGAGACCCGGCTGTCTGCCGGACCAGGAGCTGGGCTCAGACGAGCAGGCCTTCGTCTTCGATGGATTCAAGGTGAACCTCATAATACCATTAGAATGAGATTTAAGCTTTACCTCATGTAAACACAATACACTTCAAATTTATGTGATTAAGCTCACAGTAAACAGGCATGTAAACACTTTAATTGCACATGTGCATTGTTGGAGTGTTGAAGAAACAGAGTTCATTTTGACAGCATTGCACGACATGAATATTGATGGTCGAAAACATTGAAATGGAGACATTTTTAGGCACGTCACAGAAAAAATCCAATATGTCCCTAGAAATGTGAGTCTTTATCAGCTGAACTCTGCAGGACAGTGGCTGTCCAGGACCGGAGTTCGCCACCCCTGATTTAGCACATTAGTCTCAGAAGAAGTAGAACTAGATAGTAAAGTTTGTGCACAAACTTTGATGTTGGCTTGAGAAAGCCTAGCCAGAAAGTTTGAAGTAGTTTTAAAGCTTGAAGTTTGAAGAAAGCCATACAGTCTATCAGAAAAACAGATTGATATTCTAGATGGTTTCTAGGAGGTTGCTAGGTTACTTGGGGTTGTTGCTAGGGTGTTGCTATGCAGTTGCTAGGGTATTCTGGGTGGTCTCTAGTAGGTTGCTAGGGTGTTGTTTAATGGTTGCTAGGGTATTCTGCATGGTTGCTAAGATGTTGTGTGGTTGCTAGGGTACTATGGGTGGTTGTTAGGGTGTTGCTATGCGGTTGCTAGGGTATTCTGTGTGGTTGCTAGGGTGCTCGGGGTGGTTGCTGGGGTGTTGCTATGCGGTTGCTAGGGTATTCTGTGTGGTTGCTATGGTACTCAGGATGGTTGCTAGGGTGTTGCTATGCGGTTGCTAGGGTACTCCGGGTGGTTGCTATGATGTTGATATGCGGTTGTTAGGGCACTCGTGGTGGTTGCTAAGTTGTTGCTATGCAGTTTTCTTGGTGGTTGCTAGGGTTTTCTGGGTGGTTGCTAGGGTATTGTTATGTGGTTGCTAGGGTTTTCTGGGTGGTTGCTAAGATGTTATGTGGTTGCTAGGGTACTCGGGGTGGTTGGTAGGGTGCTGCTATGTAGTTGCTAGGGTGTTGCTATGCGGTTGATAGGGCACTCAGGGTTGTTGAGTGTTGCTATGCTGTTTTCTGGGTGGTTGCTAGAGTGTTGCTATGCAATATTCTGAGGGTGGTTGCTAGAGTGTTGCTAGGGTTTTCTGGGTGGTTGCTAGGGTGTTGTTATGCAGTTGCTAGGGTATTCTGTGTGGTTGCTAAGAGGTTATATGGTTGCTAGGGTACTCGGGGTGGTTGGTAGGGTGTTATGTAGTTGCTAGGGTACTCTGGGTGGTTGCTAGGGTGTGGCTATGTGGTTGCTAGGGCACTCGGGGGGTTACTCTATGTGGTTTCTTTGGTACTTGGGGTTGTTGCTGTGCGGTCGCTAGGGTACACAGGGTTGTTGCTAGGGTGTTGCTATACAGTTTTCTGGGTGGTTGCTAGAATGTTGCTATACAGTATTCTGGGTGGTTGCTAGAGCGTTGCTAGAGTATTCTGGGTGGTTGCTGGAATGTTGCTCTGTGGTTGCTAGGTTGTTCTGGATGGTTGCTAGAGTGTTGCTATGCATTTGCTAGTGCGTATTATTGCATTGCTCGCATGTTTCAGACTGATATCATGCTAGTTTTCACACCCTGAAAGAAGTATATCAGAGTTGTGCTGTGCATTTGTGAATAATGGCAGTAAAAATAACCACAAGTCTTAGCGAATCATCAGAATAATGAAAATTGCATGTAAACAGGAGTGGTTTGCTTATGTCATGTAATCTATTACTGCGATGTACCCTGTGAAGGTAGTCACTGCAGGACAGATGAAGAGCAATGTGTGTTCCTGCAGGCTCAGCGCTGGCATCAGGGCAACGAGCACTTCGGCCGCTCCTGGCAGTCTGGAGACGTGGTGGGATGTATGGTGGACATGAACGAACGCACCATGATGTTTACGCTCAACGGCGAGGTGCTGCTCGACGACTCCGGGTCCGAACTCGCCTTCAAAGACTTTGAAGTTTGGGACGGTGAGTGACGTGAGGTGTTTTCTGTGTGGGATGATAATCCTGTGTGTTGACGTGAAATTAACACTTTGTTGACCACAGCCATAAATGATCATTCTGCCGTCATTTACTCTCCCTCAGGAACCAGACAACATTGAACTTTTGCGGTATGGACAAAAAACACTGAGACTTTTCTCAAAATGTCTCCTTTTAAGTAAATGATGACAGAATTTTCATGAGTATCGCTTTAATTAATCAATAGTGACTCTCTTAATTCATGTTCCCGCTCTTTTTGTGAAAGATTCATCAGTGATGTTGACATGTTATTATACAGACATAAATGTTTGTATTCATAATCTTTTATTATAATGTAACTCACTCCACCTCTCAAACGACTCACGGATATGTGTGTGTGTGTGTGTGTGTGTGTTTGTAAGTGTATGTGTGAATAAGAATGCAGCTAAAGCTAAGCAGACTTGAGCTCTGCTAACACCTACAGAGCTGATACTGCAAAACACACACAGACACACTGACTGACACACAAACACAGACACACACACACACACACACTCATGTGCATTTGTTGCAGCAGCTCTTCTGTCTCGTAATGGAGTGTTTTCGTGGGCAGCAGGTGAATGTTGCTGTATCATTTGTCATCACGGCTCTTCACAGCGCCACCTGCTGGCCACTGACACACATCAACCGTTACTCACTTATATTCAGTCTGTATGTTTGTATGCGTCAGCATATCTGCCTCATTCTGTGATGTCAGCAGCATCTCTTTGTTATATGTGAGAGTATCAGAAACTGCAGACTTGCAGTAACTACACTGCAAAAACTGCTGTTCTTCTCCAGTATGTTCATGTGAAGACACAACTGGAAGATGTCTGGAGATACAAAATGACATATGAGATATCAAGTCGTGTTTTCTGAGAAATGCTGAAAAGTTTGTGCTTAAAAGGAGTCCTTGATTATGATTTGACTTTTTTAACTTTATTTGGCGTGTAATGTTGCTGTTTAAACATAAACAACATCTGCAAAGTTACAACGCACAAATTTCAATCAAAGGGAGAAATTTTCTTTTACATAAATGGCTTTTTAACGACTACAACAAACGGCTGGTAGGGATTACAATGAGCTTCTTGATGTCACTAACTCTAAAATTTACATAAACCCCGCCCCCGAGAACATGTAACAAAGGGGGCGAGGCCATGTTGGGCTGCTTTAGAGAATAGGAAGTGTTGTTGTAGTAGAGTTTTGTTGAAATGCCGCCATTTTATGCCGGACTGCTTCACAAACGAGGGTCAACTCAACGCTGTTGCTAGTGGATGAGATGAATCAACTCCACTTGTGATGGGGAGTCGACTCCAAAAGAGTCGAATCCTCGACTCTGAATAGCCCCAGAGCTGTTAAAGCTCCGCCCTCTTCTGGAAAGCAGCAGCTCATTTGCATTTAAAGGGACACATACAAAAATGGCCTGTTTTTGCTTACAGCCAAATAGGGGATTCCTCGACTCTGAATAGCCCCAGAGTCGGGGTCAACTCCAGCACAGGAATCGACTCTCGGTGTTGACTCTGTTGCTGTGTCCGAAATCGCTCACTTGTTTACTGATTCTCGAATCCATAGCCTATTTAAAGTAAGGAGTGAATGAAATGAAGCGAGGAATTCGACGAATCGCGTTAGAGAGCTGTCGCAGAAACTTTGTCACATACATTTATCCTACATGTATCTTACTTTAGAAATAGATAACAGTCGTAGTGACTTTAGTTTGTAATTATACATATCTCCGTGCCAGCTTTAGTATTGATGGTAGCTTATGATGCAATACATATAGATTTGATTTTCCATGGTTAACTGTGTTCATAATCATTAAACTAACGATACATAATAAAAAGAACTCACATCCACAATAAACACATCAATAAGTGTACTTGTGTAATTGTATGCATTTTTGTATGTATTGTATTAATTTTATTATCTTCGACTCTTCTGTCTAAGCACTTTTAAGACAATGATCATGTGTGTTTAGCGCCATCACCTGACCATTATAATGAGATGAATTCATTAAAGAATTCCTTCTTTTTCGTTTATTTAATTCTGATATAATATTCGACCACAGATGTGTTTCGTGACTTTTCTCTCTGTAAAATTAGGTATCTGCAATTAGCTAGGTAGCAACATTGATACTCATCAAGTCATCGCTAAATTGGACTAATTTGGACAGTCTCGCTAAATGTGTGTTGTTTTAATGAGGGGATTTTAAGGCTTTGCGTTGGGGAAAGATAAACTAAGTGTGTAAGGACTGCCATCTTGCCTTATTTCTGACCCTGTTTTGATGTAAAGTAAATGGAGTCGAGGAGTCGATTCCATCGACTCCTACAGTGGGAGTCGGGAGTCAGAGTCAACTCCAAAAAACCTGGAATTGAACACCCCTAAACTCCACAGCAACTACATAAATTTATCCACTAACCATTCAGAAACGTCTAAAAGTTGTAACTCTCTCCATCAGTGTCAGCTCCAGTTTGAACAATATAAGGCTGAACACCTTTACTGACAATCCTAATTTTGGCTGCGTGAAATTCTCCAGCTTTGTTGTTGTTGAGCAACCAAAGAACAAGCCGTTAAAGCTCCGCCCTCTTCTGGAAAGGGGGCCGGGAGCAGCAGATCATTTGCATTTAAAGGGACACACACAAACGGCGTGTTTTTGCTCACACCCAAATAGGGGCAAATTTGACAAGCTATAATAAATGATCTGTGGGGGATTTTGAGCTGAAACTTCACAGACACATTCTGGGGACACCAGAGACTTATATTACATCTTGAGAAAGAGGCATTATAGGTCCCCTTTAAACCTTGTGGTTTCATCACAAGTAGTAGTGATGATCCTGTCTTTCTGTGTGTTTTTCTCAGGTTTCATCCCAGTCTGTAGTCTGGGCATCTGTCAGGTGGGCCGTATGAACTTTGGGAAGGACGTGAGCACCCTGAAGTACTTCACCATCTGCGGCCTGCAGGAGGGCTACGAACCCTTCGCCGTCAACATGAACCGAGATCTGACCATGTGGATCAGCAAACGGCTGCCTCAGTTCATCTCCGCCCCGCTCAACCACGAGCACATAGAGGTCAGAGGTCACCCCACACGCGTGCTTTGAGACGAGCCGCACCATTCTGAGCGTTTACGGGATTCTGCATGCGTGTTTTACAGGTCACGAGGATTGACGGGACGGTGGAGAGCCCGCCATGCCTAAAGGTCACACAGAGGTCGTTCGGCTCACAGAACAGTAACACTGACATCATGTTCTATCGTCTCAGCATGCCCATAGAGTGCTCGGAGGCGTTCTTGCGATCACCCGGCGGGACGCTAGCGGCCAACGGCAGCTTCTTCTCTCCCAAGAGAGATCTGGAGGATTTCGAGACGGTGTCAGACTTTGAGGTCCTGATGAAAACCCCACACAGTCACGTGAGCTCCAACGGGCCCGACAGAGATCGAGACGAGTTCAACAACCACAAAGATCATAATCAGGAGAAACCCTCGAAAATCAAACAGAGGTCGATTATACAGACACACAAGTAAACTCGGTAATGTGTTTAGTAAAATGTTTGTGTCTGTAACCGCATGTGTGTTTGTTCAGGTTCATGCTGAAAAGAACGAAACCCGACATGAACAGCAGTAACTCTAGCGCTCGCTTGTCAGAGGAGGTTTTGGCTGATGAGAGAGACGATTGTGAGAATCTCATACAAACATCAACGGTGAGAGAGAGACACACATGACCAGCATCAGAACGTCACACTCCTCAGCTTCATGTTATATGTGGCGCTTCTGTCTCTGTCTGTTTTTTAGTATTACTACTCGGTGAGGATCTTCCCTGGGCAGGAGCCGGCCAGTGTTTGGGTCGGATGGGTGACCTCAGACTTTCATCAGTACGATCCAGCCTTTGAGCTCAGCAAGGTCCGAACGGTCACCGTTACCCTGGGAGACGAGAAGGGCAAAGTTCATGAGAGGTCAGTGATGCTTCTGCAGGAACACAGTGTGATTCTGTCTGCAGTGACACAGTTACAAACACAGAGAGCAAACGAAATGTTACGGGGACTATAGAAATAGATTTAAAATAGAGTAATGGTTGTCTGTATAGTAATAGTAACAATTTCTGATGTGTTTGTGTTGTTGTGCAGCATTAAGCGCAGTAACTGCTACATGGTGTGGGGTGGCGAGTGCAGCAGTCCCAGTCAGGGCCGCAATAATAACGGCCTGGAGATCGGATGTTTGGTAGATACTGCCAACGGCCTCCTCAGCTTCACCTCCAATGGCAAAGAGCTCAGCACCTACTACCAGGTAAGAGCTCTGAAGATCCTGTAATGAGGGACTGTTTAACTTGGACTAACTTGCAGCTTAACTGTGTCTGCAGGTGGAGCCCAGTACTAAACTCTTCCCTGCAGTGTTTGCGCAGGCAACGAGTCCAAACGTCTTCCAATTTGAACTGGGACGCATCAAGGTGAGATTAACACACACAAAGAGGATGTTGAGGCTATTTTTATTTTTCTCTGGTTGCACAAATAGGGCGAGTGTAAGTACAGGAACATCTGTGAGATGATAAAGTTTGCCAACTTTACTTTCTGTGTGTGTAGAGCATCATGCCGCTCTCTGCAGGGCTGTTTAAAAGCGAACGGAAGAACGCAGTTCCTCAGTGTCCGCCGCGGTTACACGTGCAGTTCCTCACACCAGTGTTATGGAGCCGTGTGCCTAATCAGTTCCTGAGGTCAGAGGTCACCAGGGTCAACGAGAGACTGGGCTGGATGGTGCAGAGTTCAGAACCGCTGCAGTTCATGACCCTCCATATACCTGAGGAAAACAGGTACATCACACACAGATGCACAATGGTTTATTTACTCAGCAGGTGTTGATTTTGTCCCATGACTGATGTCCGTCCCGTCTGTCAGGTCTCTGGATATTTTGGAGCTGACAGAGCAGCGCGACCTGCTGAAGTTCCACTTCCACACGCTGCGCTTGTATTCGGCCATCTGCGCGCTGGGAAACAACCGTGTGGCTCACGCGCTCTGCAGTCACGTGGATGAGGCGCAGCTCCTCTACGCCATCCAGAACAAATACATGCCTGGCCTCCTGCGCACCGGTTACTACGACCTGCTCATCGACATCCACCTGAGCAGCTACGCCACCGCGCGCCTTATGATGAACTCCGAGTACATCGTTCCCATGACGGCCGAGACCAAGAGCATCACGCTCTTTCCCAATGAGAAGAAGAAGCACGGGCTGCCGGGCATTGGCCTGAGCACGTCGCTGCAGCCGCGCATGCGCTTCTCCTCGCCCAGCTTCGTGGGTCACCACGGCACGGTCGCAGGGGGCGACTGCTTCCAGTACAGCCCTGAGTTCCCGCTGGAGACGCTGAAGAGCCGTACGATGGAGATGCTGACGGAGGCGGTGCGGGAAGGCAGCTTACATGTACGTGATCCCGTCGGCGGGAGCACAGAGTTCCTGTTCGTTCCGCTCATTAAACTCTTCTACACGCTCCTGATCATGGGCATCTTCCACAACGGAGACCTGAAGACCATCCTGCAGCTGATCGAGCCCAGCGTGTTCTCGCAGGATGGTGGCGGTGGGGCGACTGAGGCAGAGGACGGCTGTGGGCGGGGCCGGCTGGAAGGGGGTGGGGCTGAGGAACACGGTCTGAGAGGAAAGATGCCCAAAGAAGGACTTTTACAGATGAAGCTTCCTGAACCCGTCAAACTCCAGGTGAGAAGATGCAGTCTTGTCTTTTTACAGCTGCTTTACAGCTGGTCGGTACAATACAAAGTAATATTTTTATTGCAGGATTAACAGAGTTATATTATTAGGGTGTTAGATTAAAATCTCAATCTCCCGTGTTTTGGGGAATATCCCGGACAAGCCCCCAAACTGTTAGATTAAAATCTCAATCTCTGTGTCTGCTTGGTCATTCTCCCCAGATATCTCGCACTGTTGCTGCCACACACCACAGGGGTTGGGGTCCCTGTTTCTAAACTGATGTCTGAAAATACAAATAATCTACCTGAGATTGAGATTTTAATCTTACAATGGGTAACATATAATTTGTAATTGTTTAATAAAAGAGTAAAGCAGGTAAATTAAGCTGAACTGGTTGTTATAGTCTTGTCGCATGAGTGCAGCGGCACTCCAGATGTGTCAATTTACAACATGATTTTGCAGCGTTGAGTGTTGTAGCCAGTCACAGCCATTTCTGTTGAAAATAACGACCAATCAAACGAATTATCGGTAGTGAGAATCCGCTCAGTATCGCTCAAAATGCTGAATGAGTTTGTTTAGTGCAAGTTGTTTACCATGTTTTACACATGATCAAATCCTCTCATTATAACAAACAAAGCACAGACAAAGAGTTTTCGCACTCAATGAGTTTGCACTGACAGCTTCAGTGATTATTATAAGCAGTATTTACTCACTGCCTATCTGTGAAATTTAATTCATAATTTGAAAAGTTTTTGTTTCATGAGGCTTTTTTTTGACATTTCCTACATATATATACATCACACTTAAGTACAAAAAGTGACAAAAATACACACATTTTTTTTTTTTTGATAATTTCTAAAAATAAGTTCAAAAGCAAAACGTGAGAAGAAAAATTGTTAGGCAGTGAAAAAGGCTAGTGAGCAAATAAGTGGTCCTCTGCCACCATCTATCTGTTATAGGGGTTATAGTCTTTTTTTATTCTAAAAATAAAAGTGTTTGTATTTCACCAAGTGTTAGTTTTCCTACATGGTGAAACTTTTAGTTTTATAATTTCAGACAATCTTTGTATATTTTGTACATAAAAAAACAACATTTAAATTCGATAATATTCAGACTTTTGCAGTAAAAAGTTGTGTGAAGTGCTTGAAAGTCCTTAATTCTTATAACAGTGGTCTATAACTGTCCAATGTGCTGGGTTACGATCAAATCTATATGTGATTTATCACCACACACACACACACGTCGAGGGAGTGAGATTTTAAGACGTCATCAGAGTTCGCCATACCTTGGCTTTTGGTGAATTGACGCCAGTGTTTGCATCTTTTATTTTCCTGTTTATTACTGTGAAGCTGCTCATGTTGTATTGTAAAGCTGACTGGTTTGTTTGCTTAGATGTGTCACCTGCTGCAGTACCTGTGCGACTGTCAGGTGCGTCACCGCATTGAGGCTGTGGTCGCCTTCTCCGACGACTTTGTGGCCAATCTTCAGGATAACCAGCGTTTCCGCTATAATGAAGTGATGCAGGCGCTGAACATGTCTGCCGCTCTGACGGCACGCAAAACCAAAGAGTTCCGCTCGCCTCCACAGGAACAGGTCAGATGATGCCTTATTCTCAACATAACATTGAATATAATTATTTAATTCATGCTGATTTTATGAATCAAATAATGAAACAGAGCATCAGCTGTGTGGACAGGATTGTTTTTATTTTTTTATTGCAGTGTTTCTGTACTGTGCTGCATTCAGTGTTTTTTATATTATGGCAATGAGTATTTGGGAAGGAAATGTGCTTAAATGTCATGCATGATTCATCTTAAAACTATTTCTTTCATTTTACTTGCATGCTTGATTTAGTGCGATTTGTGAACCAAGCCGACAGGTTCATTGGAAACAATCGGCTCTTTCACGAATCAGACATTGTTATCTCGTCTCATTTAGGTATCAGTGATTTCTTCAGTTCGAAATAACAAAGAACAATACATTTTTATGAAATGCAGAGACAGAGAGTCAGCTGTACCTTCTCGAGGTCCGGTTCTCTCAGCGCCAGAGCCAGTTCATTATTATCCATTACAGACACAGCGGCCATATCCAAAAAGAAAAAGTCATAAAAAATCATGTTGTTCCATAGAAGAAAATATGTGTCTTTATAATCTTTCACTAAAATGTAATAACTTGCTCCACCTCTGTGTGTGCGCGTGTGTGTGTGTGTGTGTCTGTGTGTGTGTGCATGTGTATGTTCTTAGATCAACATGCTGCTGAATTTTAAGGATGAGAAGCAGGATTGTCCGTGTCCTGAGGACATCCGTGAACAGCTGCTAGACTTCCATGAAGATCTCATGACACACTGCGGTAAAAGATCTTCTCTGATCAACCTCATCTAAACATCCTTAACCAGGATGAATTATAAAGAAAATATGACAATATAATTATAACAATAATCTATCTTATGTTATAACTGTTCTTGCCACTGGGGTAAGAAAAACAACTTCATGATTTACTGAGTCTCTGTTATTGGTTTATGATTGATGTGTGATTTACTCCTAATAGAACCTAATAGAAAACTGTCGAACGCTGGCTAGTGAGCCAGACCTCACCAGTTAAAAGGGCTTATAAATCATGTTTCTATTTCAATCTAGTATTTTGCAGGGAGAGTTTGTTTAGGACACAGCCAGTCTAATGTGAGCCGGCAGAAAACATTACGTGCATCACCGATTAAACTGCCCTGTCAATCATCTTGTCACAATTTTTTTTGATTTCCTACTGTAATGGACAGAAATATATCTGCCAGTCGTTGGACGTAACGTATCTTTATAAAAGATCACAGTTGAAATATAATGTGGATAACACTGAATAAATATTTTTTCGTCAGGTTAGATACTGATTATTAATCACTCAAACTCCTTTTATCTATATCTCTTTATTTAACCGTCAGTCTCACGCATCCGCATGTTTGTAGTTTCTGAACACTTTTTATGCATGTTTGTAGTTCTTATCGAATCCTTGTCTAATGTGCAATGGGTTGTGGGCAATAATGACCTTTAGAGTGTGAAATTTGAATTCAAGTTAGAAACCATTCAGGTATCTTTGGGATACTCATTTCAGCATATTATGATTTGGGATACACTCTCATTCTAATTTTGAACTATGTGAATTGGGAAGGAGCATATGAAATGTCCTCACTAATATAGTGTGTGTGTGTGTGTGTGTGTGTGTGTGCGCACACTGCAGGCATTGAGATGGATGATGATAAATCAGGAGATGGAGATGATTTCACCATCAGGGGTCGTCTGATGTCTCTGGTGGAGAAGGTGACCTATCTGAAGAAGAAAATGACTGAAATACCAAAGAAAAAGAAATCAAAGAAACCCAGTGAGTTTCTGCAGCTCCTCATCGGAGTCCTTAAAAATGCTTAAATTCAGTTTGATCAAAGTTAAGACCATAAAAAGTCTTAAATTGTATAAGAAAATCCTGAATGATTATTTCAAGAGGTCTTAAATTAGAGGACAGAAAAACATGAAGTCTAAGATTCAATTAATTGTGCATGTTGCTTGTTCTGCAGGCTTGTGCTTTCAGAGCAGTTCGCAATCAATGAATACTGCACATTTATGCCAATAAATTGCTTATGATCTAATGTTGTTAAATTATCACAATGTTTTCAGGTGTTTATATCAAACCTGCAAACTAATAAGCATTTCTAATAAGCGCAGATGTGTTGTTTAAAGGTGTTAACCAGGGTAACCGCTGTATTTCTGTTGTTCCATAAGCATCACCTATTGCATTTTCATTCAGCTGGTGGATCGAAATCAAGCTAATGTGCATTCTCAATATCTAAACATTTTGAATATGATGGTTTGGATGTTAATGGTGTCTATGTTCATGTTGTCAAAGTGCTGAAGTCCGCTCGTGTCTGTCCCGCAGGCACGCTTCAGCAGCTGATCTCTGAGACCATGGTCCGCTGGGCGCAGGAGTCGGTCATCGAGGACCCGGAGCTGGTGCGGGCCATGTTCGTGTTACTCCACCGTCAGTATGACGGCATCGGCGGGCAGGTGCGAGCGCTGCCCAAGACCTACACCATCAACGCCGTTTCCGTGGAGGACACCATCAACCTGCTGGCGTCTCTGGGACAGATCCGCTCTCTGCTCAGCGTCAGGATGGGCCGTGAGGAGGAGAAACTCATGATTCATGGGCTCAGGTGACCCACAATCACCTGCATCTCATATCAACCACAGGCAGCAATATACAGTCTCCCGTACATTTAAATGGGCCATTCAGTTATAAAATACTATTAAATAATTTAAAACAATTATTAAATAATTCAAACAAATGTAAATATATAAAAAAAAATAAAAATGATTTTTCAGTTTAAAGCAGAGGAGCGTTTGTCTCAGTGATGCCCCTTTCTGGTGTTTATTGTGTGAGATTCCAGCCTGACCTCTGACCTGTCTGTGTCTTGTCTGCAGTGACATCATGAATAACAAGGTGTTTTACCAGCATCCGAACCTGATGAGAGCGCTCGGGATGCACGAGACCGTCATGGAGGTGATGGTGAATGTCCTGGGCGGAGGAGAGTCCAAGGTGGGAGACGTGAAAACATGTTCACAAACGCACCGCGTTTTTACTGAAGAGTTTCAGGCTTTACTTTGTACTACATTTGAACAGATTTGCTTTGTTATTCCGTGGTTTAATATTAATCTTAAATTAATTTGATAGCATATTGTTATTTTGTATTTTTATTTTAGATGCAACTTGGTGCTACAAGACGCAGTTTATTATTATAATCACAACACTCTTTCTGCTCATAGAATAACATAATTTACGCACTTATCAACATCTCACGACGGGTTCTGATCACGGTTTATGATCTCTAACATAAAGCTTCAATCCTAACGTCAGATGAATGTTTCACTCAGTTCAGCATCAGTGTCAGTTTCATTTCTGTAGCGCTTCATGCAAAAAACTGCTTGAAAGCAGCTTTACAGTAAAAAACAGAGTTATCGTCTCAGAATTCAGTTTCAGGAATCAGTCATTTCAGTTTTTACTGAACAAATGTCCTTCGGTCTTCAGGAAATCACGTTTCCAAAGATGGTGGCCAACTGCTGCCGGTTCCTGTGCTACTTTTGTCGAATCAGCCGTCAAAATCAGAAGGCCATGTTCGATCATCTCAGCTACCTGCTGGAGAACAGCAGCGTGGGACTTGGTAAGGGCTTTTCAGAGTTGAGGAATTGACTCTTTTGGAGTCAACTCCCCATCACTAGTCTCGAGATCTGAGTATGAGATATCTGTTGAAGACCCTACAGTCATTATCTGTGTGTTTGTTCTCAGCGTCTCCGTCCATGCGAGGTTCCACTCCTCTGGATGTGGCCGCTGCGTCTGTAATGGATAATAATGAACTGGCTCTGGCACTGAGAGAACCGGACCTCGAGAAGGTACGGCTGACTCTCTGTCTCTACATTTCATAAAAATGTATTGTTCTTTGTTATTTTGAACTGAAGAAATCACTGATACCCAATTTGAGATGAGATAACAATGTCTGATTCATGAAAGAGCCGATTGTTTTCAATGAACCTGTCGGCTTGGTTCACAAATCGCACTAAATGATTCATTCACAAACCGGGCTGATCTGATTGCAACAACTCACTGATTCAGCTCTAAAAAATGCAATAATGTCACATTTACTACTTAAGTACATTAAAAATCAATTACTTCTGTAATAATGAAAATGTGTACTTGTACTTTTACTACAGTAATATTTTATTAGGGTATCTATACTTTTACCCAAGTACTTGATTTGTGTGCTTTGTCCATATTTGCTTCTGAACATCCTATTAGCTGATTGTGTGTGTGTGTGTGTGTGTCAGGTGGTCCAGTATCTGGCGGGCTGTGGTCTTCAGAGCTGTGTGATGCTGATGTCTAAAGGATATCCTGACATTGGCTGGAACCCGGTGGAGGGCGAACGATACCTGGACTTCCTCCGGTTTGCAGTCTTCTGTAACGGTTTGTGTTCTGACCGGATCCACCAAAATAAAAGTCCTGCTTCTGACACGTTTTGGCCAAACAGAAAAACTTGCCAAAAATGCCATATATTGGCCAATAATATTGACCACTCCCACTAATCATGACCTTGTGCTTTATTGTGTCTGAATGGTGTTTGTTAAGTTGTTTTGTGATGTTTTGGCATCTTTCAGGTGAGAGCGTGGAGGAGAATGCTAACGTGGTTGTGCGGCTCCTGATTCGGCGGCCGGAGTGTTTTGGCCCCGCCTTGCGTGGAGAGGGAGGGAACGGGCTGCTGGCAGCGATGGAGGAAGCCATAAAGATCTCAGAAGATCCCAGCCGAGACGGACCATCGCCCACCACAGAGGAGAGCAGGACGCTGTACGCAACAAACACACACTCACAGGAAATGATGTGCTGAGCAGTGTTGGGGGAACACATTATAAGTAACATACATTACGTAATCAGATTACTTTTTTTGATGTTACAAGTAAAGTAATGGATTACAACTAACATGCATTACATAATCAGATTACTTTTTGATGTTACGAGTAAAGTAACATTACAAGTAACATGCATTACATAATCAGATTACTTTTTGATGTTACAAGTAAAGTAACATATTACAAGTAACAAGTATTATGTAATCAGATGACTTTGATGTTACTAGTAAAGTAACGTAATGCATTACAAGTAATGTGCGTTATGTAATCGATTACTTTTTGATGTTACAAGTACAGTAACGCATTAAAAGTAACATGCATTATGTAATCAGATTACTTTTTTGATTTTACGAGTACAGTAACGCATTACAAGTAACGTGCATTACATAATCAGATTACTTTTTTGATTTTATGAGTAAAGTAACTTAACGCATTACAAGTAACGTGCATTACGTAATCAGATTACTTTTTTGATTTTATGAGTAAAGTAACTTAATGCATTACAAGTAACGTGAATTACATAATCAGATTACTTTTTGATGTTACAAGTACAGTAAGGCATTACAAATAACATGCATTACGTAATCAGATTACTTTTTTGATGTTACGAGTACAGTAACGCATTACAAGTAACGTGCATTACATAATCAGATTACGTTTTGATGTTATGAGTAAAGTAACGCATTACAAGTAACATGTATTTTGTAATCAGATGACTCTTTGATGTTACTAGTAAAGTAACGTAATGCATTACAAATAACGTGCATGACAATCAGATTACTGATAATGTAGAGCAGGCCTCAGCCAGCTAAGAAAAAGCAATGCAAAAGTGATGTAGCGCATTACTTTACATAACAAGGAACTAAGTAATGTAATTAGTTACTTTTTTAAGCGGTAATGCAATATTGCAATACTTTCCCCAACATTGGTCCTGAACACAAACGCATCCATGCAGCAGATGTAGGACGTCAGTGTCATGATCTGCACACATCCTTCATTTATCTTCTGTGTTCCTGAACTGTCATTGTCCGCTGCTCCAGAAACATGCTGCTGTGAGCAAGTAAAATGGGTCGAGATCTAAATGCAGCGGCTTCTGCTTGATCTGCTGCAGTCTGAGGGTCAACACCTTCATTCAGTGTTTTAAAGGGATAGTATGTTTACATGCACATCGATATTACGATATTAATTATCAAGCATTCATCAGGGAGATCATCTGTGAGCTTATTTATCTGGCTAACACACATTATAATCAAACTGCTGATGATCTATGTGCCTCTTGCAGAAGTGATGTGATGGAGGAAGAAGAAGATGACACCATTCACATGGGAAACGCCATCATGACCTTCTACGCAGCTCTGATCGACCTGTTGGGCCGCTGCGCTCCCGAGATGCATGTGAGTTCATGTGTTTTCCCCGTCAGTCATCTTCACTGGCACACAACACTGTCCCAACTAGACAGGATATGACTACGAGACCAAAAAAAAAAAACAATCACAGCCAATCAGAAGAGAGTGTGGGCAGAGTCTCTCTGCAAGCGCACTGCACTCGCAACCAAATCAATCACAAATCACAGCCAATCAAAAAAGCATGTGGGCGTCGCAGCTGGTCAGGACAAAAACTCTGATTAACATGGATAAAGATGCCTTTTATCTGGTTTGGAGACAGTGTAAAGCTTTATGTTGATCACGTTCCTCTCATGTGAAGCTGATGAGCTCTATGCAATCTGGTACTGATGACATGGTGACTTTCTCCTCCATCAGCTGATCCACGCCGGGAAAGGAGAGGCCATCCGTATCCGAGCCATCCTGCGCTCTCTCATTCCCATTGAGGATCTGGTGGGAGTGATAAGCATCCCTTTCCTGATGCCCACGCTGGCTAAAGGTCTGACTATCATTGTTAATTCTTGTTAATCTGTCTTTGTGGATTATTTAGTTTGGCGGTAACCAGTACATTGTTCTGATCACTGCATTTAGACGGTTCCGTGATCGAGCCGGATATGTCAGCGGGGTTCTGTCCTGATCACAAAGCAGCCATGGTTCTGTTTCTGGACCGGGTTTACGGCATCGAGGACCAGAACTTCCTCCTGCACCTGCTGGAAGTGGGTTTCCTGCCTGACCTCAGAGCCGCCGCCTCATTGGACACGGTGAGTCACGTGACCCCTCAGTAGCTGGTTCCATCCACCCATTTCTATGCAAATTTTGGGATATCGCATGGATGGAAATTCTAAGATGTGCATAAATGTGATGTGCATTTTTTAATATGTTTTGCGCATAAGTTCAGTTCCCAACTTTGAGTGGAATCACAGCTAGTGAGTGTTGCGTTATCCAGCCAATCTTTGACCTCTCTTCTTTGTGACCTTTGACCCCCAGGCGGCTCTGAGTGCCACAGACATGGCACTGGCTCTGAACCGGTACCTGTGCACGGCGGTCCTGCCTCTGCTCACCAAATGTGCTCCTCTGTTCGCGGGGACGGAGCCGTTTGCGTCTCTCATCGACTCTCTGCTGCACACCGTCTACAGACTGTCTAAAGGCTGCTGTCTCACCAAAGCTCAGAGAGACGCCATCGAGGAGTGTCTGCTGGCCGTGTGCGGGTGAGGACGCGTCTACTAGTTACTAGTTAGTGGTCCATTCACTGACCGTCTTTTCTTTCTTTGTTTTATTTTTTTATATAGCACGTTTAAAAGCAACTTAGTTGCCCAAAGTACTTTTTAGCTAAAAAGAGAATAAGAAAATACATAAAATAATAATAAAAAAATCTGATATTTTGCACAAAATGGCAACGCTTCTTGGTTAGATTTTAAGTAGTGTTTACTTGAATGCATTTTATCTATTTGCGTCTGTAGATTTAAAAAATCCATATCTTTAAAGTCAGAAATCTCCTCTTCGGCAGCTTTACACACACCAAACTTTACAGTTTTACTCATATCTATACTCTAAAGGTTTGTTCATATATCATTCACCTGATCTATAGAAGTATTTACTTCTAAAAACATGGTGAAAATTTAGTTCGTTTCAGGCTGTTGACAGTATTTTCTGATTTCTGGAGTGATAAAAAGAGAAGTCCACTAACAACAAAAAAGAATTTTGAATCTGGTTTTATACAATGTATCCAATTTCTGGTCTGGAAATGTGTGCAACTTAGAGCGTATTTAATTCAATAGTGCCTCATTTGCATATTCATTTGTAACATTTCAGGAAACTGCGTCCGTCGATGATGCAGCATCTGCTGCGGCGTCTGGTGTTTGATGTTCCTGTGCTCAACGAACACACGAAGATGCCTCTGAAGGTGAGACTCCGTCTGAATTACATTCACATCAGGAAAACTGTTCTGTAGTAATTCAGCTCTGGGTGGGCGTGTCCTCCTCCAGCTCCTGACCAATCACTACGAGCGCTGCTGGAAGTACTACTGTCTGTCCGGAGGGTGGGGAAGCTTCGGCGCCTCGTCCGACGAGGAGCTGCATCTGTCCAGAAAACTCTTCTGGGGAATCTTTGACGCTCTGGCCAGAAAGGTGCAGCGCACTGATGTATCGCTCGATAATAAGTTTATTTTCTTATGTCAGTCAAGAGTTTGGAATAATTTAAAAGATAATAATAATAATAAAAGATTTTTAATGTGTCTTTTCTGCTCACCAAGGCTGCATTTATTTGATCAAAAATACAGTGAAATATTATTACAAATCAAAACAGCTGTTTTCTATGTGAATATATAGTAAAGTGTAATTTATTCCTGTGATCAAAGCTGAATTTTCAGCATCATTACTCCAGTCTTCAGTGTCACATGATCCTTCAGAAATCATTCGAATATGATGATCTGCTGCTCAAGAAACATTTATGATTATTGTTAATATTGAAAACAGTTGTGTGTGTTTCTGCAGAAGTATGATGTGGAGTTGTTCAAGCTGGCTCTGCCGTGTCTGAGCGCAGTGGCCGGAGCTTTACCTCCTGATTACATGGAGTCAAACTACGTGGCCATGATGGAGAAACAGTCGTCTATGGACGCCGAGGGAAACTTCAACCCGCAGCCCGCCGACACCGGCAGGTCAGACTCAAAACACCACCTCTCTTCCTCTGAAACCTCTAAACATGAGCATTTAGACCCGATGAAGCTGGTTTGAGATGTTTTTCAGATGTTTGTCAATGTGCTGCTGGTTCTGTTTGTATTTCTGCAGCGTCGTTGTTCCTGAGAAGCTCGATCATTTCATCAATAAATATGCAGAATATTCCCATGAGAAGTGGTCCATGGAGAAGGTCAGAGCTGCTTACATAAGTCTACTTTCCATTAAGTAGTGGTTTAGTGTGTCATTTTTATGTAATTGTTTCATTAAACGAGTTACAATCAAACATGATGTTCCTCTCATGTGTAGCATTGAATCTGATTTGTTCATTCATTCAAACTGAATCAGTTCAAAAAATGATTCATTTTGAATCTTGATACAGAACATTTCTAGAAGTTTGTATTATTTAATGTAATGAGTATTTGATCATTGTCTTCATCGGTAACACTTTATAACAAGCTCTCATTTGTTAACATTAGTTAATGCATTAACTAACAATAAGCAATGTATTTGTTACAGTATTAATCTTTGTTAATGTTAGTTAATAAATACAACTGTTTGTTCATGTTAGTTCACATTAGTGATTTTAAAACTAAATTAAATGTTGGGTTAGGGTTATGAAATACTGTACAAGTTGTTAGTTCATGTTAACTAATGTAGTTAACTAATTAAGTTGGCTTGAGAAAGTCAAATTACTGAAATGCTGTTTAAACTTATTAAATCATGCTAGCAACATGCTAACAATGTGCTAATCATGTTATAGACATGCTAATTAATGTTACCAACATGCTAAATCATGCTAGCAGCATGCTAACAATGTGCTAATCATATTATCGACATGCTAATTCATGCTAGCAAAAAGCTAAATCATGCTAGCAAAATGCTAACAATGTGCTAATCATGTTAGAGACATGCTAATTAATCCTAGTAACATGATAATCATGTTAGCAACATGCTAACAATGTGCTAATCATGTTAGAAACATGCTGATTAATGTTAGCAAAATGCTAAATCATGCTAGCAACATGCTAACAATGTGCTAATCATGTTATCGACATGCTGATTCATGCTAGCAACATGTTAATTCATGTTAGCAAAAAGTTAATCATGTTAGCTAAGTGTTAATCATGTTAACATCTTAACACTCTTAAATCATGCTAGCAACATGTTATCGACATACAAATTAATGTTAGCAAGATGGTAAATTATGTTAACACCTGTTTTTCTGATAGACTGTGTTGCCTTTAAACTTTAAATGATTTTAAACTTCATACTTCGAACTGAAACCCTTCAAACTTCAAGATTTTAAAACCTTTAAACTTTCTTGTCCGTTTTTCTCAAGCCAACTTAAAGTTTGTCTTGACAAGCTTTTTTTATCTAGTTTTTAACAATCTTATTTTAAAGTGTTACCTTTTCATTTCAGTTTGTGTGCTTCTGTTTTATTAGAATAAATGCTAATATTTTCTCAAGTTTAATGCAGTTACTCATTAGTGTTTTTTTGCCAGTGTTGTTGAAAATGACATTTTATACTGTTTTTAACTGATTAAAATAGTCTAACCCCTTCTTAAAGCACTTCAGCTAGACAGCAGTTAACATTAAACTAGTAAGTTTCACCGTGGCAGAACACAGTTTCAGAGTTGCATCAGTGTTAATTCAGTTTATTGATGTTGGATCTGTAGTTTGCCGTCGGCTGGATTCATGGAGAGCAGATGTGTGAATCTTCTAAAGTTCATCCGCTGCTGAAGCCCTACAAGTGTCTGTCTGAGAAGGTACAGAATCTCACAAAACCACTTTGAATGATGGGTAAAGCGCAGTGATTCCAGTCCGTATGGTTTCCTCTGTGCTTCAGGATAAGGAGGTTTACCGCTGGCCAATCAGAGAGAGTCTGAAGACGATGCTGTCGTGGGGCTGGAGCATCGAGCGGACTAGAGAGAGCGACGCGTCCACCTTACACAGCCGCACACGCCGGATCTCACTGTCCAGTCAGGTCAGAAACACCTGCATTCATAAACCAAACTTTAGCAATTATGACACATATTCAGTTTCAGCTGTAAAGCAGCTCTACAGAAGACATTATTACGGGTTCAAGCGTGTAATTGTTAAATTTTCCAAGGATCAGAATTCTCCCCTAAAAGTGATCGGGCAGAGCAACCTCTAAGTCATAGAGACTTGAAACTTTGAGGGCTGGTAGTACTCACACCGTCTACAACGTCAACAAGGCTTGCCCCGATCGGCCTGACGGGGGCGCTACAGTGGTGGGAAGTACAAAATTGCTGATAACTCCTAAACCGTTTTCGGGTATATTAGATTTTTTTTAAAAAACCAACTTTTGCGATCTAGTCGTAGCTTTTTTAGGCCCCATCGGAACCAAACCAGTGTAGCGAGATTCTCTGGAGTCTGATTGTCAATAATTATCAAAAAAAAGTTTAAATTTCGATTCACGGTCCCTAAGGGGCGCCAAAACGTTCAAAGTGGGCGGAGCCACTTTTACTAAAATGGCTATAACTCGTGAATGGAATGAGATATTTTCACCAAATTTGGCACACATGTGTAAAAGGTCATTATATGGTTGCATGAAAAAGGACGTGGCGACTGGCCACTTGGTGGCGCTATAACAGGAAAAAATACATGAAAATGGCTATAACTGATTGACTTGAAAATTGGCATGCATTGTCTTTGTCCGAGGTGTCATGATTGTCTATGAGAAAATTGGTGTATCTCAAAAAACATGTCCGCCATTGGTCAATGAATTTTGAACAGCTATCAGACAAGGTTAATGGAGGACGATTGGAACTTACCTCGTTGGGCCCGTTTCACTCGCCTTCATGTTTTTCACATGCATAAAGGATTGTGTATTAGTCAATTTTTTGCACACACCCATGACATGGTAGAACTCCTCATTCTGAGCAACTCTGCCTCTAGGACCGCCGCTGTCCATTGAATCGTTCGTTAAATATCAGAAATTATTTCAAAAACCAACTTTGGTGAACTAGTCTAAGTTTTTTGGCTCAACCTTGACAACTGTTAAAAAGCTTTATAAACCATATATTTCCTATGGTAAATTGCCTGTATTTGCTGTAAATGGTCTTTCCATCTATGATCGAGATGATTACAGGCTTGCTAGATAAAACATTTTACCTTTTTGCGCATGTGCTGAAAGGCCTTAAAGCACTTGAACCCCGATAATTGCTGCTCACAGCTATATTTCAGATCAAGTTTTGTTCTCATCTGGTAGTGTCAGTGCAGTCAAATCGCTAATATTACGGAACACTAATAAATGTGACCTTTGACCCCCGCAGCGCTCCATAGAGGGTGCTCACGGTTTCAGCCCGCGGCCTGTCGACATGAGCAACGTGACGCTGTCCAGAGACCTGCATGTGAGTGGAGCGGCTTCACAAATGCACAAAACAACTGAAGATTGACTTTTTTAAACACAACCTTGTGTGTTTCAGTCAATGGCGGAGCTGCTGGCCGAGAACTATCACAACATTTGGGCTAAGAAGAAAAAACTGGAGCTGGAAGCCAAAGGTCTGTCTGACATTCATGAAATATCTGTCATCTTTACCGGATATGTTTCTCTTGAACACTGAGGTGTTCTTTAATCAGAATTCATGCTTGTGTCTTTTAACGGCTCTTATTTATAGCCAACAACCTGTTCTCCATGTAAGATCTAGTGTGCGTCACAATTGTCATAGTAATGAAGCAAATCCTCCTACATCAGTGCAGCTTTCCTCCTTGGAACTCACAGTAGGGCTGTCTTAAAATGTTTATAAGTTATTATGGCTAAAAATCAGTTTCCCTATGGAGAAAATTACTGGAGTTTTTACTTCCAGAACTGACTGTTGTGCTTTATAGAAAATTAACATAAATGGAAAGTCTGGGGAAATACTTTGCATCGTTGGATACAGTGTCTCATGCATTTGTGTACATTGTGCACATATATTTGAAACGTAGAGGATCATTCAGGTATTATACAGAAAATACTGCATGTGATATGCATGTTGCATAGGTGTGATAGTATGTCCTTCTGAACGTGTAAACCCGAGCACGGCCATTAGATGGTGCTGCGTTCACTCCATTGTGTGTCTGCTGCTTTCTAACGTGTGTGTTTGGATTGTCAGGAGGAGGAAGTCATCCATTACTGGTTCCTTACGACACTTTAACTGCCAAAGAGAAATCCAAAGACCGGGAGAAAGCACAAGACATCCTGAAGTTCTTTCAGATCAATGGATACAGCGTCTCAAGGTGTGTGTGAGTGTGTGTGTGTGCCTGCTTCACATCCATCTGTGGACACTGATTCATATCTCATTTGTAAATATTCATAAATAAAAAATATTTCAGAAAACAAGTCTCTTGTGCTCACCAAGGCTGCATTTATTTGATCAAAAATACAGTAAAAATGTGAAATATTATTATAATGTAAATCAGCTGTTTTCTAAGTGAATATATAGTAAAGTGTAATTTATTCCTGTGATCAAAGCTGAATTTTCAGCATCATTACTCCAGTCTTCAGTGTCACATGATCCTTCAGAAATCATTCTAATATGCTGATCTGCTGCTTAAGAAACATTTCTGATTATAATCAGTGTTGAAAACAGTCATATTTTTGTGGAAACTGTGATACATTTTATTCTTTAGTATTCTTTAATGAATAGAACAATTTAAAAAAAAGCATTTATTTGAAATAGAATCTTTTGTAACATTATAAATGTCTTTAAATGTCACTTTTGATCAATTTAATGCATCCTTGAAGTATAAAAATATCAACTTTCAAAAGTATCAAAAATCTTACTTCATTTTTTATATACATATATAATCCATATTTGACTGTATTTGAATCCGTTTGTTTGGTGTGTGTTTGTGATGTGAGCAGAGCGATGAAAGAACAGGATCTGGACACTCCGTCTATAGAGAAACGCTTCGCATACACGTTTCTGCAGCAGCTGATCACGTATGTGGACGAAGCTCACGGACACATGCTGGAGTTCGGTGAGTCGCTCGCTTTAACGCCTGTATCGATCTGTGTGCTTCAGCCGTGGATCCTGATCATCCTCATCTTGATTTCAGATGCTGGAATTCGACTGAAAGGGGAGAAAATCCCTCACGAGCAGCAGGTCAAATTCTTCGGGAAGGTCTGATTCCCTCTAACACGCTTCATTTCAATCACTAATTAGATTCATACGGTGATCGAATCGCTGTTTCGCTCATTTCCAGGTCGTGTTGCCGCTGGTGGACCAGTACTTCAAAAACCACCGGCTCTACTTCCTGTCCACCGCTGTTCGACCAATCAGCAGCGGCGGCCACGCCTCCAATAAAGAGAAGGAGATGGTGACCAGGTGAGGTGATGTTAAAAATGTCAACGTCAAATGATGATCTGTGGCGACTCACAGAGCTGTAATTTACCCAGAATGCTCCTTGCACTTGTACTGTGATTTGGTATCCACCATCTTCCTCTTCTTCATCATGATGTTTTCTCTCTCTCAGCCTGTTCTGCAAACTGGGCGTTCTGGTGCGGCACCGGATCTCATTGTTTGGTAAGATGTTTGAAGCGTGTTTGCGGTAGTTTGTCGTGTGTGTTTTGTGAAGATAGAGTCTTGCTCTTGAAGCTATTTATCTGAGCTCAAGTAAGTCTTTGTCCAAGAAGATCTGACGGAGCTGCCATCTTAACAAGTGCTGGCGTTTGATCGATTCAATGTGCCGCCGTGTGACGCGGAAACTCTGGGATAAAGTAGGCCTGACATGATTGTTCATTAATCATCTAATGGTTATTTGATCACAATTATTTGAGATAACAACAATAATTGTGCAGTTTAAATTTGGCCAAATCACATTTTGCTCAAGAATATAAAAAATAAAAAACACTGTTGTAAAGTACATAAAGATGGTCAAAAGTCTTCGTTCATACGAAATGAAGGTTTTTGGGTTTTATTATATTATATTATATTATATATTCACAGCATTAAATTAATTCATATAGGGCTATTGTATTATAATTTTGTTATATAGTAATTATATATCATATGTAATAAGTAATTATATAAATATTAATATTCAAAGCATTAAAGTAATTTATATGAGCCTATTTTATTATAATTCGTATTATATTATATATCATAATTACATTATATTTTATTAGAATTAATTATATAAATATTAATATTATAATTAATATTAAGTAGTAGTAAATGTAAGTAATTTTATATTATATGTAATAAGTAATTATGTAAATATTAATATTCACAACACTAAAGTAAATCACAAAAAAAATGTATTATAGATGTTATTGCTAAATTATATATTTATTAATAATATATTTTATTATAATTAATTATATAATTATTAATATTCAAAGCATTAAAGTCATTCATATGAGCCTATTTTTTATAATTTTTATTATATTATACATAATAATTGTATTATATTGTATTGTATTATAATTAATTATATAAATATTAATATTCAAAGCATAAAAGTTATTCATATAGGCCTATTGTATTATAATTTTGTTATATAATAATATAATAATTATTATTAGTAGTAGTAATTGTAAGTAATTATATATTATTTGTAATAAGTAACACTAAAGTAAATCACATGGGCCTATTTTATTATAAATTTTATTGTTAAATTATATATGTATTAATAATAATAATAAATTTTATATTATAACAAATTATATTATAACGAATTATATCAATATTTATATTCAAAGCATTAAAGTAATTCATTTGAGCCTATTTTATTATAATTTATTATTTGCAATTATCAGCACAAAATTCACGATTGTGACAGGTTTAATTAGGTGCTGCTAGTGCGATAGAGAGTGTGAAATCTATGGTCAGTTCATGTGTCCGAGATCAGTAATCCGTGTGGTTGTGTTTCTCTCAGGGAATGACGCCACCTCCATTGTGAACTGCCTGCACATCCTGGGACAGACGCTGGACGCCCGGTCAGTCGACACGCATCACTACAGCTCATGTTATAGTGGATCAACAAACACTTATATGAAGATGTTGATGAGCTACACATGATGAAGCTGATCTCTCAAAAACATTTTGTGTTCCATTTTGTGTTCAGGACTGTGATGAAAACCGGTCAGGACTCTGTCAAAGCGGCTCTGAGGGCGTTTTTCGATAACGCATCAGAAGATTTGGAGAAAACCATGGAAAACCTGCGGCAGGGTCAGTTCACACACACACGGATGCAACCCAAGGGCGTCACACAGATCATCAACTACACGACGGTCGCGCTGCTGCCGGTGCTGTCCTCGCTGTTCGAACACATCGGGCAGAACCTCTTCGGAGAGGATCTCATCTGTGAGTCAACTTCCTTCTGACCAGGAAATGTTCTGCAAATGAGTGTCATTAAACTGCACTATATATATCTGCACTATCTCAGACACCTGCTCCAGAATAACTCATATATCAGCAGCAGCGTGTCTCGGATCTCATGACGCTTCTCGTGTCTTCTCTGTGTCATTGCAGTGGATGATGTCCAGGTTTCCTGCTATCGGATATTAAACAGTTTGTACTCACTTGGAACCAGTAAAAGTATTTATGTTGAGAGGTAAATCACAGCTAATACACCGTCGGATTGATTAACGTGTGTTCATTTAGCAGACAAGTAGATTCATCCTAAACAAGCAATTCATCCTAAACAAGCAATTCATCCTAAACAAGTAGATTCATCCTAAAAAAATAGACTCGTTCTAATCAAATTGATTCATCCTAAACAAAGTGATTCATCCTTAACAAATTGATTCATTCTAAACAAAGCGATTTATCCTAAACAAATAGAGTCATTCTAATCAAATTGATTCATCCTAAACAAAGCGATTCATCCTAAACAAAGTGATTCACCCTGAACAAAGTGATTCATCCTAAACATAGTGATTCATCCAAAACAAATTGATTCATCCTAAAAAATCGATTCATTTTAAAGAAATTCATCCTAAACAACTGGATTCATTCCTATACATATAGATTCATCCTAAACAAATTGAATCATCCTACACAAACTGATTCATCCAAAACAAATCAATTCATCCTAAACAAATCAATTCAAAGAAATTCATCCTAAATAAGTAGATTCATTCTAAACAAATTGATTTATCCTAAACAAATCGATTCATTCTAATCAAATTGATTCATGCTAAACAAATTGATTCATCCTAAACAAATTGATTCATCCTAAACAACTGAATTCATTCCTATACATATTGAATCATCCTACACAAACTAATTAATCTTAAACAAATCAATTCATCCTAAACAAAGCAATTCATCCTAAACAAAGCAATTCATCCTAAATAAGTAGATTCATTCTAAACAAATTGATTTATCCTAAACAAATCGATTCATTCTAATCAAATTGATTCATGCTAAACAAATTGATTCATCCTAAACAAATTGATTCATCCTAAACAACTGGATTCATTCCTATACATATTGAATCATCCTACACAAACTAATTAATCTTAAACAAATCAATTCATCCTAAACAAAGCAATTCATCCTAAATAAGTAGATTCATTCTAAACAAATAAGTAGATTCATTCTAAACAAATTGATTCATCCTAAACAAATTGATTCATCCTAAACAAACTGATTCATCCTGAACAAACTGATTCATCCTAAACTTAGTGATTCATCCTAAACAAATTAATTCATCCTAAAAACATTGATTCATCCTAAAAAAAAGCAATTCATATTAAAGAAATTCATCCTAAACAAATTGAATCATTCAATCAAATCAATCAATTCCTTAACAAATCGATTAGTCCATAAGCGGATGGACACATTCTGTGGTTTGTTAGTATTGGATGATGTGCATCATGTGTATCTGATTGTTCTGGCTCTGTTGTGTTCAGGCAGCGTCCAGCTCTCGGTGAGTGTCTGGCCGCGTTCTCCGGCGCGTTTCCCGTGGCCTTCCTCGAGCCCAATCTGAACAAACACAACACATACTCCATATACAACTGCAAAGGCTCCAGAGAGAGAGCAGGTACGACACACACACACACACCTGTCAAATATGAGACTAATTCACATTCTGCCGTAAAGCAGCTCTACAGAAGACAATAGGTTCATTGTTCAGCGAGTCAGTTGTTGTGTTGTGTTGGAAGCGTTAGGTCTGCCGGCTCAGGTGGAGGAGGTGTGCGCGCTGGTGCCGTCTCTGGAGCGGGCGCTGCAGGAGATCATGGAGCTGGCCGAGTCGGGCATGCGCTACACGCAGATGCCGCACGTGATGGAGGTGCTGCTGCCCATGCTGTGCAGCTACATGTCGCACTGGTGGGAACACGGACCCGAGAGCGACCCGGAGCGCGCCGAGAGCTGCTGCACCTCGCTGACCTCGGAGCACATGAACACGCTGCTGGGAAACATCCTGAAGATCATCTACAACAACCTGGGTATTGACGAGGGAGCCTGGATGAAGAGACTGGCAGGTAATTCTGTGATTAAAGCTGCGACCGTGGGTGTGAGCAAAAAACATGCCATCTACTGAAAAACAAACACTTTAAATGAAAATAACATTCAACTATAGCCACTAGATGGCAGCAGAGGATTACTCAATGGACCCATACGAGCTAGAACCGCCACTGCACACAACCTGTGTTTGTCTCAGTGTTTTCTCAGCCCATCATCGGTAAAGCCAAGTCTCAGCTGCTGAAGACTCACTTCCTGCCGCTGATGGAGAAGCTGAAGAAGAAGGCGGCGACGGTCCTGCAGGACGAGGAGCACATGAAGGCGGAGGGCCGGGGCGAGATGTCGGAGTCGGAGCTCCTCATCTTGGACGAGTTCACCATCCTCGTGCGAGACCTGTACGCCTTCTACCCGCTGCTCATACGCTTCGTCGACTACAACCGGTACGAGAGCGAGGGGTGAGCTGCGGTCGGGCTGTTATGGAGTCGCGTTCGTGACGCGTGTTTGTTTGTTTGTTTGTTTTACAGAGCGAAATGGCTGAAGGAACCGAACACTGAGGCGGAGGAGTTATTCCGTATGGTGGCCGAAGTCTTCATATTCTGGGCCAAATCACACGTGAGCACATATACAACTATTTGATCACTATTCAAATGAATGGAAGTGAAGTTAGATCAAGTGTGTTTGAATCAGCTGATGTTTTGGTGATTTTTAGTGGATGCATGAGGTCAGTTCTGCTCAAGTTCACACAGAATCATAATAAAGTCGGCATGAGACGAAAAGTTTCACGTCTTTTCTTCCCTATTATGCCGTGAAATGCTTCTCAAACAAGAACAAATGTAGGGCGGGGCTTGATTTTGTCTGTGGGGAGTTGATTGGATGGTTGTGGTTTGCTATTGGTGGATCTCATGTGACAGGTTGCTCCCCAATGCTAACATTAATGCAGATCATCTGTGAAGGAGTGAAGTTCACTCACTCTGACATTGAGATATTCAAAGCGTCTGAAATCTTTGAATCCTTTGGATTTGACAGCAGTGAACTCTGGGTATCTGACAAAAATGTGTATTTTTTCCTCTGCAGAACTTTAAACGAGAAGAACAAAACTTTGTGGTTCAAAATGAAATCAACAACATGTCCTTCCTCATAACTGATACCAAATCTAAAATGTCCAAGGTATGATACACACACACACACACACTCATGCACACACACTCACGCAAACTCACACACACTCCCACACACACACTCACACACACTGATAAAGCATGGCTGTGTGCTCAGGGTGGTGTATCGGACCAGGAGAGGAAGAAGATGAAGAAGCGAGGGGATCGATATTCCCTCCAGACGTCTCTGATCGTCGCCGCTCTCAAGCGTTTGCTTCCGGTCGGACTGAACATCTGTGCGCCGGGAGACCAGGAGCTGATCGGACTCGCCAAGAGCCGCTTCACACAGGTACACAAAAACACCCTTATTTCTGCTCGAGGTACTGACCCGGAAGAGCCGTTTGTGATGAAGCTGAACCTGTTTCACAGAAAGACACTGAGGACGAGGTCCGAGAGATCATACGAAACAACCTCCACCTGCAGGGGAAGGTGAGCAGCGCTCCGTCTCTCCGTCTGTTCTCCATCAGACCCCTTCAGTCATGTTTGCATGTTCATGTGTTTCTGATCACTGCAGAGAAACACGACAGCACCAGTGATCAGAAATCATTTAAGGGTCAATGAGGTGAGGCTCATTTTGTGTCCAGATCCCAATTATTTTATTGACAATTAAACACATTTTCCAAAATCTGCAGTTGTAATGCTTAATTTATTTAAGTTAAATATTTACACATCATTAAATATAAATATTACTGTATTCCAAAAAAAACAATAATTGCATTGGCATATCATTAAATGCAGTATCATTATTTTATTGGCAATTAAGCATTTTTTTTTTAATTATTGGCAATTAATGTGATATTTAAAAAAAAAAAAAAAAAAAATCATTATAATTTATAATGCATAATTTATTTATTTAAATACATGTTATTTAAGTTAAATATTTACACGTCATTAAATATAATTATTACTTTTCCAAAAAAAACATTAATTGCATTGTCATATTATTTTATTGCAATTAAGCACATTTTTAATTTAAAAAACTTATAATGATGATATAAATTATATAAATTCAATATATATATAATTGATAATGTCCATAATATATATATATATATATATGTGTGTGTGTGTGTGTGTATATATATATTATCATCATTAATTATAATAATATTTTTAAAACAATGTAAACAAAAATATTGCATTGTCATGCTATTTTATTGGCAATTAAGTAATGATAACAATTTATATAAATTCAACATATAATTTATAATGTCTATAATTAAAAATTTGTGTATGCATGTGTGTGTATATATATATATATAATTTTAATTTTATCATCATTAATTATAATAATTTTTTTTAAATAATGTGAAAAAAAGATATTGCATTGTCATATTATTTTATTTGCAATTAATCACATTTTCCAATTAAAAACGTAATGATAATAAAATTTATATAAATTCAGTATATACTTTATAACGTATATAATTACAAAAAAATTTAAAATAAATATTCTCTAATATTGTCATTAATTGGCAACTAAGCACATTTTCAAAAATAAATAAATAAATGCAATTTAAAAAAAATCAATACATTTGTTACACATTTAAATTATTGATCTATTTAATTACATATTTAAATGAAGTATTTGCACGATTGAAATTATTTTGATCTTTTGTTTAAAAGTGCAAAACCAAAAGTAAAACAAATAAATATTACATTTTCCAGTGAGGGTTTTTCTCTTTTATTGTCCTGGACGTCCTCACGCGTCATTGACCCTTGAACTGTTGCATGTGTGTAACTTCCCCTCCGTTTCGCCCCTCATGTGTCCATCTGCATGTGTCAGTACCGCGTTTTACACTTCAAAAAGCTGGTGAAGAGACTCATCATCATCTTAAAGTGGATGAAGAGTCGTCAGTGTAAAGCGGCGGGGCCAGAACCCTTCCCTCACAAGCGTGCGCTGCTGCACAAGCGCTCCGGCACACTGGACATCCCCCAGCGGAGCCGCCCGCCGCTCCTGAAGAAGGCCTTGTCTCTGGACTTCACCTGCAAACATGTCAAAGCTCCTGTGAAGCAGCTCGAGCCGCCGCAGGCCTCCAGACACGTGTTTACCTGCAATAAGCTGGTAAGCTTGTGATCAGACGGTCTTAATGATCTTGAGAATCTGATCACAGCGACGGTGATTTACAGTCAAACTGGCTGGAAGTCAGTGATGTGTAACAAGCGCGGGGAACTTGAGGCGATACGAGCTTAAGGGTCAGTTCAAATTGAGTTTAAATTCCTCCTCAAGATCATGTAATTTAACTAGATCTGTATAATTTGTAATGTATAATTTATTTATTTATTTAAATACATGTTATCTAATATAAATATTTACACATCTTTAAATATAATATTATAATTTTATTACAAAAAACATTAATTGCATTGCCATATTTTATTGGCAATTAATCTTTTTTTCCAATAAAAAAATAATAATGATGATATAATTTATATGAATTCAATATATCATTTACTATATATATATATATATATATATATATATATATATATATATAGTATTTATTTATTTAAATGCATGTCATTTAAATTAAATATTTACACATCATTAAATATAATAATTCCAAAAAACATAAATTACATATTTTATTTGCAATTATGCACATTTTCCAATTATTTCACTTAAATATTTACACATCATTAAATATAAAAATTATTGTAATTTTATTAAAAAAAAAAACATTAATTGCATTGCCATGATTTATTGGCAATCAATCTAATTTTCCAATAAAAAAATAATGATGATATTATTTATATAAAATCAATATATAATTTACTATATATATATATATATATATATATATATATAATTTATTTAAATGCATGTCATTTAAATTACATATTTACACATCCTTAAATATTATAATTACTTTATTACAAAAAACATAAATTGCATATTTTATTGGCAATTATGCACATTTTCCAATTAAAAAATATTAATGATGATATAATTTATTTTATAATATAATATAATAATTACTTCTTTCCAAAAGAAAGAAAAAACATAAAAAACTTTTGTTACTTGAAATAAAATAAACTTTTATAAATAATATTAAAATAAACTGAAATTTAAAAGTACAATATAAAAAAAATTGTCTATTTTATTTTTGTTAGTTGCCAACTCAACATTTCTCATTTTAATTTTGTTTAATTTGATGTACTAAAACAACAAAAACTGAAATAAAAATGAATAAAAACTGTATAGACATAATAAAATGACAAAAACACAACAAAATTACTAAAGCTTAAACTAAAATTTAAATGACAACAGAGAATATAAAAGGAAAAATCTATAATAATGTCTCAATGATTCAAAAGTAACACTCAAGATACAGTGAGTATGACTGACAGCACAGCGACTGTGAACCTGCAGCGTTTGCATGAAATCCTGCATTTGTGATTAAAACACACATGTTCCTCATGTTCCTTGTGTTTGTCATCCAGTGTCCCTCACTGCATGCTCACGTCGCGCTGCAGCTTCATCCTCTTCATCAGTGTCAGTGTTGTCTGTGTGTTTCTGCAGCTGGAGGATCCTGCGATCCGCTGGCAGATGGCGCTGTATAAAGACATGCCCAACCGCAGCGAGGACTCGTCGGACCCTGAGAAGACCGTCGACCGAGTGCTGAACATCGCACATGTGCTCTTCCACCTCGACCAGGTTAAACTTGAGCTCCACATACAGCTGATTCAGTCTATATTCTACACTATCCATATGTAAATGAGCTCTCTTATGATTGGCTGATCACAGTGTCATTCATCAAGACAGTTTCTGAATACTGAATAGGTGTTGATATGTAAATATGGGGGCGGGTCATATGTTAACGTAGCTCCTAAGAAGACGACAGTGTCGTCATTCAGATCAGTTCATATAGTGTATATGTGTTTGTTTGAGCAGGTTGAACATCCTCAGCGCAGTAAGAAGGCCGTGTGGCATAAGCTGCTGTCCAAACAGAGGAAGAGAGCCGTCGTGGCCTGTTTCAGGATGGCGCCTCTTTACAACCTGCCCAGGTGAAGATCTTCTCTTCTGCTGGATCTCTCAGTGATTCCTGAATGATCTGAGATGCTCTGATTCTCTGCTTTCCAGGCACAGAGCCGTGAACCTGTTCCTCCAGGGTTACGAGAAATCCTGGATCGAGACGGAAGAGCACTATTTCGAGGACAAGCTGATTGAGGATTTGGCCGTATGTAGCGATTCCACACAACATCCGCTCATGTTTTCTCACGTCTTTTGATATGCTCAGCAGGAGCGCTCAGTGTTTTCTGAGATGATTTCACTGGTTCACACACTTTTGTTTTTGGTTCAGTGAGGAGCCAGAATGACTAGAACCACCATATTGGTATCAGCCAATATATGTTTATTTTTAATGATATCGTTATCGACCCGATAATAATATTTGGCCGATATATTAAAGCCGATAAATAATGGATTATTTCCTTCAGATGTGCACTGTTCACCATGGTGGTTTTAAATTGCTTGAAGTATGATTGGAATCACTTCAAAAGGGAAAATACAGTTAAGTTCAACATGTGCAGCGCAAGTCTGTCATATAAGATACATAAAATTATACTGAGAACAATAATGTGAAAGAATGTTGTGAATTCTTTGTATGCCCGTGTTTAAGCGCATCCACAATGGAGTTACACCTGTGTGTATATATTTATCTGCCAATATATCGGTTATCAACTTTCAAATATAAATAATTATCGGTTATCCCTATCGGCCAATATATCTGTTATTGACTTTCAAATATAAAGAATTATCGTTATCATCCAATTTATCGGTCATCGACTTTCAAATATAAAGAATTATCGCTATTATCCAATATATCGGTCATCGACTTTCAAATATAAAGAATTATCGCTATTATCCAATATATCGGTCATCGACTTTCAAATATAAAGAATTATCGGTTATCGCCATTGGCCAATATATCGGTTATCAACTTTCAAATATAAAGAATTATCGCTATCATCCAATATATCGGCTAGCGACTTTCAAATATAAAGAATTATCGGTTATCCCTATCGGCCAATATATCTGTTAATGACTTTCAAATATAAAGAATTATCGGTTATCGCCATTGGCCAATATATCGGTTGTCAACTTTCAAATATAAAGAATTATCGGTTATCACCATTGGCCAATATATCGGTTATCAACTTTCAAATATAAAGAATTATCGCTATTATCCAATATATCGGTTATCGACTTTCAAATATAAAGAATTATTGCTATTATCCAATTTATCGGTCATCGACTTTAAAATATAAAGAATTATCGGTTATCGCCATTGGCCAATATATCAGTTATTGACTTTCAAACATAAAGAATTATCGTTATCGCTATTGGCCAATATATATATTTTCATATCGGTGCATCCCTAACTAGAACCTAAAGTATCAATCCTTGAGTTCTTCAGTGTAAATCTGCATGCAAGAAGAGTATTAATTACTGTTTCTCCTCTTCTCTAGCTTGTCGTCCTAAACTAGCTTTCTAATAGAAGGCGCTCTAACTGGATGAACGCTCATAAGCCTCCAGTGGTTTTGTTTCCTCACATTTGTAAACTATGGTAGATGGACTGTATTTCATCTGGTGTTTGGCGTGTTTTAGCGTATCTGAGGGTCTTGCTTGAGGCTGTTTGGTGTTTTAGAAAGCAGGCGGAGAGGAGCCGTCAGAGGAGGACGAGATGACCAAACACATCGATCCCTTACACCAGCTCATACAACTCTTCAGCAGAACCGCGCTGACCGAGAAATGGTGGGTTTCCCTTCTCTTATTAATATAGTTCAAACCACAATGATTTGTTGGTAGATGCCACATCGATCTGTTGTTGTTTTGTTGTAGTAAACTAGAGGAGGATCATCTCTACATGGCTTACGCTGATATCATGGCCAAGGTACGACTAGTTTAGATCTGTTCTTAAGAACATGCTTTATAAGTGCTTCTGCTCAGATAAATGTGCTGTTTGATTGATCACTCACAGAGCTGTCATGATGAAGAGGAAGACGATGAGGAAGAGGTGAAGAGTTTTGAGGTACGTGTCCGTCTGCGTGACTCTTTCTGAAGGCCGATCCTGTTGAAACGTGTTAGTTCGTGTTCATGCGTGATTGTCCTGATCTCAGATCTCTTCTCATCTCAACTCAAAACTGCTTACGGTGGTCTTAACCGACATGGTTTTCACTGGTTTTAGAGGCATTTTGAGCCCTTGATCTTGAGCCCAAGACCTGCAAACCACCTTAAGCTGGTTTATGCTGCAATGTAGACTATCTGAGCTGGTTTTGCACATGCACACTTTAAAATGCCCTGAAAAACATCCGTTAGTACCCAACCACTCAACTGTCTCTCCAGCTGAAACCACTTTAGACTGAAATCTGGTTTTTGGCTTGATTTCCAACTGAGCTGGTTTAAGGTGGTTGATCAGGTGGCATATTAGCTGACATAGACCAGCTGAAACCAATCTAAGGTGGTTTCAGCTGGTCTTAAACAGATCTCCAAGCCTGACAAATGCACAAAACCCCTCTAAAACATTGTGTGAGACGCTCTATTCCCATCTGTTTGCAGGAGAAGGAGATGGAGAAGCAGAAGCTGCTGTATCAGCAGGCCAGACTTCACGACCGCGGCGCCGCAGAGATGGTGCTGCAGACCATCAGCGCCAGCAAAGGTCAGAAAACCACACGCCGTCCACAAAAACTGATGCGTGATTGTGATGATCATGGACTGATGGGAATGTGTGTGTTGTGCAGGAGAGATGGGGCCGATGGTGGCCTCCACGCTCAAGCTGGGAATCGCCATACTTAATGGAGGAAACTCCACAGTTCAGCAGGTACAATGTTTTTTATGATTTTGTTTTGTTGCTGTCCTTGTTGTTGTCGTCTATTGGTGTGATTGGATGGCTGGGTAGAAAGTGACAGTGATGAGCGCTGACCATTCAAACGATACCCAAATGTTGACGTGTTCGATCTGATTTTTGTTGTGCAGAAAATGCTGGACTACCTGAAAGACAAACGAGACGTTGGATTTTTCCAGAGTCTGGCGGGACTCATGCAGTCATGCAGGTACGACAATGACTGAATGTAACGATGATATAATGATGACTGATTATAGTCAGCTTTGTTTCTACAGCGCTTTATACGACAGATTGTTTCAAAGCAGCTTTACAGTAACAGAATCAATGATGCAAACTTCATCGAATAAGAGACACATTCAGATTCTGCTCGACAGAAGACAATATCCAGATCAATTCAGTTCAATAACCATGTCGATGTTGCAAAGTTCATCAGTGATGATGTTTGTGCTCCAGTGTTCTGGATCTGAACGCGTTTGAGAGGCAGAATAAAGCCGAAGGTCTCGGGATGGTGACGGAGGAAGGATCAGGTATGATTTATATGAACACAAACACCTGATTTATAATCAATAACTATGATCATGTGATAGAACTGGTGTTTTTTTCAAGCATGAAATCGTCATGTTCATTCCACTTGATTTATCATGCCATTTCTGGGTTAATTTAGTTGAGTTATTGATTTTAAAATACAGTAATGCTACTTTTGTGTTGACTGCACGTATCCCAGAATCCATTCTGAAGATGTCTCTGTCAAATTGAGTTATTTTATCCTTTTTCTTTATGTTTGTGTACGAGTGTATGATGATGATGAATGTTTGATATGGTCTTCAGATGTTTGTAAGCAGAAATGATTTTTTCGCAAGGGTGCAATGAGAAAAAAGAGCACTCAACAGTGTGCGTGAGACACTCACCCTACCCTAACATGTGCTGTCTTTGATAAGTGACTGTTTTTGAAAATTATTTTCAAACCTCATTTCATTTGAGTCTCAAAGATCAAGCATGAATTTTATATTCATTGAGTTCTTTTTCAGGTTTCTTTATGTTTGCTGTGTTGTAACATGACTTTTAAAGGGATAGTTCACCCAAAAATGAACACACTGTCATTTACTCACCGTCATGACGCTCCAAACCGGCAAGAGTTTCTTTTTTCAGTGGAATCTTTATATATATATATATATATATATATATATATATATATATATATATATATAGATAGATATATATATGTGTATATATATATATATGTGTGTGTTATTTATTTATAGGAAAATTTAATTTGTTTTTGATTTTTTTATTGTTCTAGAGTAATATATATATATATATATATGTAAGGGTCATTACGATTATTTTGAAGTAATTTAATATAAAAAAAAAAAAATACATATATATATATATATATATATATATATATATATATATATATATATATTATTTTAGATGAATATTGTATTATTTTCTAGGAATATTTGTTTTATTATTTTCTAGGAAATTTAGTTTGTTTTAGAAATTTTTTTTATTGTTTTAGAGTACTATATATATATATATATATATTTAAACCGTTCAAACATGTAAGGGTCATTACGATTATTTTGAAGTAATTTAATATTAAAAAAAAAAAAAAAAAAATATATATATATATATATATATATATATTATTTTAGATGAATATTGTATTATTTTCTAGGAATATTTGTTTTATTATTTTATAGGAAAATTTAGTTTGTTTTAGAATAATTTTTTATTGTTTTAGAGTACTATATATATATATATATATATATATATATATATATATATATATATATGTATTTTTTTTTTTTTTAATATTAAATTACTTCAAAATAATCGTAATGACCCTTACATGTTTGAACGGTTTAAATATATATATATATATATATATATATTTATATATATATAAAAAAAATACATATATATATATATATATATATATATATTATTTTAGATGAATATTGTATTATTTTCTAGGAATATTTGTTTTATTATTTTCTAGGAAATTTAGTTTGTTTTAGAAATTTTTTTTATTGTTTTAGAGTACTATATATATATATATATTTAAACCGTTCAAACATGTAAGGGTCATTACGATTATTTTGAAGTAATTTAATATAAAAAAAAAAAAAATACATATATATATATATATATATATATATATATTATTTTAGATGAATATTGTATTATTTTCTAGGAATATTTGTTTTATTATTTTCTAGGAAATTTAGTTTGTTTTAGAATTTTTTTTTATTGTTTTAGAGTACTATATATATATATATATTTAAACCGTTCAAACATGTAAGGGTCATTACGATTATTTTGAAGTAATTTAATATTAAAAAAAAAAAAAATATATATATATATATATATATATATATATATATATATATATATATATATATATATAATTTTAGATGAATATTGTATTATTTTCTAGGAATATTTGTTTTATTATTTTATAGGAAAATTTAGTTTGTTTTAGAATAATTTTTTATTGTTTTAGAGTACTATATATATATATATATTTAAACCGTTCAAACATGTAAGGGTCATTACGATTTTTTTGAAGTAAATTAATATTTAATATATATATATATATATATATATATATATATATATATATATATATATATATATATATTATTTTAGATGAATATTGTATTATTTTCTAGGAATATTTATTTTATTATTTTATAGGAAAATTTAGTTTCGAAGTAAATTAATATTTTAAAATAAATATATATATATATAATTTTAGATGAATATTGTATTATTTTATAGAAATATTTGTTTTATTATTTTATAGGAAAATGTAGTTTGTTTTGGAGTATTTTTTTATTGTTTTAGAGTATATATATAAAATAATATAAACTCAAATTAAAGTCATTATTGTACATGTTTACATCTTTTGCCTTTTCTTTCACTGTAAAGAGCTTCATGAACATTCTGCGAATCATCTTCATATTCCACTGATTAAAGAAGGTCCTGCAGGTTTGAACTGAAACGAAGGCGAGTAAATGACGGAAGGTTCATGTTCGTCTGCACTATTCCTTTAACCTGCACAAGTGTTTTTCTCTCTCTGACTCTTTATTTCTCTCTGAATTTTGCCTTTTTTTCTCATGATACCCTCTCTAAACAGTTCTGCACTTTATTCACTCAGGTTTGGATTCAATCAGCATCATTTCTGCTAAAGTCAGACACGGTTTCATCAAACCTGTAAGTTAAGGTGAAAACTTGTGGTTACGTGTTTAAACTAGTCCTAACCAGGCGCGGCACAAATCCACGAATCCATCTGTTTCTGTCCCACTGTAAAATCTCATTGGTCCTCGTATAACAGTACTGTGTTCTGATTGGCTGTGATCAGCGCGGACAGATAAATCGGTTGTCGCGCCTGGTTAGACACGTGTTAGTGTTAAAATCGCATCATGTGATTGTTCAGAATGGTGCTGATTGAATCCAAAATCAACAACGACTGACCTTGTGACCTGTATGACCTCTCACTTTTTTCTTTCCTTTTTTTCCTTCTTCTTCTTTTTTTTTGGGTTAACGTACCGTCTTCCCCTCTCTCAGTCATCACTCATGAGCGTGGTAATTATGCCTTCTGCCGTTTGCTGTGGTTTAGCTGTGTGTGACCCTGAGCCCAACACCTTCCCTCTGCCCTGCGTTTCCTGTCACATGCCCCGCCCCCTCTAGAGCTCTAGCCAATCACGCGCTGGCTTTGCTCTCAGGATTTAGAGATCAGAGATGTAAGAACAGGGACGCTGTTTTGGTTAGAGAGACACCGACACTCGTTTTGACCGATAGACGGCAGTGTTGACATGTAAAGTAAGTTCATATTTAAGGGTATTTCTTCAACTATGGGCACATTTGCCAAATTAAACACATTTTAATTTATTTGTCTACTAACAGTGTCCAGCGATGAACAGACGTGATTGCAGGAGAAATTTTCACTTTAGAAATGTTAATTTCACTCTTCATTCTAATCTGTTTAGATTATGATTATTTTAGAGGAATATTCTTCTGTTATTTTATAGTAATTTTCTTTTGTTTTGTTTTGTTTTGTTTTAGAGAGTAAAATATATATTATTTTATGTGTGTTTATATATATATATATATATATATATATATATATATATATATATATATATATAAATTTAGAGGAATATTTTATTATTTTAGAGCATTATTTTCTATTTTTATTATTTTTTATTATTTTAGAGGAATATTTATTTTAATATTTATTTTTATAATTCTTATTATTTATTTAATATTTATTTTATGGTAATTTTTTATTATTTTTGTTGAATTATTATTACTTTATTATTTTAAATTAATATTTATTTTGTTTTGGAGTAATATGTTTTTTTTTAGATATGTTATGTTTTTATTATATTTAGAGGAATATTTTTATTTTTTTAGAGGACTATTTTTATTATTTTTGAGAACATTTTTATTATTTTATGGTAATACTTTTTATTATTTTTGCAGAATTGTGTTTTATTATTTTATAGGAATATTTATTTTGTTTTGGAGTTAATTATTTATTTTATTTTTTTAGATATGTCATATTTTTATTATTTTAGAGCATTATTTTGTATTATTTTAGAGATTTTTTATTCTTATTTTAGAGGTCTATTTTTATTATTATACATGAGTATGTTTATTATTTTATAGTAATAATTGAATTATTATTGCAGAATTTTTTTATTTTATAGTTTTGTATTATTTTAGAGGAATGTTTTATATTATTTTAGAAGAATTCTTTATTCTTTTAGAGGAATATTTTTTTTAACTTGTATAGGAATATTTATTATATTAGAGCATTTTTTTTTTACAATATTAACAGGATAAAGATTACTTTTGATAAAGACAAAAGTAAAAAATATTGTTTATTCAAGCAATTGTTTTATTATTTTAAAGTATTATTTTTATTATTTTAGAGGAATAATTATTATAATTTTAGGGTAATATTTTTATTCTATTAGAGTAATATTTTTATGATATTTTCTATATTTTTGAAAGTCTGGGATGAGGGTAAAACTAACAAATCTATTCATAAAAGGCAGTATTTGTGACTGGTTTTTAGTATGAATCAGTGGCAGTAGTTGTAGAAACACCCACTGATTGTTGCAGCCTATCAAAAGCAGATGTGCGTATCTGTGGGCGGATCTGTAGTCTGTAAGCTCCTCCCCTTCCTGCTCTCCTGTCAGGGTCTCAGTGGCGCAGCGGCTGGGTGTTCGGTTAGGAGCGTGTCTCTGTGGTTTGTTGTGGTCGAGCTGCTCTGAGAGGATGATGATGATGATGATGATGATGGTCTCTCAGCAGCAGTCGCCCCAGTCTCTCCTTCCTCTTCCTCTTCCTCTTCCTCCCTGATGGGTCTGAGCTGTTCAGTTGGTGTTGTGTGCTGTCGTTCCTGTTGTTTCCTTTACTGTTTTTCTTTTTGTTTCTGGTCAGGCTGTTTCTTTGCTCCCACATGTTATTTTCAGAGTGATTGTTTTTGTTTTCTTGTGTTTTTCTGGAGATCAGTGTCGTGTTTTCTATCGTATCATCCATCTGCATTTCTGTTGACTGGTTTCGTCATGTGTCATCCCTTCAGTTTGACGTTTTATTGCTGGTGGGAATGATGGACCAGAGGAAGTCTAACCAAACCACAGATAACTGTGATATTTCATATTGTGTATTTACATGTATTCTTATCATAATGTGTAGTAAATGCAAAATGTGGTGTCATTTTGTATCTTTGCATGCTGCATTCGGAGTTAGTTGTAATAATCTGAGCGTGGAGTTTCTGGTTGATCATCATATTGATGCTCAGCTGAAAGTGCGTTTGACCTCTGATCTCAAACGACAGTCAAAAACTCATAAAAACTCACATATTTGCTCTGTTCCAAAGCTGAAACTGAGCGCTCTGCATAGACAGCAGCTCTGATTAGACTTTACCATTTTTCATCATTTTTTGGTAATAAATGAATTATAATTATATTAATAATGAACGTTTCTCTTATTTTTTAGGAAGAGTAAAGAGGTTGTATTCTCTGTGAAGGACACATTTTCATTATTATTATTTTGAATTAATAATTTTTTAGTGTATTTTGAGTATTGTTTTAGAGTAATAGTTTCTGTTGTATTTTGTATTATTTTAGAGGAATATTTTTATTGTTATAATTTTTTTAATATCTTTATAGTAATTGTTTATTATTTTAGAGTAATTTTATATTTTAGAAAAATTGTTTTAAAATTTTAGAGTAGTATTATTTTGAATTAATAGTTTTTTGGGAATTTATTTTTTTGGGAATTTCTATTGTCTTAGATTTTTTTTTATTTTAGAGAAACATTTTATTGTTATAGTTTTTTATTATTTTAGAGTATTTTTTATTATTTTACAAAAAATGCTTTAAAAATATATAGTATTATTTTGAATTAATGATTTTTAAAAGATATTTTTGGAGTAATGTTTTAGAGTAATAATTTCTATTGTCTTAGAGAAATATTTTTTATTATTATTTTACAGAAGTATTTTTTGTTATAGTTTTTTATTATTTTAGAGTATTTTTCATTTCATTTAGAAAAAAATTGTTTTAAAATTTTAGAGTAGTATTATTTTGAATTAATTATTTTTTAAGAGATATTTTTGGAGTAATGTTTTAGAGTAATTTCAATTGTCTTAGATATTTTTTTTGTATTATTTTAGAGGAATATTTTTATTGTTACAGTTTTTTTATTATTATTTTAGAGAGATCATTTATTTAAGAGTAATATTTTTTATTATGTTAGAGCACTATTTTATAAAAAGATTTTAGAGTACTATTTTTTGTTTTGGAGTTGTTGTTTTTTTGTTATTATTTTTTATTTTAGAGGAATAATTTTATTATTTTGCAGTATTTTGCAAGATGAAATGCTGCTTCAGAATTTGTCCAAAAAGAAACGCAATGATGCCGTCTTCCTTTCGGAGCCACCTGTGCATCTTATCTTGCTGTCTATGTAGGGAGCTCACTCGGTTTTGCACAGGAAAGTTCAAGCACTTTCAGGTTGGCTTGTGAGAACAACATTTCTGTGTGTTTTTCTGGAGGTTATTCATAGTTGTGACACTGGTGTTTAGAGCACAGCTGCTCTTCCTCAAATACTGTGACATTCAGCAACATTTGCCATCATGTTCCTCCCGCGCGATCAGAGCCGCTCTCTGTCTGCAGACGTCTCACGGATCAGATGACACCCGTCAGATCTCTCCTGTCATCTTACAGTGTTTTATAGGAAGCTTGTGTCTTCGGTGTGATACCATGACTGATGATCCCAGCACATTTCCAAATATATTCCCCAAATATAAACACATTTTTATTGCATTCTTTTAATCTTCAGTCCTCAATGTAATCTGAGATGATGTGTAAATGCTGTACGACTGTAGGGATCTGACCTGTGACCTCTGACCTCAGACGTCTGAGGACGGGAGCTCATTTACAGTGTGTGTGTGTCAGTGTGTTCACACTCGTGATCACAGCGGCTCTAACGTCTGACTCTGCTGCCGCGCAGGTGAGAAGGTCATGCAAGATGACGAGTTCACCTGCGACCTCTTCCGCTTCCTCCAGCTGCTCTGTGAGGGACACAATTCAGGTGCGTCTCACCTGACCACTGAGGCTTCATGCCTACTAACTATCTGTACTGTGTCATAGTGTTGGTATAGTGTGCTATATTATTTTTATATATAAAGACAGAATTATTACTATAATCCCCCGGACCTCTGCTGTAATCAATAGTTTCTTAATATGATGTATTTCTGAGTAAAAAAGCCTTATGAAAAATGTAGAACGAGATTTTGTCCATCAGGAGTTGATTAGATCATGAAAGGTAGGCGTAACCATATTTACAGTGATTTGTTGACCTACAGTTATTAATCACGTCCTTCATGTACAGTATGATGTTGCTTCGCCTTTTTATATAACGATAATGACAACAATTGTGTGTCCGTGCATCAGATTTTCAGAACTACCTGCGAACGCAGACGGGTAACAACACGACGGTCAACATCATCATCTCGACGGTGGATTATCTGCTCCGAGTCCAGGTGAGCGGTTCCTCCGTGAACACCATCTCCATCACGTTCTGATAACACACATCTGACACGTGTGCTCTACACGTCCTCAGGAGTCCATCAGTGATTTCTACTGGTACTATTCTGGGAAAGACGTCATCGATGAACAAGGCCAGCGGAATTTCTCCAAAGCAATCAATGTAGCCAAACAAGTCTTCAACACTCTCACAGAGTACATTCAGGTACGGCCGATCTTCCACATGTGGAAAAAAAGCAGACGGAATCCAGTCATCTCAATAATCGTTGTGTGGTTTCAGGGCCCTTGCACAGGGAATCAGCAGAGTCTGGCTCACAGTCGCCTGTGGGATGCAGTTGTTGGTTTCCTGCACGTTTTTGCACATATGCAGATGAAGCTGTCTCAGGTAAACATCTCAACAAACCCTCTAAAACCTCAGTTACCCCCAGTTTAGTTACTGTGATATTATTTATGCTGCAGGATTCAAGCCAAATCGAGCTGTTGAAGGAGCTCATGGATCTTCAGAAGGATATGGTTGTGATGCTCTTGTCCATGTTGGAGGGTCAGTTCACTTTGTTTGATTGAATGACTAGTTAGCAGTGTTAATTTTGACAGCAAATTTGTAGTCATAGACTTTTTACTAAAATGCCATTTAATTTTAGTCATATTTTAGTCATCTGAATTGTTTTAGTTTTAGTCTTAGTCGCGTAAAATCTAATGGGTTTAGTTAAACTGTAATGCATAGTTAAGAATTTCTCTAAAATTTCAAAATTAATCCATATTAAATTGCAGTGAATGCTTTCCTTTTGTCTTTTGTTGTTTGATTAATATTACGGGCATAGATGGCATTAGGTTTATTATGCTGCTGCCACTTTAAGACCGAATGTGTGTATCCAATACACTGATACACATCCGATATTCTCACAACTGTTTACATTCTCTTAAAGGGAACCTATAATGCCCCTTTCACAAGATTCATAGTTTCTGTCATTAAAAACATTGGAAAAATGTTGTTGACGAAAATTATTTGTCAACAAAATTAACACTGCTAACTAGTTAACATTCACGACCAGGAAGATGAATTACCTTAATCATCTTCCCTTTGTTTTAGGAAATGTTGTGAATGGTACCATTGGAAAGCAGATGGTGGACATGTTGGTGGAGTCCTCAAACAACGTGGAGATGATTTTGAAGTTCTTTGACATGTTCCTCAAACTGAAAGATCTGACGTCATCAGATGCCTTCAAAGAGTACGACCCCGATGGCAAAGGCGTCATCTCCAAGAGGGATTTCCACAAGGCCATGGAGAGCCATAAACATTACACCCAATCCGAGACAGAATTCCTGCTCTCCTGTGCGGAAACAGATGAAAATGAGCTCTTGGACTACGAAGAGTTCGTCGAACGCTTCCACGAGCCGGCGAAGGACATCGGCTTCAACGTTGCCGTTCTCCTGACCAACCTCTCGGAGCATATGCCCCATGACTCTCGCCTCCAGACCTTCCTGGAGCTGGCCGAGAGCGTGCTCAACTACTTCCAGCCGTACCTGGGCCGCATCGAGATCATGGGCAGCGCCAAGCGGATCGAACGAGTGTACTTTGAGATCAGCGAGTCCAGTCGCACCCAGTGGGAGAAGCCACAGGTCAAGGAGTCCAAACGGCAGTTCATCTTCGATGTGGTGAACGAAGGTGGTGAGAAGGAGAAAATGGAGCTCTTCGTCAACTTCTGTGAAGACACCATCTTTGAGATGCAATTGGCGGCGCAGATGTCCGACGCCGCTGAGCGCTCGGCTAGCAAAGAGGACAGCGAGAGGGAGAAACCTGACGAGGAGAGTCCCGAGATGGGCTTCTTCTCCGTCACCACCGTGCGAACGGCTCTCTTTGCTCTACGATACAACGTGATGCTCTTAATGAAGGTGCTGTCCATGAAAAGCCTCAAGAAGCAGGTGAAGAAAGCCAAGAAGATGACGGTGAAGGACATGGTGACCACGCTAGTGTCCTTCTATTGGAGCGTCCTGCTGGGTCTGCTGCACTTCGCCTTCAGCGTCGCTCGAGGATTCTTCCGGATCACATACAACAGCTTTCTCGGGGGGAGTCTGGTGGAGGGCGCCAAGACCATGAAGGTGTCGGAGCTCCTGGCCAACATGCCCGACCCAACTCAGGACGAAGTGAGAGGAGAGACCGAAGAGGGTGAGAAGAAACACCTCGACAAAACCTCACCCGAGGAAGACCTGGCCGATCTGACTGTGGCCACAGACGACACTGACGTCCTGTCCGATATATTCGGTTTGGATCTTAAGAGAGAGGGAGGGCAGTATAAACTGATGCCTCACAATCCAAATGCCAGCCTCACGGATTTGCTCAATACACCTGTCCCGCAGCCACCCACACCTTCGCCTGAACTCCGCAGACGACACCAGGTAACAGCTTTGATGGTGTTAAATGGGTGTATGGCGCAGATTTCGCCAAGTAAAATATGCTCCTGGATCAACATATTTTAACATGGAACAACGTTCCCCAGACAGCAACACAGTGTCGGCCCAGATCTGGCCCACATCTGGCCTGCGGGGAATCCAGAGTTACCGGATCTGAGCCAACATTGTTGCTGTCTGGGTCCTGTTTGAAAACATAGTCCCAACCCAATCCTTAAACCTAACCCTAACCATAACTTATCCCTGAAATCAGTGGGAATTGATAGGTGATTGGTCGATTGGAACAAAGATGTTGATCCGAACATGTACTTGGTGAAATCAAATCACCAGATGTCTCAGGTCCATTTCAATAATGACATGAATCTGTTGGGTTTTTAACTCCTTCACTGTTGGTTCTGTCAGACAAAGGGCTCGTCATCCTCAACTGACAACAATGAAGTTGCGGAGGAGACCAAATCAGTGCCTGAGAAAGCCGAGTAAGTCTTGCTGACACGGAAATGTGTTTGTTGACCGATAGTGTTTATGTTGTCATCATAATATTTGCATTCTGAGTTCTGACTCAACCCCTTTCTAAGAAGGGAAAATGGAGAGAAAGCACAGAAGAAGGACGAAGCTGTGAAGCGTAAGGTCAGACTGCATTACTCCAGAGCAGATGAGCCTGATCTGCAGGAGTCAGCCTTCTGGAAGAAGATCATCGCTTATCAACGCAAGCTGCTGGTCAGAGCCCCTGAGATCTCGTGTTTGTGTCTCATAATGTCATGCAGAATGTCAGATGGATCATAGAGCGACCCTCTCAGGAGGGAGTTGTTTGAGAGTGTGCTTTACACATGTGTGCTCTGACACAGTATCTCTGTCTCTTCTCCTGCAGAACTATTTTGCACGAAATTTCTACAACATGAGAATGTTGGCTTTGTTTGTGGCCTTCGCAATCAACTTCATTCTGCTGTTTTACAAGGTAATTCACACTTTAGCATGTTTGCTAGTGAGCCATCTGAACAATCCCTTAAAGGGTTAGTTCACCCAAAAATGAAAATTATCCCATGATTTACTCACCCTCAAGCCATCCTAGGTGTATATGACTTTCTTCTTTCAGCCGAACACAATCTAAGTTATATCATAGGGGGCCTATTATGCCCCTTTTCACAAGATGTAATATAAGTCTCTGGTGTCCCCAGAATGTGTCTGTGAAGTTTCAGCTCAAAATACCCCACAGATCATTTATTATAGCTTGTCAAATTTGCCCCTATTTGGGTGTGAGCAAAAACACGCCATTTTTGTGTGTGTCCCTTTAAATACAACTGAGCTGCTGCTCCCGGCCCCCTTTCCAGAAGAGGGCGGAGCTTTAACAGCTCACGCTTCGGTTGCTCAACAACAACAAAACTGGAGAATCTCACGCAGCCAAAATGACGATTTTGTTCAGCCTTACATTGTTCAAACCGGAGTCGACACTGATGGAGAGACTCAGGAAGAAGTTACAACTTTTAGACGTTTCTGAATGGTTAGTGGATAAATTTATGTAGTTGCTGTGGAGTTGGACATGGCCTTACCCCCTTTGTTGCATGTTCTCGGAGGTGGGGTTTATGTAAATTTTAGGGTTAGTGATGTCACCAACCCGGGAAGAAGCTCGTTGTAGTCCCTACCAGCCGTTTGTTGTAGTCCTTAAACAGATTTCTGTAAAAGAAAATATCTCCCTTTGCATTGAACTTTGAGCGTCATAACTTTGCAGATGTTGTTTATGATCAAACAGCAACATTATACACTAACTAAAGTTAAAAAAGTCAAATCATAATCAAGGAGCCCTTTAAAAAACATCCTGGCTCTTCCAAGCTTTATAATGGGAGTGAATGGTACCTGAGATTTTGAAACACAAAAAAGCGCATCCATCCAGCATAAAAGTAATCTATACGACTCCAGGGAGTTAATAAAGACCTTCTGAAGCGAAGTGATGCATTTCTGAAAGGAAAATAGCTATAATATTTATAACTTTATAAACTAGAATCACTGGCTCCCGGTAACAGCTGTACGCAAGTCTAGTTCTGGTGGAAGAGTGATTCTAGTTTATAAACTTGTAGTTAATAAAGTTGTAAATATGGATATTTTTCTTACAAAAACGCATCGCTTCGCTTCTGAAGGCCTTTATTAACCCTCTGGAGCTGTATGGATTACTTTTATGATTGATGGATGGATCACAACAAATCTCGAGCACCATTCACTCCCATAATAAAGCTGGGAAGAGCCAGGATATTTTTTAATATAACTCAATTGTGTTCGGCTGAAAGAAGAAGGTCATTTAGACCTAGGATGGCTTGAGGTGAGGTTCATTTTTGGGTGAACTAACCATTTAGCCCTCTGACTTACCCAGAGACCAGAATATCACGCAGTAGGGATGCACCTAGCAACCACTCAGAAAACCCTGGCAAACACCAATAACACCCTATCAACCACCCAGAACAACTACACACACTCACATATAAACACATGATTTCCAGTGTTTTTTTCCGCTGGAGTGTTTGTGTATCTGAGCTTTAGTTTCCTCCCTTGTGAAGGTGTCCACATCCTCAGCCGTGACCGAGGGTAAGGAGGTGTTGTTCAGCACGTCCTCGGACACCAGCGTGCGGTGGGACCCTCTGGCCGGCTCCGGCACTCGCCCGGTCACTGTGCACTTTGTGCTGGAGGAGAGCAGCGGATACATGGAGCCCACCCTGCGGATCCTAGCCATCCTGCACACGGTCATCTCCTTCTTCTGTATCATCGGCTACTACTGCTTAAAGGTACGAGACAGCGGACATCTCTGATCGGATCAGTGCTTCTCAACCACTTCAGGACCCAGATTTTGCATCAAACCACTACTAGTGAACCAGAATTATTTACTGCATGAAAGTAAACTAAAACAACATCACACACCAACGCTGAAATTTGTTTATTTATTAGTAGTTTCTAAATGTCTCCTGAAGTTTGATCATTTCATGCTCATAGCAGCTAATAATTCACCCAAAATCCAGAATAATGTAGTTTGACAGATGATTGACTAACACAGCAAACACTGGCCTAAAAAGTCCTGATATTTTTCACACAAGACAACATTTTATTTAAATTGGACCTGGTTTCATTAATTCCAATGAAATCCAGTTACTGAAACAATAAACCTGCCAGATTTACATACTCATCCTTCATGATTCCCAGCAGTATCAGTTTAATAGGGTTTTAATAAACGCGCCAATTATTATTTCTGAAATATGCCTTTAATAGAAAACAGAGCTGTGATGATTCATAATGCTTTATGAGGCTCCTCGTTAGCTCATATTGTGTTTCTCCTCAAGGTTCCTCTGGTGATTTTCAAGCGAGAGAAGGAAGTGGCCAGAAAGCTGGAGTTTGACGGCCTGTACATCACTGAACAGCCCTCAGAAGATGATATTAAAGGCCAGTGGGACCGGCTGGTCATCAATACACAGTGAGTGACAGATGAGGTTCATGTTCTCACCACAACTGTTTTCAATCAGGAACATTGCGGTAATGAGGTGACCCAAAGAAAAATGCTAATGATGGAGGGCGGTCATTAGGACAGAGACATGTTATTGCATCATTTTACAGAATAACAAAACATCATGTTCCAAAACTGCATTACCCCCATTATAATCAGTGAAGTTTTCTGTGCTAGAAGCACCTGTTGTGACGTAAGTTTCTACTGTGCTGCTCCAGTCAGTTTATTTTCCCTGTACTTCTGAAATGAAGTCATTTTTTACCAGTATCATTTGTAAATTTATTTAGTTGTTTGTTAACTACTTAATTAGCTAGCTAGTTAGTTAGCTAGCTAGCTAGTTAGTTAGTTAGCTAGCTAGCTAGTTAGTTAGTTAGTTAGTTGTCTGTTTGTTAGTTAGATAGCTGGTTAGTTAGTTGCTAGTTAGTTAGCTTGTTAGTTAGTTAATTAGCTAGTTGTTTGTTTGTTTGTTTGTTAGCTAGCTAGTTAGCTAGCTTATTTGTTAGTTAGCGAAATTAGTTAGTTTTAATTAGTTAGCTAGCTAGTTGTTTGTTTGTTAGTTAGCTAGCTAGCTGGTTGGTTAGTTATTTTGTTAGTTAGCTAGTTGTTAGTCTATAGTTAGTTAGTTAGCTAGCTAGCTGGTTAGTTGGTAGTTAGTTGGTAGTTAGTTAGCTAGTTGTTTGTTTGTTAGCTAGCTGATTAGTTAGTAAGCTAGCTGGGTAGTTAGTTTTATTTATTAGTTAGCTAGCTGGTTAGTTAGTTGTAAGTTAGCTAGTTAGTTGTTTGTTTGTTTGTTAGTTAGCTAGTTAGCTAGCTGATTAGTTAGTTAGCTGGTTAGTTTTGATCAGTTAGTTAGCTCGCTGGTTAGTTAGCTAGCTAGTTGGTTAGTCAGTTGATAGTTAGTTAGTTAGTTAGCTAGCTGGTTAGTTGGTAATTAGTTAGCTAGTTAGTTAGTTAGTTAGCTAGCTGGTTAGTTGGTAATTAGTTAGCTAGTTAGTTGTTTGTTTGTTAGCTAGCTGATTAGTTAGTTAGCTCGCTGGTTAGTTAGTTATTTTGTTAGTTAGCTAGTTGTTAGTCTATAGTTAGTTAGCTAGCTAGCTGGTTAGTTGGTAATTAGTTAGTAGTTAGTTAGCTCGCTGGTTAGTTAGTTATTTTGTTAGTTAGCTAGTTGTTAGTCTATAGTTAGTTAGCTAGCTAGCTGGTTAGTTGGTAATTAGTTAGTAGTTAGTTAGCTAGCTGTTTGTTTGTTTGTTAGCTAGCTAATTAGTTAGTAAGCTAGCTGGTTAGTTAGTTTTAATTTATTAGTTAGCCAGCTGGTTAGTTGGTAATTAGTTAGCTAGTTAGTTGTTTGTTTGTTTGTTTGTTTGTTAGCTAGCTGATTAGTTAGTTAACTCGCTGGTTAGTTAGTTAGTTAGCTAGTTGTTAGTCTAAAGTTAGTTAGTTAGCTAGCTAGCTGGTTAGTTGGTAGTTAGTTAGGTAGTTGTTTGTTTGTTTGTTAGCTAGCTGATTAGTTAGTAAGCTAGCTGGTTAGTTAGTTTTAATTTATTAGTTAGCTAGCTGGTTAGTTGGTAATTAGTTAGCTAGTTAGTTGTTTGTTTGTTAGCTAGCTGATTAGTTAGCTCGCTGATTAGTTAGTTAGCTAGTTGTTAGTCTAAAGTTAGTTAGTTAGTTAGTTGAATGGACACCATCTATATTATCTATTATCTTATATTATCTAGGGAATCATGCTTGGAACTTTACATGCTGTACTTTATACATTTTTTTAAAAACAATATTTAAATTGTTTTAAATATATTTAGTAATACATTACATTTGCATTCTAAATTTGGATTTTACAGTGATGAGACATAATTTTTATTTAAATATAATTACATTAATTAAATCACAGTTTTCCAAATGGTGATTTGTGAGATTGTGATAGGAATACTAATGCTGAATTAAATAAAAATATAAAACTTAAATATAAAATGTAAAAATTAAATAAAAATAATTATAAATCTAACAAGGTTCATTAAAATGATAAATCTATAAAAATCTATAATCTATTATATAATCTATCTATAAAATATAATCTATAATCCATCTATAAAATCTATAAAAAAAAAAAAATCTAAACAAGCTTCAGGAAAATGTAGGAAAATAAGAAAAATATAAAATAAAAAGTTCTAAAATGGAACAAAAGTTTTAGCTGATTTAAACAAAGCATAATTTTTTACGAATCTCAAGTGAAACATTCAGTTGTGTGCACAGTTGAAGAACATGTATAATTCAAGGGTTAAAGCTTCAGGGTTTAATTTCAGGATAATGATTTTATATGTCATTTCTCACTGCGTTTGTGTCGTGAGGATATTTGTGATTTATGATTATGTTTCTGTGATCTAATGATGATTTCATCTCTCAGGTCCTTTCCAAACAATTACTGGGATAAATTTGTGAAGCGGAAGGTGAGTTTGGAGACGTTTGCTCAGATACAGACACACTCGTTTATCATGAAAGATAAACAACTCTCAAAAGAACCATCTAAAATAATACTGTAAGTGTGTGTGTGTGTGTGTCTGTGTTGTGTAGGTGATGGATAAGTATGGAGAGTTTTATGGACATGATCGGATCAGTGAGCTGCTCGGGATGGATAAAGCTGCGCTGGACTTCAGTGACGCCCACGAGAAAAAGAAACCAAAGAGAGACAGTTCACTGGCCGCAGTGTGAGTGTGTGTTTGACCATTCAGTATTAGTGACAGCTTTTGTCTTCCTGAATTTACACAAATGATTTTTGACTGATTTCATTGCACTGTTGGATTCACTGACCCTTCCTTCTTTTATTCTTTCAGACTGAACTCAATCGATGTGAAGTATCAGATCTGGAAGTTGGGTGTCGTCTTCACAGATAACGTCAGTAACTGCTCCTCATGTTTGTCTGTAGTTGGTGCTGGTTTTGTCAGGTTTGATCTGGTCTTTGTGATTATGTGTCCTGCAGTCGTTCCTGTATCTGGCCTGGTACATGAGCATGTCCATCCTCGGTCACTACAATAACTTCTTCTTTGCCGCCCATCTGCTGGACATCGCCATGGGCTTCAAGACGCTGAGGACCATCCTCTCTTCTGTCACGCACAATGGCAAACAGGTTAAACTGGATAAAGCTCTATTTCCCTTGGTTAACCACACAGAACTGGCCTCTATCTATCTGTCTATCTATGGGGGATGTTAAACCCTAATTCGCTCTGCTCTGCGCCAGTGGACGCTCACCGTTATGAATGCCCATGCGTACGTGCGCATTTTACTTTCGCTTTCAAATGTGCACCTATACTGGGACTGCAATTGCTTGAATGGTGGTGTTTATTATTAACGAAAAACACATCAACTAGAAAAACACAACTAATCCTTTGCAGGTTGTCATTAGCATTGGGTTTAAATCCAAAATATTGCCAAATAGGCACTTTTTCATTTTGCTTTGAAACCAAATCTTCTGCCATCTTCTTGTCAGTCAGCTCCTCACTCGTGATAAATGAGATGTCTGTCTGTCTGTAAAAACCTCAGGTTACTCATTAGAGACACATACAGCTGTATTAAAATTGTTAATATATCATAAATTAGAAATAAAACATTGCAAAATAAAAATACTAATTTAAAATGTTCTTTTCTGCCTTATAGCGCCTGAGGGCCTCACAGTTTGAGATGATCTGATGTTGTGATTGTTGATTCAGAACAGACACAAATTGACTGTATTATATGAGCTCAGTTCTGCTGAATTAACATGCTGTGTGTGTGTGGGTGTGTGTGTGTGTGTGTGTGTGTGTGTGTGTGTAGCTGGTCCTGACTGTCGGTCTGCTGGCGGTTGTGGTGTATCTCTACACCGTAGTGGCTTTCAACTTCTTCCGAAAGTTCTACAATAAGAGTGAAGATGGAGAATCACCAGACATGAAGTGTGACGACATGCTAACGGTGAGCTAAAAGAAAAAGCATTCAAATGCCATGTTTTTGTACACTTCTATAGTTTCTGCTAAAAAGGTTAGATGTCTTGGAGACTCCTGATGAGACCAGAGGATGTTTGACCTGGAGGTGTGACCTCGGCTCTCTGATATTCAGTGTCTGGATGGCAGTAATGTGTTTTCCTGCACGTTGCTCTTTTAATTGCTTGCGTGTGGTTTAATGTGTTCTTCTGATGAGAACATCGCTGCTGCCATCGTTCATTTGTGACGTTAGTGCTGTTGCTAAGCGCAAACGACCGGACGGTCATTAGGATCATAGCGCATTAACGGCCGGAGCACTCAGCTAGAACAACAGACTAATTAACTAACTAAACAAACAGAGAGAGAGAGAGGCTGATGTCATTTCCTTCAGATTGACAGCGTGTGTTTTAAAGTTTAAAGATTAGATGTTTGGATTTGACACCTGTTATGATGAGCTTGTGTTAATAAATCATCATTTACAGGATTAGTACTGTAATTTTACTGTTCTGTGAAATAAAATTATTATTAATATTAAATACTAAAATGTTTTACAGTACAATAGTATTATTACTATAGTAATATATATATAAAAATATAATTATGTGCGAGTGTGTGTGTGAGTGTGTGTGTGTGAGCTTTAATCCGCTGGGAAGCAGCCACCCGTGCAATTCCATTTCTAGATGTTTCCTTCCTCTTTTTGTCTTCCTCTCAGTCCTGCGCTGCTGTCTGTCTCTCTTTCTCTCCTCCTAATAAGGGAAGACAGTTTGAGTGAAAAGGAAGCTTTTGTCAGAGACGGTGACGGGCGTCTTTAGTCTGACGACCAAACGCTTCCAGTGTGTGTGAAAGTGTGTGAGGTGTAAAGAGTACCTGAAAAGCATACTTGAGTAAAAATCGACACTTAAGAGACATGCCAGTGAAAAACAAAAAAACGGGTGATTTGTGAGGAGAGCAATAACATGTTTATCTTCTAAAATAAAACTGAACGCCTCATTATTTCTTCAGTTGAAAAGAAATGAAGGTTTTTGAGGAAAACATTCCAGGATTTTTCTCCATATAGTGGACTTCACTGGGGTTCAACGGGTTGAAGGTCCAAAAGAGCTTCAAAGAGCTCTACACGATCCCAGAATGCGCCAAGCATTACGTAATCACGTTGGAAAGGTCACGCGTGACGTAGGCGGAAGTACCAATCCAGTGTTTTCAAACTGAATGTGCAAAGACTAAGTCAAACGCCGTATCCTACATCACACGTGACCTTTCCAACGTGATTACGCAATGCGTGGAGCATCACAGAGCAGTGCAAGACGAGCATTTGTGGTTAAAAAGTATATAATGGTTATTTTTTTTAGAAAATGTCCGATGGTTTCTCTAGATAAGACTCTTATTCCTCGTCTGGGATCATGTAGATCTCTTTGAAGCTGCACTGAAACTGACATTTGGACCTTCAACCCGTTGAACCCCAGTGAAGTCCACTATATGGAGAAAATCCTGGAATGCTTTCCTCAAAAACCTTCATTATCAGGAAATTTTAAGTCTTAAGTGAACTAATCCTTTAAACGTCTACAAACACTCAAGTCTCCGTTAAGCTCTAGTAAACCAACAGTGTAACGGATAAATAAAATAATGTGAAGTTAAATGAAATAGTCAAAGCCTGCTTGCACTGGTTTCAGCCTCATGATGTCCTCGTCTCATATATGAAACACCTGCAGTTCAGCAACTAGCTTTTAATGCACTCAAATTCATGTAAAGTATCCTTGTTGAGATGTTTGGGTGATTCAGAACAAAACACACAATATACGGTACCTTCAACGTCCTGTAGATGGCGATATCACTTCTCTTGTAGCAGAAATAAACTGCTGCAGAAAAAGTAGGTGGCATGCAAAATGTAAAAATTGCATTACTCATTACAAAATAATGTACTGGAGTAAAACGTACATTAAAAGTTAATATCTTGGATACTACAAAGGCAAAAAGATACTAATTACATGTACTCAAATACTTACCACACACATTAAATGTTTCATTAAAGTCACTAGAGCTTGTGCGACACAGTGATTTTAGACATATGGAGTCGCTGAAACGGAGGTAAAATCACTGTAACGCTGACTTGATTTTCGTATTTTGCAACATGAACATGTTTACTACTGTGAAGCTGCTCTAAAACTATCTGTAAACAGTAATAATCTCCTCCGTGTGTTTGTGTGCAGTGCTACATGTTCCACATGTATGTTGGCGTTCGTGCCGGCGGTGGCATCGGCGATCAGATCGAAGATCCGGCCGGTGACGAGTACGAGATCTATCGCATCATCTTTGACATCACCTTCTTCTTCTTCGTCATCGTCATCCTCCTGGCCATCATTCAGGGTGTGTGTATGAACAGATGATGAGATGAAACGTGTGTTTCAGTGTACCATCGTCTCATGTGTGTGTGTGTGTATGTTTCAGGTCTGATCATTGATGCGTTCGGTGAGCTGAGAGACCAACAGGAGCAGGTGAAAGAGGACATGGAGGTGAGAAGGGCTCTTTTGACTCTGGCCTGAAATCTCAGATCTGACATGAGGTTCAGTGTTTGATTAAACACATGCGTGTTTTTCCTTCTGCAGACGAAGTGCTTCATCTGTGGAATAGGAAACGATTACTTCGACACGGTTCCTCACGGCTTTGAGACGCACACGCTGCAGGAACACAATCTGGCCAACTATCTGTGAGTCCTGCTGCGATTCATTCGACTATCTGTGATTTAATCTCACATTCTTCCATATACAGCAATAATGATTCTGTCTTGAAGCGTTGTACCTGCAGAGAGTCAAAGACAAACAAATAAATGAGATGAGCAATCAATACCGCGTCCAGATGCTGCCTTAACATAATTTAACATGATTTAAATCACAGAAGTGAATCAGATTATGCGTGACTGACTCGAGTGATTCACCAGACGCTGAGAGTTTGAATCTGAATTTGATTATAATGTGGATTTGAAAACGCAACTGTCTTCACAATCGTTTTTAAATCTGTTGTCAACAAAAGAGAAGCTTTAACGGCTCCCTGAAATAAAAGCTTTTGAAAGCAAAGAAATTAAAACAGTCATAAATATTATTACTTTAATTTTACTGTTGCTCTGTAAAATAAAAGTATTATTAATATAAATTAAATATTCCTTTTTCTTCATGTACAGTATTATTATTATTATATTCATTGGTTTAATTTTCATAGTAATAATTATATAAATAGTTTTATATATATATAAATTAATCTGTAATTTTCTGATATATATTATAATTATTTTATATTAGTAATAATAATTTTGGATTATTTTATAATTATAATAGCAATAATAATAATATATGATAATTTTAATAAAATTATTTAATAATAATAATACATATTGTTGTTGTTATAATTTCACAAAAATAAAAGCTTTTGAAAGAAAAGAAATCAAGTCAGTCATAAATATTATTAATGTAATTTTACTGTTGCTCTGTAAAATAAAATTATTATTAATATAATTAAATATTCAATTTTTTCACGTACATTATTATTATTAATAAATATTGGTTTAATTTTATAGTAATAATTATATAAATAGTTGTATATATATATATTAATCTGTAATTTTCAATGATATATATTATGATTATTTTATAATAGTAATAATGTTTCATTATTTTATAATTATAATAACAGTAATAATAATAATAATATATAATTTATATAAAATTATAATAGAAATAGAAATATAAAATTATTTTAAAATAATTATTATTGTTATTGTTGTTATAATTTCACAAAAAATGCAAAGAAATTAAGACAGTCATAAATATTAGTACTGTAATTTTACTGTTGCTCTGTAAAATGAAATTATTACTATTATTAAATACTCAATTAAATACTTAAATAATTTATTATTTTACTGTACAATAGTATTGTTACTATAGTAATATGTTAATGTGTTTTATTATAATAATTGTATACATGTTTATATTATATAGACTTATTTTATATTTTATTTTATACTTATAACAACAACAATTATTATTATTATAATTATTATAATATCATTATTATTATTATTATTGTATAGTCATATTTTGGTCATTTCCTGTGCAAAGAGCTGATATCTGGTCACATGAGGAACAGACTGTTAAGAAAAAAATAATTTATGATTCACATGATGATTTATGTTTCCAAATGAATTCCAATATGTTTCATTCATAACGTTTGTCATGTGCATGATTGTGTGTCTTTGCAGATTTTTCTTCATGTATCTCATCAACAAGGATGAAACCGAGCACACCGGCCAGGTATTTCCCATCATCCTCTCTCACTTGTTCTCATGTGTTAATGGTTCTGTTCTAAACCCTAGTGAGCCGCCCACCTGAGCAACAGCATGTGATGGTGAGACACATTCAACACACACTCTTGTTTGTCTTTCAGGAGTCGTATGTTTGGAAAATGTACCAGGAACGTTGCTGGGAATTCTTTCCCGCTGGCGACTGTTTCCGGAAACAATACGAGGACCAGCTCAATTAAAACACACACGGATGGCTCTCTTCAGTGGCGTTTCGACACGCAGTGAATATATGAAGTTTATAGCTGCACCTTTTCTGCCATCCGACGCTACTTCATTTCATGAACGAACTCAAAGACTAATTGAAGAGGAGGGGAGCAGGACGTCACGGAGGAGACGGACTCATCCAGAGGAAGAGCGAACGCTGCACGTTTCTTTAGACGGGATCCGGTGCCTTATGCAAGATGAAGATGAGACGGAGCGAGCGCTGGAACCCCTCAGGACTCACGTCTCCTCTGCTGCTCCGTTTGTTGCTTCGTTTTCAGTTCTTTTGGTAATGCACCCATGCCACAGCAGAGTTACTCTTTATATAGAAAAATTCATTGCATGTTTATTATGCAAGTTTAAGGAAACATTTGAAACGTAAAGACGCAAGCTGATCTATATCACAGTTTTATAGGTTTAAGAACATTTAAGGTGTCTGTCCTATCACAATATTATATCACAGACTTTCCTCTGTCGTTCGCCAAGAATACGTCCAAATCGCATTCACGCTAGATTTAGTTTGACGCAGAAGCAATACCCATTCAGGGAGTCCACCCTACGCACTACGCCCTACACCCTACACCCTACACCCTACGGCGACAGAGGAGCGAACATCACCGTTTCCCCCGCAGGAGCTCAACTCACGCTTAACTGCAGAACTGCAACACGAGCACGTCACGCACAGTCCTGCGGAGTCGTCGGAGCGTTATTATGACGGACATTTTCCATCCTTCAGGAAACCACTGCACTTTCTTTCATAGCCATGACAAAGACCAGATGCTTTTCTTATTTGTTATATATGAAACAATGTGAATCATTGCAATAACAACAAATGGGCTAAAAAAAAAAAAAAAAAAAAAAGAACCAGCCGAGCAACTATGTGAGAGAAATTTTACTCATGTAAAGAATTTTGATAACAAAAGAAAAAACCTCATCTGAAAATAATCTGACTTTAGTGTACTGTGTAGAGTTGTGCGCAATATACCTGTGTGTGATCTGTAAAGGGAACTAAAGACATGCATGATTTTGAAAAATAAAGCGATTATTTATTGATGCTTCTAGGTGAGAGTGTGCTTACTATCTATCTGTCTATCTATCTATCTATCTGTCTATCCTATCTGTCTATCCTATCTGTCCGTCTGTTTGTCTGTCTATCTATCTATCTGTCTATCTATCTGTCTATCTATCTATCTATCTGTCTATCCTATCTGTCCGTCTGTTTGTCTATCTGTCTATCTATCTGTCTATCTATCTGTCTATCTATCTATCTATCTGTCTATCCTATCTGTCCGTCTGTTTGTCTGTCTATCTATCTATCTGTCTATCTATCTATCTATCTGTCTATCCTATCTGTCCGTCTGTTTGTCTGTCTGTCTGTCTATCTATCTATCTGTCTATCATTTATCTATCTATCTGTCTGTCTATCTATCTATCATATCTGTCTATCCTATCTATCTATCTATCTATCTGTCTATCAGATCTGTCTATCCTATCTGTCCGTCTGTTTGTCTGTCTATCTATCTATCTGTCTATCATTTATCTATCTATCTGTCTGTCTATCTATCTATGTATCTATCTATCATATCTGTCTATCCTATCTGTCTGTCTGTCTATCTGTTTGTCTATCTATCTATCTGTCTGTATATCTGTCTATCTATGTATCTGTCTATCATATCTATCTATCTATCTATCTATCTATCTGTCTGTCTGTCTGTCTGTATATCTGTCTATCTACATATGTCTATCATATCTGTCTATCCTATATTTTTATCTGTCTATCTATCTATCTATATGTCTGTCTATCCTATCTGTCTGTCTATCCATCTTTGTAGCTGTCTATCCTATCTATCTATCTATCTATCTATCTATCTATCTGTCTGTCTGTCTGTGTATCTGTCTATATATCTGTCTATCATATCTGTCTGTCTATTTATCTTTGTATCTGTCTATCCTATCTATCTATCTATCTATTTGTCTATCTGTCTGTCTGTCTGTGTATCTGTCTATATATCTGTCTATCATATCTGTCTGTCTATCTGTCTGTCTGTCTGTTTGTATATCTGTCTATCATATCTGTCTATCTATCCTATCTGTCTATCTATGTCTATCTGTCTGTCTATCTGTTTATCTATCTGTCTGTCTTTCTGTCTGTCTGTCTATCTGTCTGTCTGTCTATCTGTTTATCTATCTGTCTGTCTTTCTGTCTGTCTATCTGTCTGTCTGTCTGTCTATCTGTTTATCTATCTGTCTGTCTTTCTGTCTGTCTGTCTATCTGTCTGTCTGTCTATCTGTTTATCTATCTGTCTGTCTTTCTGTCTGTCTATCTGTCTGTCTGTCTATCAATATCTATCTGTCTGTCTGTATATCTGTCTATATATCTGTCTATCCTATCTGTCTGTCTATGTCTATCTGTCTATCTATCTGTTTATCTGTCTGTCTTATCTATCTTTTTATCTATCTGTCTGTCTATCAGTTTATCTATCTGTCTGTCTGTCTGTCTGTCTATCTATCTATATCTATCTGTCTGTCTGTCTGTCTGTCCGTCTGTCTGTTTGTCTATCTATCTGTCTGTCTGTCTGTATATCTGTCTATCATATCTGTCTATCCTATCTGTCTGTCTATGTCTATCTGTCTATCTATCTGTTTATCTATCTGTCTGTCTTATCTATCTGTTTATCTATCTATCTGTCTATCAGTTTATCTATCTGTCTATCTATCTGTCTGTCTGTCCGTCTGTCTGTCTGACGATCTTTCTGTCTGTATATAGACAAATAGCCAATGGTGAAAAAATTCATATTTGTCTGAAACATGAAGGTAAATATCTCTGTTTGAACTTCTGCTAGTAAACTCGTTTGTGTTGGCTTATGTATTAGCAGCGCTGGATCTCGTTCATGACACCAGCAGAATTAAGATTGCATGTATGTCATTCCCAGCCTTTATTACCCAAATTTTCACTCTCAATTCAGTGTTTTGCATGGGCTTTTGGGTAATAAACTGCTGTGAAATCTACAAGGTGTGTGGTGAAAGCACAACTGAAGACCACAAGACATCCACATCATCAAAGTATTTCAAAAGAGCACCAAAAAATCCTGTTTTTCATGATATGAGCCCTTTAAAATGTTGGTTTTCAAACCAGACCTCATGTCTCTAGTGACTGTGAATAAATGTGAAAAACTCTTTGTTTATATTCTGAACTGGGAGCGAGTCCAAACAAAGAGCGAATCTGATTCGAGCGACTTTTGTAAAAGCCACTTCCAAACACAATCAGCATTCGCTGGATGTTCTGAGGGGAAAAAAGCTCCTGCAGGATTTGTTTGAATGTCCTGTGAAGACTGTCGCCATAAATAATGTGTTTATGTTCAGAAGGATTGTAGTTTGAGTTGAGCTGAATATTGAGATGTTCTCACCTGACGCTTCAAAGAAACATAATGAAGGAGTTTTATCTGAACTCAAAGTCCAGACGTGGCTGACAGCATGAAAAAAGTTTTATATCCAAGATGTGGAAACTATTAATTTTTCTGTCCTCCAGCTGCAGAAAATTATCATCTGTCACTCAAAGTGTGAAATGAAGCACAATGCAGCAGATTGTGAATATCGTGAGCATTATCTTCTTTCAGAATATCCTCAGTTGTTCCTGTAATGATAATGAACATTTTTACCATATTCAAGACAGATTAACCATCATAACTGCTCCTGATGCCTCGTCTGCCCTGAGACTGACCTCTGACCTTTGCAGGCCTTCGTTAGCCTCGGCACTTAAAGATGAAAATGTCTGCTGGATAATATTTAACGGGTTAACCCGTCCTCCTGCTGTCTGTGTATCTGGTGGATGTCTTTCAGGTAGATGAAGTGTTTCTCTCCCGTCTGAAGAGACTCCGCGAGGAACGACGCTCTGAAGCCGCATGATTGCTTTGATTGTCCACTTGATTAAACGGATGAAAGCGTCTTTGAGCGAGTGTCGGTGCATCTTTCTCCAGGTTTAAATCCGTTTGAGCGCTTCAGTTCTGCTCCCGTCAGCCATCAGCGGCTTTTCATGTGGAACTGAACTGATAACAGAGAACATCCTTATCTCACTCCAGCTGTCGGTCTGTCTCTAGCCGTCCAAACGAGGGTCCAACTGTCATTCTGACATACATTCACATTATATTATCTATCTATCTACCTGTCTATCTATCCATCTGTCTATCTATCTATCTGTCTATCTGTTCATCTGTCTATCTATCCATCTGTCTATTCATCTATCCATCTGTTTCTGTCTATCTATCCATCTGTCTATCTACCTGTCTATCTATCATCTGTTTATCAATCCATCTGTCTATCTATCTATCTGTCTGTCTGTCTATCCATCTGTTTGTCTATCTATCTATCCATCTGTCTATCCATCTGTCTATCTATCTGTCTGTCTATCGATCTGTCTATCTACCTGTCTATCTATCCATCTGTCTATCTATCTATCTATCTATCTATCTATCTGTCTGTCTGTTCATCTGTCTATCTATCCATCTGTTCATCTATCCATCTGTTTCTGTCTATCTATCCATCTGTTTATTCATCTGTCTATCCATCTGTCTGTCTATCTATCATCTATCCATCTATCTATCTGTCTATCTATCTATCTATCATCTATCATCTACCCATCTATCTATCTATCTATCTGTCTATCTATCCATCTGTCTGTCTATCTATCATCTATCCATCTATCTATCTGTCTATCTATCTATCTATCATCTATCATCTACCCATCTATCTATCTATCTGTCTATCTATCCATCTGTCTGTCTATCTATCATCTGTCTATCTATCTGTTTTTCCATCCGTCTGTCTATCTATCTATCTGTCTGTTTGTCTATCCATCTATCTATCCATCTGTCTATCTATCTGTCTATCCATCCATCTGTCTGTCTGTCTGTCTGTCTATCTATCTATCTATCTATCTATCTATCAATCATCTATCTCTATCTATCCATCTGTCTATCTATCCATCTGTCTATCTATCTATCTATCTATCTATCTATCTATCTATCTATCTATCTATCTATCTATCTATCTATCTATCTATCCATCTGTCTATCTATCCATCTCTCTGTCTATCTATCTATCTATCCATCTGTCTGTCTGTCTATCTATCTATCTATCTATCTATCTATCTATCAATCAATCATCTATCTCTATCTATCCATCTGTCTATCCATCCATCTGTCTGTCTGTCTGTCTATCTATCTATCTATCTATCTATCTATCTATCTATCTATCTATCATCTATCTCTATCTATCCATCTGTCTATCTGTCTATCTATCCATCTCTCTGTCTATCTATCTATCTATCTATCCATCTCTGTCTATCTATCTATCCATCTGTCTATCTATCCATCTCTCTGTCTATCTGTCTATCTATCCATCTATCTGTCTGTCTATCCATCTGTTTATCTATCTAGACAGATGGTTCAGTGTTGATTAACTTCAATAATTATTGTATTCAATTCAATTTTCAATTCACATTTATTTGTATAGCACTTTTAACGATACATATCGTTTCAAAGCAGCTTTACAGAGAATGCATGTCAACATTACAATTTAGAGAATCTGGTATCGGAGGTGACTGTGCAATATATGTGGTTTCAGAAATGTACATATAATCATGCAGTTAGCTAACAAAGTAATAATTTAGGCAATTTAATTTACAATCACTGTTAACAGTTTAATTGAAGGTAGAAGCAATGAGCTCCTGGAAATAATGAATTACATATTAACAATAATTAGGATATATATAAATTTGGGAATGTGCATGTTGATCCAGATGTTGCGTCATCTGAAGTCCTCGCAGGTGCCGTCTCTTCAAAGGTGTTGGTCATCTGAGGTCTTCTTCAGAGGCTGGGTCCAAACTGAAGCTGATGTACTCTCTAGTCACCTCGGGACAGTTGTACATCAATTATGAAATGAGTTCAGTTCAGCTTTAAAGCAGCTCTGCAGAAAACAGTGATGTCATCATCCAGCTAAGTCGAGTTTTCATCCAATAGTGTCAGTGCGGTCAAATCAGTAATGTTGCTGAATATGAAGTGTCAAGTGTCAGTCATAAAGAGGGTCAGATGTCACTGCCATCAAATGCAGATGGAAGTCAAAGCAATTAGAACATTAATTATTTTGACTGCAGTAACGACTGCAGAGCTGATTAGAGAGAATGTCACGGGTTAGTTAGGTCGAGTCAGTGAGTTCATGTGTAAACTCGCCATCACAGACGTGTTGATTACTATCACTGCATCAGTGTCTCTAAACTTTATATACTCATTTAATATCATGATATAGAGTATATCAGAGCAGCATCACTGAACCTTCAGTAGTTTGTGGGGATGTGCAGATGAATGTAGTGAAGATTCGTTCATCTGTGTTTGATTCTCTCCAGTGCAGCTCATGAACCGGATCTCACTGATGATTGTTTGTGCAGTTGAAATATTACTGTCATTAACACATATTTTCACTAGTGTCTGGAAACCAGGCAAACACCTTCAGTGACATAAACCAGCGGCCGACCGCATTAAACCATTTTGTAAACAATTCCCTTTATTCCTCAGATTTATTTCTCAGTTGTCTATAAACAAGAGATAAAATGGGAAGCAAATGTAGACATGTTTGCTTCTTCTGACAAAAAGACTGTAATTGTGAGATATAAACTCATAATTGCAAGAAAAAAATCTGAATTGCGAAATACAAACTCGTAATTATGAGAAAAAGTCAGAATTGAGATATAAACTCATAATTGCGAGAGAAAAAATCAGAATTGCAAGATGTAAACTCGTAATTGAGAGAAAAAAGTCAGATTTGCGAAATACAAACTCGTAATTACGAGAAAAAAGTCAGAATTGCGAGATATAAACTCGTAATTACGAGAAAAAAGTCAGATTTGTGAGATATAAGCTCATAATTGCGAGAAAAAAGTCAGAATTGCGAGATATAAACTCGTAATCGCGAGAAAAAAGTCAGAATTGCGAGATATAAACTCGTAATCGCGAGAAAAAAGTCAGAATTGCGAGATATAAACTCGTAATCGCGGGAAAAAAATCAGAATTGTGAGATATAAACTCGTAATCGCGGGAAAAAAATCAGAATTGCGAGATATAAACTCGTAATCGCGAGAAAAAAGTCAGAATTGCGAGATATAAACTCGTAATCGCGGAAAAAAATCAGAATTGCGAGATGTAAACTCGTAATCGCGAGATGTAAACTCGTAATTGCGAGATGTAAACTCGTAATTGCGAGATGTAAACTCGTAATTGCGAGAAAAAAATCAGAATTACGAGATATAAACTTGTAATCGCAAGAAAAAAGTCAGAATTGCGAGATATAAACTTGTAATCGCGAGACCTTAGAGTGATTCATCAAATGTTAATGCTGCAAAATCAACATCATTGATTATAAACAGACATTATTGGAAGCGTATTAATGAGAGACATTAGTGAGAGATGCTTCAAATCTCTTAATAAATCTCTGATTAATTCTAAATAAGACACTTCTAAGAGTGAATCATTTGAGTGAATCAAGTGAAGTGATTCATTGTTGATATACTTACTATTTTTAAGTGTGAAAGTGTTTCACAAAAATTAAAAACATAGTGCAACATATTTTAAGTTTTTAAAGTGAATTGGAAATCGACTAAATTGTTTTTTGTCTTAAATATAATGTCATCAGGTTGGTACAGGTAGAATAAAAACCATGGCATCAGTGAGAGATCCTCAATAATACGTGTCGTGTTTTGTTCATGTTCTACATGATTTGTTGCATGAATGTCATCAGAAAGAGCTTCAGTAAACGGATGTTTTTCCTCAGCAGGCGAATCACAGGATTCATTCGGACAGAACAGAACACACTGTTCACTCGCTCGTGTACATCGAGACATTGAGGAACATACAAGGAGTTTCTCACATTGAGAAAGAGACTCTTCATTCGTGTTTACAAGGAAGAAATCACTGGATTTGACAAAGTTTACCTGGTGTGTGTGTGTGTGTGTGTGTGTTCGACCCCGACTGACTCCATCTCTCCCTCCGTCTGTGGTGTGAGACAGGGAGGGTGTGCGACAGGAGGACTCTGTAATTACTGACACTGCAGTGATCAGAGACTGACCTGCGCTGACCTTTGACCTCCCGCTCAGAGGCCGCTGGACCACAGAGGTCGAGTCTTGCTCAAGGACACATCAAACTAGTTATTCGGCCGGATGGACTGATGCAGGAATCACTGTGGAGAGTCACATTTATTTCAGTGAATCACTTTGTTCTGACAGTTCATGTCAATGAAGGGGTTATAAAAGGCAAAAAATATATTTAATCATTTTTACTTTAAATTACGAGTAGCTCATAAAGTGGTGGTATGTACACTCGTTACAAATGTCCCACTGTTTCACGTTCTATTTTCCAAGTATATGAAACAATATGTGAATGTTTCAGTCCAGACACAGCCTTACACTCATTATTCACATATTTTAAATGATATTTAAAACTGGCCTGAGCTTTCACAAGGTTAAACTCATATTTGGGGTGTTTAATAACAATGTCTTTATGCTGGTTTATTTATGTCTGTCTGCTGAATAATTGCCCCTGTGATACCAGAGTCATGAAATAATGAGTGAGAAGAGTCTTCATCGGCTCATTACTTTCTCATTTATCATGGAATGAGTGCTGAAGATGTCGAGACGGATCACCTGAACACACGTTTAAACGCAGAGACTGATTTCAGAGAGGTGAGAGTCTGGAGTCGGTTCATAATATTCCCGCAGTGTGTGTCCACTGCATTACTGAATCGATTTGACTGTCTGATGCTAAATATACTTACAGTAACAATAAATATATTATTGGACTTCGTGCGGCATTGAGCTCATGTTTAGGACTGGAGGTGATTGTTTACTAATCAGCCATTCATCTGAATGTTGTGCAGATATTTTATATTGATCTGCACAGATGTGATGATCCGTGTTATGATCACAGAGGTTTGCATTCGTACCATCAGGAGTGAATCTGCTGACTAAAGTGTGCACATTAAAGACTCAGATCTCCTCCTGTTTCAGTAATTATAACATCAGTTTTCTGTTTATGCAGCAAATTTACACACTTGTGCATCTGATCTGTGATTACTACAGGAATAATTCAGCCAAATATTCTGACGACATTTATTCATACGCATGTGGCTCCTATGGAAATTTGTTTCCGCTACAGGATAAAAAATTTAAAAAAAGTTTCGTGACTTCTCACTATTCTTTGTTTATAACTCACAATTCTGACTTTGACCCTATTCCTAACCCGCAATTCTGAGAAAAATTTAATTGCGAAGATATAAACCCATAATTGTGGGGAAAAGGTCAGAATTGTGAGATATAAACTCGTAATTGTGAAAAAAAAAGTCAGAATTGAGATATAAACTCATAATTGCAAGAAAAAAGTTGGAATTGCGAGATATAAATTCGTAACTACAAGAAAAAAGTCATAATTGTAATATAAACTCATTTATTTCTCAGTTGTCTTCCCTAAACAAGAGGAAAAAATGGAAAGCAAACGTAGACATGTTTGCTTCTCCTGAGAAAAAGACTGTAATTGCAAGATATAAACTCGTAATTATGAGAAAAAAAGTCATAATTGTGAGATATAATTTTTGTAATTGTGAGAAAAAAAGTCATAATTGCGAGATATAAACTCGTAATAGAGAGAAAAAAGTCATAATTGTGATAAATATAAAAATTCGTAATTGAGAGAAAAAATTCGGAATTTCAAAATAAAGTCAGAATTGTAATATAAACGCATAATTGAGAAAAAATTTTAGAATTGTGAGATATAAATGAGTAATTGTGAGAAAAAAGTCAGAATTGCGAAATACAAACTCGTAATTACGAGAAAAAAGTCAGAAATGCGAAATATAAACTTGTAATTGTGAGAAAAAAGTCAATTGCGAGATATAAACTCATAATTGTGAGAAAAAAGCTGGAAATTGTGAGAGATAAATTTGGAATTGTGGAAAAAAGAGGAAATCGAGGAAATGGACAGAATTGCGAGGAAAATTGACCATTCGCAAAGACCCGCCCCCTTTAGTTACTGTTGCTATGTCTGACAAGCCATGCTGATCTCTCGTCACACATCATGTTCTCACGCAGTGAAAAATACATCGTGGAGCAAAGAGAACACTGACAACGTATCGGCAGACAAGACAGAGCAGGTCACTTTTGATATGAAACAAAGTCTCAAATTTCAAATTTTGTATTTTTTAAATAAATTTAAACAATAAATACCATTTTGTGGCTCTTTAATGTGTCGTGACAGATCGCTGTAGCGCCTCAGTTCAAGCGGCTCGTGAACCGATCATCTCTTCCTACTAGTTCATTTATAGCATCAAATAATGAACATCAGAAGGAATGTTGTTTCAACCGTGGAAAGATGTCAGTACACACCATTTTTCAAGTTCAAGTCCATCGACATTAATCTACTAACTCCCCTGACTGCTTTGTCGGACAAAACTGCAGATTTGGTGTTATGACTGGTTAGGTCGCCTGTCAATCAAACTCCCAGCAAAGGGTCGCTGTTTTTATTTTTTTATTCCCTGGCAGAAACAAGCTTCCATAGGCTCCTGTTTTTTCCCAGGAAAACAAGCACAGAATTGTCAAAGATTCCACACATTTGTTTCCCACTTTAAATTTATGTGTTCGTCATGTGACCTGCGTGTCACGACATCACGCTGCTTTCAGCGATTCCACATTGATACTTCAGATCTTCTACTTTGTAGTTGGAGAAATCAATACCGAATCCTGTTGGACATGCGAATCATTGATCCGCTGCGAGCTGAAGAGTGTGTCAATAACATCAAAAGAGCTTAATTGTGTGTGTTTCCAGTAAAAGCTCATGCATTTAAAGAGCACATTGTTTAGGAGACCTAAAGAGCAGTTGACCGTTTGGGAAAGGGCATTTTCTTGCAGTATGCATTGTTCGTGAGAGTGTAATGGAAGGACGAAAGCCGTAGTCTTGTCCTGGATGGTCTTGTCATCCATCTGACTCAAAATTTACCACAATTAACCAGCCTGTCTAGCTGTCATGGTTAATTGGCCCGCCGGAGCGTGGTCAGAGAGATGGACACTGACAGAGAAACACAAACCTGGAAGCATGAAGAACGTGAGTATTTGTTCTTAATGCTTTAACAGCATTAGTCTCAATTATGCATATTTATATGCATCATTATACATATGTACTGTATGTGAATCATTCAATCGTTATGTATATGCTTTGTTATTCTGTTATTCTGTTATCATGTATATGTATGCGAAATGATGAGGTCTTGCAGTATAAAGCAACATAATGATGTCTAAAATGCTGTTTGTGTGCATCTCACTAGCTTTAGGAAAAGAGCTTAAAGGATTAGTTCTCTTCAGAATGAAAATTTCCTGATAATTTACTCACCCCCATGTCATCCAAGATGTTCATGTCTTTCTTTCTTCAGTTGAAAAGAAATGAAGGTTTTTGAGGAAAACATTCCAGGATTTTTCTCCATATAGTGGACTTCACTGGGGTTCAACGGGTTGAAATGTCAGTTTCAGTGCAGCTTCAAAGAGCTCTACATGATCCCAGACGAGGAATAAGAGTCTTATCTAGAGAAACCATCTGCCATTTTGTAAAAAAAAAAAAAAAAAAAGTAGGCAGAAGTACCGATCCAGTGTTTACAAAGAGAATGCACAAAGACTAAGTCAAACGGTCTTTACAAAAAAAAAGGTAAAACAACAATGTCGGACGATTTTGAAGTAATGATTTTGAAAATACGATGAAGTTTTTCGCCCTACCGCGGTACTTCCGTCTATATCACGCGTGACCTTTCCAACGTGATTACGTAATGCGTGGAGCATCACAGAGCAGTGCAAGACGAGCATTTGTGGTTAAAAAGTATATAATTGTTATTTTCTTTAAGAAAATGTCCGATGGTTTCTCTAGATAAGACTCTTATTCCTCGTCTGGGATCATGTAGAGCTCTTTGAAGCTGCACTGAAACTGACATTTGGACCTTCAACCCGTTGAATCCCAGTGAAGTCCACTATATGGAGAAAAATCCTGGAATGTTTTCCTCAAAAACCTTCATTTCTTTTCCACTGAAGAAAGAAAGACATGAACATCTTGGATGACATGGAGGTGAGTAAATTATCAGGATATTTGAATTCTGAAGAGAACTAATCCTTTAACTAGTTATTTCCCTGTTAACCAGCTTCATGTTGTGTGAATCTCTAGTTCCCAGATGATTCTGCTATTATAAACTGAATCTGTTAAAGTGTAGAATCTTATATTTCCGTACAGTAACATGATCACAGTCTGGATTTAATACCAAATGGCCAAAGGTGCTAAAATGAGTATCATTTCAATCCTCAGTGAGAAACATGAGATGCTCTGGAAGCATTTCTAATAGACTTTGATTAAAGATCATGTGCCATTGACACAAACCACTCATAATTCATAATCAGTCTGATGATATGAAGAGATGAACTGATCTAGACAGCCTTTAGGTCAAGAAATGATAAAGGTTTGAGGATGCTGCACTGTTCATGCTGTTGTTTTCTTTAATCTGATCTGATCTGTCTGTGTGCGATGACACGTGTGTGTGAGAGTGTGTGTGTGTGTGTGAGAGAGAGACGCAGGTGCAGTTCAGCTCCAGCATCCTTCGCATGGTGAGTATCAGGACAATCACACACACACACACACACATCACTGCACACAATCATGGTGTTTCTCTTTAAATGATGCAGCTATGACAGAGATTTGGTGTAAAACTGAAATATAGCACACAAACTGGATAGTTTGTCGAATTAAAACATATGAATCTCAGTCTGAGCCGCAGGTGAGAGACGCTCGTTAGCTGATAATTCACTCATTCCGTCTCCACCTGCTTTCAGCCTCATAATGAGCGAATATCAATCACCGAAACAATATGTTCGTGTTCCCACAGGAAGTGTTATTGCTCAGATGTTAATGCTGAGAAATAAATCAGATCCAGGGTTATTGTCGTTAACTAAAATTTCAAGACAGCATCTCTCGTTTTCATTTAGTTTAACTTGAAATACTAAAATAAATTAAAAATATATATGTAGTGTAGTATATCAGTGATACTGAAATAACTGCTCAGATCATAATTTTGAGACTGTTTTGATTGCAGACTGGTTTGAGACATTATAGAGTTTTTTTCTCAGGAGAAACATCTGAGACTTCAGCAAAAGTCCCCATTTAATCTCACTGAAGATAAAACAGAGATGCTGTGTGATTTCCTTTCCATATTTTGCAGGTCCTCTGGATAATACTATGTTTTTCATCTTCAGTTTACTGTCATTGTCTTCATGAACTGCCCTCTGTGGATCTGTCAGAATTGAGTCTGTTTGATGATCTGATGTGATTTTAGGGTTTCTGTTAATCATGAATATTACCCGTGTGTGTATATCTGATGCCAGTGGCTGTGGATTATGAATACTGATGAGCTCGTTTCCCTAATCAGCACAGCAATCAAACGTCAATCACGCTGCCGCTTATTGTGCCATAAAGAGCGTGAAGATCAGATTCAACAGTCTGAAGCGGCGCACAGAAAGTCTTCTGACGCTTAATCCACACTGAGAAACTTACAATAAACTGGATGTCTGAGGTGAGTTCTGAGAAAAGATCCTGCAGCATTTGAGCATTTCAATTACATTCACGTATTCAGAAGTTTGACTTATATATATTCTTATGCACAGAAAACAAGAACTGCATAAACAATTGGAACACAGAAAAATGAGCAATATGAGCAACGCAATAAAACCAGACGATTATAAACATGAAGAGCATCTGAATATGTTTCTCCTCAGAGTTTCAATATAGTCGCTGCTCATATTCAGCACAATATCAGACATCAGCAGGAGTTCTGACGGCTAGATTCATGCTCTCATTCCAGTGCATTAAATCTCCATCACATCTCAACAGGAGTTCATGTGTTTCAGAGAAACAGCCTACTATAACTCAAACCAAGAGAAAAACACTCTCACATTGTGTCTTTCAGAATCTTCAGAACGTAAATCTGTACCTCAACAAAGACTTTAAAATCAAAATGAAATATGCAAATCATTTGACTTCAGAATTGTCTGATATGTCTAGGTGACGCATGAGAAAAAATTAAAGGGGACTTATTTTACAAGATGTAATATAAGTTTCCCCAGAATGTGTCTGTGAAGTTTCAGCTCAAAATCCCCCACAGATCATTTATTATAGCTTGTCAAATTTGCCCCTATTTTGGTGTGAGCAAAAACACGCCGTTTTTGTGTGTGTCCCTTTAAATGCAAATGAGCTGCTGCTCCCGGCCCCCTTTCCAGAAGAGGGTGGAGCTTTAACAGCTCAACAACAACAAAGCTGGAGAATCTCACGCAGCCAAAATGAGGATTTTGTTCAGCCTTACATTGTTCAAACCGGAGTCGACACTGATGGAGAGACTCAGGAAGAAGTTACAACTTTTAGACGTTTCTGAATGGTTAGTGGATAAATTTATGTAGTTGTTGTGGAGTTGATTCAACTCATCCACTAGCATGTGTCGTCATGTTAATCTATTTTCGTTGAATTGACCCTCGTTTGTGAAGCAGTCCGGCGTAAAATGACGGCATGACAACAACACTCTACTACAACAACTCTTCCTCTTCTCTAAAGCAGCCCAACATGGCCCCACCCCCTTTGTTGTGTGTTCTCGGGGGCGGGGTTTATGTAAATTTTAAGTTTAGTGATGTCACCAACCCAGGAAGAAGCTCGTTGTAGTTCCTACCAGCCGTGTGTTGTAGTCCTTAAACAGAGACAATATCTCCCTTTGCATTGAACTTTGAGCGTCGTAACTTTGCAGATGTTGTTTATGATCAAACAGCAACATTACACACTAACTAAAGTTAAAAGAATGAAATCATAACCAAGGACCCCTTTAAGAGAATTAAGAAAAATGAGACTTTTCTTCTGATGAATTGATGTGGTATAAATCATGTTGTCAATCAAGTCAAGTCAGTTTTATTTACAGTAGTGCTTTACACAATGTTAGTCGTAATATCTTAAATTCCATCTTCTCCATTATTTCATACTGAGTCTGTAATCTTTATTAAATAAACATTAACCATCAACAAATGTGTTAAATGTGACTGTGTTATCTATAGTTCGATTTCAGACAGGAGAGTGACTAGATAGATATTTGACGTTTCTGTAGAATAACGTCTAGTAAAGTAGAAACATGAATAAAGATCAGGCATTGTTGGCTGTCATTCTGTAATCGCTGTCCATCGACACAAAACCATCAATGGTTGACTTTATAATGTTGTATTTATATTTTAATGAAGTTATCACACTTAGCTAATTTGCCAATAAACCAGTTTTATTGATTGCAATAAAGACGAAGCTATTGGGAACATTTAGAAACGCAGTGTTTGTAATTAGACACGCAACATTTTTCCAGCTCTTCAAATGTTATTTTTAATGTTTTGACCAAAAACGTTATTGGTTCATCTTTTCTGAGATTGTCTCCATTTGTAAAACCAAACGTTGTAAAATCTAACATTTGATAGAAAACACTTTTTTAAAAAATAACTAAATAAATAAAGACATTAATTACCACTATAACCATCAGATGGCGGCAGAGGACCATTTATTTGTGCATATATTAGATATTTCCTGTAATAGTTTTTCGCTTTTGAATAAATATTAAACATTATAAAATAACTAGGTTTAAAAATACATTTTGTCAAGGTGAAGTATGAAGCACTCACAAAATCTCATGGAAAACAATAACTTTTCTTGTGAATGAATGACAGAAACAGATCACCGCGCTCTCTTTATAATCTCAGTCAGAGCAGCACAAGATCACACTTTACTCTCATTTTATTAACTAAAGTACACAATAAATCTTCAATTTACAGTGTTGACATTTTATTGAATTTTGCTGAGGAGGAACACTGAGACGTGACTAAATTAACACTAGGCCTGACTATTTAAGTGTCTATATTCGGATTATAAACAAAGTATTTAATCTATTGATGCTGTTAAAGCATTTCACCAGAAGTTTTCCTACTGGCTTATATTATTGCACAAGTTCCTAAGAACGTGCATATGGTCAATTGAGATTTCATATGAATTGAAGATGTTTACTTTATCAAAATGACAAACAAGCAAACTAAAAACAGATCACATTTCAAGCTTCTATATACTGTAATGAACAGATTCAAGGCTGCTCGTGAACCGTATCACAAGTCATGGAGACTTTAAAATTAGCACAGTCCCAGCAAATCAAGTCCATATTTGGTCGTTTCCTCACCGCTGCCTCTTCCTCTGGAGTTCCAGCAGATTAGATGAAGCGTTTGTCCTTGATGAGACTAAATAAGGGTCCGAGAGAGACTCCATGAAGGGCTGAAACTATAGCGGATGTGGTGAGATGAACACACTCTCTGAACGTGATGAACCTGCACCATTGTCTGAGCCACTTGCTGCTTTGGAGTAGATGTTGAGGACGGCATTAAATCCCAGTGTTGTTGATGTGACAGCATCTGACCTTTGACCTTTCACAGGTGCTTTGGATTCCTGTGTGCTGCAGTCACTTCAGCTACTAATAAACAGGGTTTTCGCAGTAAACACTATAGAAGAATGCATGTTTCTACAGATGAGAAGAGCCTGAGAAATCAAACCCAAACAATCCCAATCAATGATTGTAAATGATTGTTTCTCCAAATCAAGTCCATATGAAAATGACTTTTAGAGCTGGATGAGTTTGATTGATAGGTGACCAAAAGTATCTTACTTTAGTCTAAACTAAAAAGTATCTTAGATTTAGTCTAAACTAAAACTTAGTTTAGTTCAGAAAGTAAGTTCATTTGATCAGTGTTTCACTGGTTGATTGATGTGGTAATGTGTGCTCATGGTGGTCTTCGGATTATAATTAGAATCCCAAATAATCAAAAGCTTTATAAATCATCTACATGACTGATTGATAATCTCTGTATTCTGACTTCATCAACAATATCAGAAAAAAACAACAGCTGATTTTAATTGGAAACACACACAGTCAAACGTCAAATGAACCGCTGAGGTAAAGAAGCTCCTGACCAGCATGAACGTACAGTACGGCTCGCAGAGGTGAAGTAACTTTCACCAGATTTTCCTCCAGGCCGGAAACCCATTTGAGATTGAAAACAATGTCCACATAATCAAATGACTGATGATAAATGAGCTTCTGAATGCCGTTCCACTACAGATGTGTGATGAAGCAGGATTGGGTACAGCAGCGAGTGTGACGGGCCGTTCAGAGTTTGTTTGAATGAATTTGCCCTCTTTAGTCTCAGAGTCCATATAAGCAGAATCATCGTGAAGTCTGACAGTCTCTCAGCTGCTGATGAATGACTTTCTGCCATCGTTTGTTATGATAGAGAGAATAAATAATGAGCTCATTAATGTGACCGTCTCAGTCCGGACAGAATCTGCTCCGCTGCTCCAGGACACAGTTGACTATCTATCTGTCTATCTATCTATCTGTCTATCTATCTATCTATCTATCTATCTATCTATCTATCTGTCTATCTATCTATCTATCTATCTATCTATCTATCTATCTATCTATCTATCTATCTATCTATCTGTCTATCTTTCTGTCTATCTATCTATCTATCTGTTCATCTATCTATCTACCTATCTATCGTCTGTCCATCCGTCCATCCTTCCATCCATTCATCCATCCATCAATCTCTCATCTATCTATCTATCTATCTATCTATCTATCCTTCCGTTCGTCTATCTATCTATCTATCTGTCTGTCCATCTATCTATCTATCTATCTATCTGTCGTCTGTCCATTCATCCATCCATCAATCTCTCATCTATCCATCCATCCATCTATCTATCTATCTATCTATCATCCATCCTTCCGTCCATTCATCCATCCATCCATCCATCCATCAATCTCTCATCTATCCATCCATCTATCTATCTATCTATCTATCCTTCCGTCCGTGTATCTATCTATCTGTCTGTCCATCTATCTATATATCTATCTATCGTCTGTCCGTCCGTCCATCCGTCCATCCATCCATCCATCCATCCATCTCTCATACATCCATCTATCTATCTATTGTCTGTCCATCCGTCCGTCCATCCTTCCATCCATCCATCTCTCATACATCCATCTATCTGTCCACCCATCTATCTATCTATCTATCGCCTGTCCGTCCATCCATCCATCCCTCATCCATCTATCTATCTATTGTCTGTCCATCCTTCCATCATCCATCCATCTCTCATCTATCCATCTATCTGTCCACCCATCTATCTATCTATCTATCTATCGCCTGTCCGTCCATCCATCCATCCCTCATCCATCTCTCTATCTACCCTTCCGTCCGTCTATCTATCTATCGCCTGTCCGTCCGTCCATTCATCTATCCATCCATCTATCTATCTATCGTCCGTCCATCCATCCATCCATCATGTAGAAATGAACTGTAACACATTAAATCAAATGTGATATTTTTCAGTACTGAACTAGTAATTTCTTGTAAAACGTACACCAGTAATCTGTTTTATTAACATCTTCGAAGTGAACTTATTTAATGAGCAGCAGATTTCCAGAACATCTGTATAACTCTTAAAGTATCAAACGTACATATTCAATCTTTAATAACTCTTTTGAAGTGTCAATCAAGTCTTGAATAACTTTCCAGTTCTATCCTGATTCACTGCAGTTATTTAATACAACTATTCCATGTTTAATATAATATAATATGATATCATTGTTCAATTGAGTCTTTCACTCTTCTGTGAAGTATTAAAGGTCACAATCAGCAGGTTTTAATATGTCAGATATGATTTCTTTGTGTTTGTTTGCACAGTAAAGCTGCAGCATCTGCTCACATACAGAAGGACTTCTGGGATTCTCCCATCATGCACTTCACTCACGGCAGACGGACACTTCTGATGAATAATTATGAAATACAAAAGCAATGATTTTTTCCTTTAATTTAACTGTCTTGGTGCATGTTTATTAATCAGCCACATTTCTGTTTTATTTTAATTGTTTCAGTATTTTCTATTTGTGGATGAAAATTTAATTCAGCACATTTGGACCTGACAGATCTCATAACAATCCACATGCTGACATGGAAAACAGGCTCCAGACATTAATGAAGATGATTATACAGCCCTCGTTTGCCTACATGAACATTAGAGTGAGTTGATTCAGATCTGTGGCTGTGAGAGCAGTTCTCCAGGAGATGTTTCTCCTTTACGGCATCAATCAAATTCATCACCGTGTGTGTGTGTGGATTCAGCTTCTCGGTTCAGTCCCCTAATTTCCAATGTCACAGACCTGTCACTATGACAACCGTGAGGCGACGACTACAGTCGCTCACACACACACACACACACACACACGCAATTGTGGAAGTTGATGTTGATGGAATCGCAGCACTGCTGGATGAGATTGAGAAGTTTCGCTCCATCATAAGTGCCATATGGAGTTCCAGTTCAGCCTTCAGTACAGTCAGATTTCAGGTTGCAAAACTGCACATTATTAAAGTAAAGTCAGCATGAAATGAAAACAGACTAATTCTGTTATTCTTAAGATAGGTACGTTTGTCTTCATAATTTCAGTCATGTCGACTTTAAAGCAGTGAAGGTTTGTGTTGGTGTAACATCTGTGACCCTGGAGCACAAAACCAGTCATAAGTCGCATACAATACATTGTATGGGTCAAAATTATCCATTTTTCTTCCAAAAATCATTAGGATATTAAGTAAAGATCATGTTCCATGAATTTCCTACCGTAAATATATCAGAAATTCATTTTTGTGAGTGGATATGCATCGCTAAGGACTTCATTTGGACAACTTTAAAGGTGATTTTCTCAATTTTTTTATTTTTTTGCACCGTCAGATTTTCCACATATTGTCCTGTCCTAACAAACCATACATCAATGGAAAGCTTATTTATTCAGCTTTCAGATGATGCATAAATCTCAAATTTAAAAAAATTGACCCTTATGACTGGTTTTGTGGTCCAGGGTCACATATTCCAGCAATGACTGTTGTTGTTTGTTATTTTCTGGTTTTCATGAAGATGTTGTTGTCCTGTAGGTGGCAGTATGATGTTTCTCTGGAAGATTGATCACATATATTGAGGTTTTCAGTTTGTTGTCAGTGTCAAACATCAGAAACAATCCGTTCAGGCAATGCTTAATATTTTTGTGGAAACCATGATGCATTTTCCTCAGGATTCTTTGATGAACAGAAAGAAAGATGAAGAAAAAACAGCATTTATTTGAAATATTTATTTGTAAATTTATAAATGACTTTACTTCATGCATGCATCATGCATTAATAAAAGTAATAAATATATCGTCCAGTCCTCGTTCTAGATGCTGCACAATGTCTAAACCAAAACTGCTGCTGTCTAGTTAGGCATCTTACTAGGGTTTGAGACGCCGCCACGGGCTTAAACTCTCCCGGTTCTTTATTCTGTTACTAATCAGAGTTCATTAGCGGTTTAACCGGTTAGTCTCACTCACTCATCCATCAGATCGCGCGCAGGGAGCCTCTGGCCGTCGCGTCGCGTCTTCCGCGTCCCGAATCGCGTCGTTCCGGTCGCTTCACACACACTGAATGAGGGAATACGACACGTCAGTACGTCACCGAAACCGAATCCCGCCCCGAACCGCGAATCCATCATCTTCTCAGATGCGGTCGGAGCTGCTGGAGTGATGAGGAGAAAGATGAAGATGAAGTGATGGTTGATGAGGACTGATCGCTTCAGGTGGATCTAAATGACTCAGTTTGGCTCAGATTCGGCTCAGTTTGGACTCAGCAAAGATTCGTAAGTTTTGAGTTGCTATACATTAATAATTATTCATAGGCTTTTTATATGAGTTTTATAATTATTAAATAGTATTTACCTGAATTCAGTCCAGTCCTGACTGATCAACTTTTGTAATATTTTTTTTTTATAATAATGTGATTTTTAAAAAATAATTTATTATAGGATAAAAATCAGTTATCTTTATCTTCGATGTGGTTGTTTTTTCACTGGTTTTGGGAGGTTGAATTCTTGGTTAATTGTTTGTGTGTGTGTGTGTGTGTGTGTGTGTGTTTGACTCGTGAAGTGTTTTTTTCTGCGGTGGTTTTGTGTGTTTCTGCTGGTGTTTGTGTTTAGAGAGTTTGTTTTTCTGTCAGCAGAAGGAGAATAATTGAGTCTCTCAATTATCAGTCCATTGCAATAGGATAAACCATCGCGAAATTAATTTTATACAGAGTGCATTGAAAAAATATAAAAATATTTCATTTATAAGTCAGTTTGATGCTTCTATTCAGAGCTTCAGATTTTAATGTTTCACCATGATTGTTTTAGATTGTCTATTTCTCTTTTGCATTCTTTTGTGTTTTCTGCTCTCCATCTGCACACATTCCCTCAGTCCCTCAACACACACACACACACACACACACACACACACACACACACACACACAGTCTTGTCTGCAGTATTTTATTAGGTGTTTATCTTTTGTAACTATGGGAGGAAAATCTTTTATTATGGAGTGTGTTTATATGGTTCAGTGTGTGTGATTAATGCATTTATTTTTTAATGTTTGTTTGCATTTATTTTTAATGTTTATTATTTGCCTTTTTTCCCTATCAAATGTTTTAGTAAATTAGGCATCATTTGAAAGTTTAAAGACTCAAAATTCATTCTGTGAAAACCATTTTGAAATTGGAAATTGCATTACTATGGAAACTACTTTTATTGGCTCAGTTTTTTTATATATAACTTCAAATTTAAAAACACAGCTTTGCTTTTTTATTTTGCAGCAATTTTATAGTTTTATAGGTTGTGTGTGTGTGTGTGAGAGAGAGTGTGTTAGTGTGTGTTTTGTGACATATCAGGACACAAATGTGTATAATGACATGGGTATGACAGGTATTACAAGGAGAGGGTGACTTATGAGGACATTACCCCATGCTCCCATTTTTCAAAAGGCTTATAAATCATACAGAACGAGTTTTTTTAAGAAAGTAAAAATGTGCACAGTTTCCTGTGATGAGTAGAGTAGGGCGATAGAAAATACGGTTTGTACAGTATAAAAACCATTACGCCTATGGAATGACCCCACAATTCACAAAAACAAACCTGTGTGTGTGTGTGTGTGAGTGAGTGTGTGTGTGTGTGTGTGTGTGTGTGTGTGTGTGTGTGTGTGTGTGTGTGTGTGTGAGTGAGTGTGTGTGTGTGTGTGTGTGTGTGTGTGTGTGTGAGTGAGTGTGTGTGTGTGTGTGTGTGTGTGTGTGTGTGAGTGTCTCTTCATCAGCACATGTATAAATAGCAAGTGCACATGAATCTTCTTTAATGTGACTCTATATAAAAACTCTGTGTGGTTTCAGAGCCAAAGCCTCTTCAGGTCCAACTGTTAAATCAAATATTTGCTCAGTTCTTCATCCCGTGTGTCTCAGTAAATCCATCTGCCTGTTTATTCATCAGTCCTGCCGTCGGACCCTCTGAACGCTCGATTCTGACACCTGTTGAGAAGAAACACACACACGATTACTGACGAGCTGCTGGAGGAACGACGGTCTGTTTGAGTCAGTTTCTGTTGTGTGTCAGAAGAGTTCATCCCCTTAAAATAACTGTTTTGGACTTTTTGAAGATGCGTTCCTCTGGTTTTGGTCTCATACTGAGATTTTCCTGATAATTTCCTCACCTCCATGTCATCCAAGATGTTTATGTCTTTCTTTCTTCAGTGGAAAACAAATTAAGGTTTTTGAGGAAAACATTCCAGGATTTTTTCTTTCTCTCCTCCTAATAAGGGAAGACAGTTTGAGTGAAAAGGAAGCTTCACCGTCACCGTCTCTGACAAAAAAAGTAAAAAAAAAAAAAAAAAATGTATATACTTTTTAACCACAAATGCTCATCTTGCACTGCTCTGTGATGCTCCACGCATGATGTAATCACGTTGGAAAGATCACGCGTGACGTAGGTGGAAGTACCGCGGTAGAGTGAAAAACTCCATCTCATTTTCTCCTCCAACTTCAAAATCATCCAACATCGTTGTTTTACCTTTTTTTGTAAAGGGCGTTTGACTTAGTCTTTGCACGTTCATTTTGTAAACACCGGATCGATACTTCCGCCTACGTCACGCGTGACCTTTCCAACGTGATTACATCATGCGTGGAGCATCACAGAGCAGTGCAAGACGAGCATTTGTGGTTAAAAAGTATATAATTGTTATTTGAAAATGGCCGATGGTTTCTCTAGATAAGACTCTTATTCTTCGTCTGGGATCATGTAGAGCTCTTTGAAGCTGCACTGAAACTGACATTTGGACCTTCAACCCGTTGAACCCCAGTGAAGTCCACTATATGGAGAAAAATCCTGGAATGTTTTCCTCAAAAACTTTCATTTCTTTTCCACTGAAGAAAGAAAGACATGAACATCTTGGATGGCATGGAGGTGAGTAAATTACCAGGATATTTTAATTCTGAAGTGAACTAATCCTTTAAGAATCTCAGCTTGTGTGAGTGTTATGCACATCTTGGCATTTCCATCCAGCATTTTTGTTATATGATATCCCAAAATTCATATAAGGCTTGGATGGAAACATTGTGTGATGTCATTCTCTCGGCTGAAGGTCAGAGTTTTGAAATTGAAAACCCTTGCTCTGTGTGTCTTGTGCACTATACTTCAACATTAGATGTATGTGTTTCAAAGGAAATGCATGAACTGAAATGTAAAGCTTGACTGGATAAAAGCTTCTGCCAAATGCATGAATGTACATGAGTTTGTGTGAGGACCGCTTTTGGATGCTTTCTCCTGTAAATGAGTTCTGGCATCTGATCGCTGCGAGTCTAAAAGCTCTTCTGATGTTATTTTAATGCAGTCACATTTAGAAACATCCACAATGCTTCACTCTGTATCATGCAGCTCTCGTCACTCAAAACAAGAAGAAATGCACCAGTATCATTCAGGTTAGGTCATCAGTCACAGTAGTGGATCTAGTGGTGTATCATGTGATCTCAGGTCAGTAGTTGCTCTCTCTGGTGCTGAGTGAACAGATATAGACCGACACTTGACTGACCGATCACAACTAACTCAACTAGTTGTTTTATAATCCCTCAGCAGCTTTCAGCAGGTCTGTGAGACTCACTGAGACTCGGAGCAGGTGGAGAGAATCATCACTGTAATTATTCCTGATCATTTCATCTCTGCGCAGGAAGACGGTTTGTGTCTCAATCTCTAATTGCTGTCAGACGCCCATCTCTCTCTCTCTCTCTCTCTCTCTCACTTCAGGTTCAGTGTGAATCTCACTCTTAAAGGGATACTTCACCTCTAAATGATCAATCTGTCATTTACTCACTTTCATGTCGTTCCAAACCTGCATGCTGTTGTTTTTTTCACTAAATACAAAAGGAGAATTTTGACATTTTCACATATACGACAGCAGTTTATAGTGACCACGATGGTCCAGTAAGCAGAATTTTTGCATTGTGGCATTATATTAAATTCAGCAGAAAATACTACCGTTATGTATACTTTACAATCGTTGTACTTTACAAATAATATTTGTAGGGGTTCAAGCGTGTAGCGCTGAAACTCTATTGTAATTGTTAAATTTTCCAAGGATCAGCATTCTCCCCTAAAAGTGATCAGACCATCTACAACGTCACCAAGGCTCGCCCCAATCTGCCTGACGGGGGCAAAAGTACAAAATCACTCATAAATCGTTAGCCGTTGACTCAAGCCTCTGAGACGTTTGTTGTTCTAGTGAAACTTTCGGGTATTTTTGAAAAACCTACTTTTGCGAACTGGCCCAATCGGAACCAAACCAGTGCAGCGAGATTCTGTGGAGTCTGACTGTCAGTCATTATCAAATATGTTGAAATTTTGATTCACGCTCTAAGGGCCGCCAAAACGTTCGAAGTGGGCGGAGCCACTTTTACTAAAATGGCTATAAACTTGTGAACGGAATGAGATATTTTCACTAAATTTGGCACACCTATGCAAGAGCTCATTTGGTGGTTGCATGAAAAAGGATGCGGTGACTGGCCACTTGATGGCGCTATAACAGGTAAAAAAACATGAAAATGGCTATAACTACTTCACCGTTAGTCTGATCGACTTGAAAATTGGCATGCAGTGTCTTTGTCTGAGGTGCCATGATTGTCTATGAGGACATTGACGTATCTCAAAATACATGTCCGCCATCGGCCAATGAAATTTGAGCTGCTATCAGACAAGGTTAATGGAGGCCGATCACAATGAAACTCGCTGGGCCTGTTTGACTCACGGCCCTAGAGGGCTGTGAGAAATTCAAAAGAAATCGTCCACTGGGGGGCGTCTTTGCATTTATCATGTACATAAAGGATTGTGTATTAGTCAATTTTTCGCACACGACCATGACATTCGTACCACATGGTAGAACTCCTCATTCTGAGCAACTTTGCCTCTAGGACCGCCGCTCTCCATCGAATCGTTCGTTAAATATTGGAGATTATTTCAAAAACCAACTTTGGCGAACTAGTCTTACTTTTTTGGCTCAACCTTGATAACTGTTAAAAAGATTTAAAAACATATATTTCCTATGGTAAATTGCCTGTATTTGCTGTAAATGGTCTTTTCCATCTATGATCGAGATGGTTACAGGCTTGCTAATTAAAACATTATACCTTTATACGCATGTGCTGAAAGGCCTTAAAACTCTTGAACCCCAATAATTGCTGCTCGCAGCTATAATTAATTTAGTTTTTGGAATTATAGTGATGAAAATTAGATTTTATTGTATTATTCCAGCTAATAGGGAATGTTCTGGCAAAGTTATGTACAAACGTTCTTCCAGTAACGTTAATAGAGCGTTCATTCAAAGTTATTTGGTCTTTAATGTTCTCAAAACATCATTTATGGAGTGTTTTTTTCTAAAACATTTTTGTTGGATGTTCGCCAAACGTTTTTTAAATGTTACTAATTGTTTCAGAATGTTCAAAGAACATTTAAAAGTAACGTTCCCATAATGTTTGCAGAATGATGAAATAGAATGTTCCCTTTCCCAAGAAAAAAACGTTTTTAAAACATTTAAAAAACTGTATGTTCAGAGAACATAACATTTTTATAACTTAATGGGAACATTAGCAAAACATTCTTAGAATGTATTTTTGTAAGCTGGGATAGTAGCGACTGACAATCAGTGGAGGAAATTTAAAGGAACAGTTCATGCAAAAAAATAAATGCAAATCCTGTCATCATGTACTCAGCCTCAAGTTATTACTTCTGTGAAACACAAAAGTAGATGTTTTTTTGTCCATACAGTGAAAGTCAATGGGGTTCATTATTGTTTGGTTCCCAACATTCTTCAAAGAAAGAAAGTCATACAGGTTTGAAATGACATGAGAGTGAATAAATAGTGACATAATGATCATTTCTGGCAGAACTAGACCTTCTCATGAACGTACAGTAATGGTACTATTTAGCAGATGTTTAATGCTCCTCAGATCAGGCTTCATTTTCATCATGTAACTTGTTTATGATGAAACATGAGCTGCACATTTCTCTGTGATTCCCCGTCTCGGCTGAGGACTCTTTATCTGTTCATCCGGGAGGTTTCTGCCCGTTTTGGAGCTGCTCCATCAGTTTCTCTCTACTGGAGAACATGGAGTCCGTCTCAGTTGATCTGGAGTCTTGGCAGTGATCAGATGTTGTGTTCAGTGGCGCGTGTCGTTAGGATATACATTAATTAGCATCAGCCGAGCTCAGGTCCATTGCAGGATCTGGATTTGATTAGCTGCTGACAGATAAAGCTGCATTACAGAACATGACATGATTTGCTCTGAACCGTAGACCAGAGACCGGTGATATTAGAAGAGGAGAAGCTCGAGTGGGCGTTTGGACAGTTTTTATCCATTTATAGGGATGTTTGGGAATCATTTGCTCACCATCACACAGTCAGGCAGTTTCTCTGAAAATGTAAACTGGTTACTAAGAAGTTTTCTAGATTGTAATGGGATTATGTGTTCTGGTTATTTGAATACACTCTAAAAAATGCTGGGTTAAAAACAACCCAAGTTGGGCTGAAAATGAACAAACCCAGCAAACCCATTGGGTTGTTTTAACCCAGCGGTTGGGTTAAATGTTTGATCCATTTTCAACCCAACTTGGGTTGTTTTTAACCCAGCATTTTGTGTGCATTGGTTAAACAAATCCAATCAGACTCGCGTCTAGTTCACTGGAAAACGTAGAGATACCATTATTTTCCACATCACATTTCCCAGCAGACATCAGTGAATCAGTGGATTCATTTACATTTCAGGTGTTGGTTGAGTTTGAGCTCTTTCATTTGTATTTTGGAAAATAATGACGCCAGCAGAAAGTCATTAAATACAACAAATGTGTGCTGATAAGACGTTAGCTGCCGTCTAAAGATAGAAACCCTCTTTTATACAGTCCAGGACTCTTTGTTCTGTGTTCAGTTAATTAATTCACAGACATTTCAAAGTTAAAACAAGCTCCTGCACAATAAAGAAAGAATCAAGCGGTGGTGAATTTACAGAGCAGGATCTGAATTCAGATGAGTACTCATTCTCACAAACAAAAGCTGAAACACCTCTTAAGCCGTTTAGAAGGATTGCCGATGAATCTGACTGCTTTAATCATTGATTATGATTGAAACAGAAACTTTTACTAGACTGAAAGGTGTTTGGTGATGCACAGAAAACATCAACGGAGCTGCTTGTTTGTTTCTCTCATACATGCTTGTCTAATGTCTGTCACGTTCTGGCAGTGGCGATTGATGAATTGGCCGCACACATCGACAGATGAACGGCTTTGGACGTCGCTCAAGTTCTGCCGTACGTCGTGCGCAGCTCATGCGTCTCAATGATCCACGTCTACACATCCACCAACTGTTTAGTTTAAAACTGAAACTCTGATGTTGTAAAGCCCTTCTGCTCATTTGTACATGAACAGTCAGACAGAGACGGATGCACATTTAAGACGAGGCTTAAATATGTGAATGTGAATGAATAAACACACTGGCCTTTACATCAACCTAACACCAGGAATGGTAAACGAAGGATAATTACCCTGCTGCGGTCAACACTGAAAACTGTGAACTCTGAGAGGAATGATGCGGCTGCTTTTTTATGTCAGGTTCTGACAAAATATTTCCCTTAATCAGCCTGTTTCTGGTGCGGGCAGATCGATCTGTTTAAACCCTCCTCACACAAAATGGCTGTTCTAAACATCAGGCAGAAATAGGATAGAGCCTTATACAGTGAGCCACCTCATTCTACAGTCGAAAAACATGCTGGGTTAAAAACAACCCAAGTTGGGTTAAATATGGACAAACCCAGTGATTGGGTTGTTTTGACCCAGCGGTTGGGTTAAATGTTTGCCCCAACCTGCTGGGCAGTTTTATTTAATTCAACTATTGTTTAAAAATAACAATAGCTGGCTTAAAATGAACCCAAAATAGGTTGGAAATTAACATTTATTAATAAGTTTAATAAATAATAAACATTTATTAAATTGCTTATAAATCAATGTTCACCTTTTGATTATTACTGTTGCCTCTAGTAATTATGTCTGATTTTTAATTTCCAACCGATTTTAAGCCAGCCATACAGTCATTTTTAAACAATTGTTGGGTTAAATAAAACTACCCAGCAGGTTGGGCAAACATTTAACCCAATTAATGGGTTAGAACAACTCAATCGCAGGGTTCAAACAACTCAATCGATGGGTTCAAACAACTCAATCGATGGGTTAAAACAACTCAATTGATGGGTTCAAACAACTCAATCAATGGGTTAAAACAACCCAATCGATGGGTTTAAACAACTCAATCGATGGGTTCGAACAACTCAATCGCTGGGTTCAAACAACTCAATCAATGGGTTAAAACAACTCAATCGATGGGTTTAAACAACTCAATCAATGGGTTAAAACAACCCAATCGATGGGTTAAAACAACTCAATCGATGGGTTCAAACAACTCAATCGATGGGTTCAAACAACTCAATCGCTGGGTTCAAACAACTCAATCGATGGGTTAAAACAACTCAATCGATGGGTTAAAACAACTCAATCGATGGGTTAAAACAACTCAATCGCTGGGTTCAAACAACTCAATCGATGGGTTCAAACAACTCAATCGCCGGGTTAAAACAACTCAATCGATGAGTTCAAACAACTCAATCGCTGGGTTCAAACAACTCAATCAATGGGTTAAAACAACCCAATCGATGGGTTTAAACAACTCAATCGATGGGTTCGAACAACTCAATCGCTGGGTTCAAACAACTCAATCAATGGGTTAAAACAACTCAATCGATGGGTTCAAACAACTCAATCGATGGGTTCAAACAACTCAATCGATGGGTTCAAACAACTCAATCGCTGGGTTCAAACAACTCAATCGATGGGTTCAAACAACTCAATCGATGGGTTAAAACAACCCAATCGATGGGTTCAAACAACCCAATCGATGGGTTCAAACAACTCAATCGATGGGTTCAAACAACCCAATCGATGGGTTTAAACAACTCAATCACTGGGTTTGAACAACTCAATCGATGGGTTAAAACAACTCAATCGATGGGTTCGAACAACTCAATCGATGGGTTAAAACAACCCAATTGATGGGTTCAAACAACCCAATCGATGGGTTTAAACAACTCAATCGATGGGTTCGAACAACTCAATCACTGGGTTTGAACAACTCAGTCGATGGGTTAAAACAACTCAATCGATGGGTTCGAACAACTCAATCACTGGGTTTGAACAACTCAATCACTGGGTTTGAACAACTCAATCGATGGGTTCAAACAACTCAATCGATGGGTTAAAACAACCCAATCGCTGGGTTCAAACAACTCAATCGATGGGTTCAAACAACTCAATCGATGGGTTCAAACAACTCAATCGATGGGTTCAAACAACCCAATCGATGGGTTCAAACAACCCAATCGATGGGTTTAAACAACTCAATCGATGGGTTCGAACAACTCAATCACTGGGTTTGAACAACTCAATCGATGGGTTAAAACAACTCAATCGCCGGGTTAAAACAACTCAATCGATGAGTTCAAACAACTCAATCGATGGGTTCAAACAACTCAATCGCCGGGTTAAAACAACTCAATCGATGAGTTCAAACAACTCAATCGCTGGGTTCAAACAACTCAATCAATGGGTTAAAACAACCCAATCGATGGGTTTAAACAACTCAATCGATGGGTTCGAACAACTCAATCGCTGGGTTCAAACAACTCAATCAATGGGTTAAAACAACTCAATCGATGGGTTCAAACAACTCAATCGATGGGTTCAAACAACTCAATCGATGGGTTCAAACAACTCAATCGCTGGGTTCAAACAACTCAATCGATGGGTTCAAACAACTCAATCGATGGGTTAAAACAACCCAATCGATGGGTTCAAACAACCCAATCGATGGGTTCAAACAACTCAATCGATGGGTTCAAACAACCCAATCGATGGGTTTAAACAACTCAATCACTGGGTTTGAACAACTCAATCGATGGGTTAAAACAACTCAATCGATGGGTTCGAACAACTCAATCGATGGGTTAAAACAACCCAATTGATGGGTTCAAACAACCCAATCGATGGGTTTAAACAACTCAATCGATGGGTTCGAACAACTCAATCACTGGGTTTGAACAACTCAGTCGATGGGTTAAAACAACTCAATCGATGGGTTCGAACAACTCAATCACTGGGTTTGAACAACTCAATCACTGGGTTTGAACAACTCAATCGATGGGTTCAAACAACTCAATCGATGGGTTAAAACAACCCAATCGCTGGGTTCAAACAACTCAATCGATGGGTTCAAACAACTCAATCGATGGGTTCAAACAACTCAATCGATGGGTTCAAACAACCCAATCGATGGGTTTAAACAACTCAATCGATGGGTTCGAACAACTCAATCACTGGGTTTGAACAACTCAATCGATGGGTTAAAACAACTCAATCGATGGGTTCGAACAACTCAATCACTGGGTTTGAACAACTCAATCGATGGGTTAAAATCAACCCAACCAATGGGTTAAAACAACTCAATTTTAAACCCAGCATTTTTTAGAGTGTAGGTTGGGAAAGGACATTTATTAATAAGTTTAATAAATAATAATTAAACAAACATTTATTAAATTGCTTATTAATAAATGTTCACCTTTTGATTACTACAGTCTAAAAAATGCTGGGTTAAAATGGAAAAACCCAGCGATTGGGTTGTTTTGACCCAGAAGTTGGGTTAAATGCAGTTTTATTTAACCCAACTATTGTTTAAAATTTTCTATATGGCTGGCTTAAAATGAACCTAAAATTATGTGTCTGATTTTTAATTTCCAACCTATTTTAGGTTCATTTTTAAGCCAGAAATATGGTAATTTTTAAACAATAGTTGGGTTAAATAAAACTGCCAGCAGGTTGGTTAAACTGCTGGGTCAAAAACAAAAAACAAAAAAAAAAAAACAATCGCTGGGTTTGTCCAAATGTAACCCAACATTTTTTAGAGTGATGTATTACATTACATTTCCTAAAATGTTCTTGAGCCAAACCGTTATCTGCATTTATGTCAAAGATCCACAATTCAACCTCAAAAGAGACTGCAGGATTTTCTGACGAGATGTTTAGATGATCTCATGACAGAAGTCACTAGATTACGTTTCATTCCCATTGACTCTCTTTCCACAGTGGCCCATAAAAATCAGCACCACACAAACCACACGGGATGAGCGACAGACAGATAAACATAACCTGCTCTCGTGGGGAAAACACGCATACTTCTCTGGAAAATGAGAGAGTTTCCATTTCAAATGTCTACGACGACTCAAATCAACCAATGCGGTTTCAGATCAACAGATTTTGCTCCCATTGAGACAAATTAACCAGCAGATTCAAATCAATCCATTTGAAAACATTCAACTTTTACTCCATCGAGACACAAACCAACACAAATTCAAATCAATGCAATGCAGGATTCATCCTGACCGGCTTTGCTCTCTAAACTTATTTGAAGGAAACATGTTGAATATGGAAACATTATTAAAAACCCGATAACTTTGAATGAATGTTCTATTAATGTTACTGGAAGAACGTTTGTTCATAGCTTTGAGAGAATGTTTCCTGTCAGCTGGTTTCGAGTGTTTTTAACTAATATCAGGCTTTATCATTGTCTGCACTAAATCAAGCTTGAGGACTAAATGAGTTTGATGAACACTAGTTATTTATATTTTCGCTTGATTGGTTGATGTATTGATTGACATGATCCTGAAGGTAACAGGGTTTGTTTGATCTGCATGATGTTTGTTGATGGATTGTTTAATTATTAGTCTGATGTGAGTTTGTGTAATGGATTCTAATGGCGTCTCTGTGAACAGAAGGGCAGATTCTCTCTGATCTCCATTAGAAACACTCTCATGTTCATTTATGTGTTTACTCAGAGGATGCTGGTTTGTTTATTTATTGTAATTTGACTGAACTCTGTCTGTCATCTGTCATCTAATGACTGACGCTTTAATAATGAGCCGCTGAGATGTCCATTAACCGTTAACCTCAGTCTAATCATTCGACGTGTGTCTAGATGTCGGTCGTTTAACTGGGTGAATCTAACAAACTCTGTCCTTTATGAGTTTTATTACACCTCAGAATCAAAATCAAGAAGATATTACATTTCACAAAAGAAAATGAAACGCTTTAGGACTGTTAATCATTTTCTTAATGCACAATATTGGATACATTTTTATTTGATTTGGTTTTACTTTAAGGCTGAAGTATAACCTGGATCTTTGTGAGATTCAGAACAGTTTCCAGTTCAATATGAAGCGAATCATTATTAAACGTCATCGTCAGAATCTCCTCGACGTCTGAAGGCTGGTTTGATGACTCTGGCTTTAATTAGTATAGCCTGTATTAGTGATGTCAGTTCTTTACAGGCTATGCTAATCTATGCCAGAATCATCAATGCATTGGATCTGAGTTTCCTCTGAAGACTGGACTGGAGTGAATCTCTGTTCTGGTGGTATATTATAGATATATATTAATAAAGTACAACCATTAAATACCTATACTTATATTTTATCAGTGTCAAATAAAAGATTCCCATTATGAAAAGTTGTGACAACATGCCCCGCTGTATGTTTATTTTCTTCACCAGTAGCAGTGGAGATGTTTGAGAATTAATGTTCTCTTGTGACGACCTGCCCCGGTTTGATTAATACTGTAGTTGTGATTGTGTGTTGCGGGACTCTGGAGGATTCAGAGTTCATTCAGATGGCACACAGCGGCAGCTCCTTTAACTACATACAAGCACTGCAATGAAAGTCGGAGATATTCTGCTTGACCAGTGAAGCCTTCGCTCAAATCCGCAGCCCTTTGATTTATGCAAAAGCAAAACAGAATAAACCCTGAGGATTTCCGTTCGCTTCCCCTCAGGCTGCTCTGCTGTAGAGAATTATTTCCTTTCCAAGTAACAAAAATTTGCAACAATAATTGCACTAGATCTGTAGATCTTTAGCTGTTATCAAAATGGTTGGTTTAATTAGTCTTTAACCTGGTTGTTGTGAGCAGGAGTTATACATATTTTTTAGAGTATTTTCCCATGCAAAACTCTCTGTTCATGATGCTACAGTGTATGTTTGGTTTACAAGCTGTTGCTACACAGTTGCTAGGGTGTTCTGGGTGGTTGCTGAGGTGTTGCTGGGATGGTTGCTAGAGTGGTTGCTGAGGTGTTGCTAGGATGGTTGCTAGGGTGTTGCTATGCAGCTGCTAGGGTGTTCTGGGTGGTTGCTGAGGTGTTGCTATGCAGCTGCTACGGTGTTCTGGGTGGTTGCTGAGGTGTTGCTATGCAGCTGGGTGTTCTGGGTGGTTGCTGAGGTGTTGCTATGCAGCTGCTAGGGTGTACTAAGTGGTTGCTGAGGTGTTGCTATGCAGCTGCTAGGGTGTTCTGGGTGGTTGCTGAGGTGTTGCTATGCAGCTGGGTGTTCTGGGTGGTTCTTTAGGTGTTGCTATGCAGCTGCTAGGGTGTTCTGGATGGTTCCTGAGGTGTTGCTATGCAACTGCTAGGGTGTTCTGGGTGGTTGCTGAGGTGTTGCTATGCAGCTGCTAGGGTGTTTTGGGTGGTTGCTGAGGTGTTGCTATGCAGCTGGGTGTTCTGGGTGGTTGCTGAGGTGTTGCTATATAGCTGGGTGTTCTGGGTGGTTGCTGGGGTGTTGCTATGCAGCTGGGTGTTCTGGGTGTTTGCTGGGGTGTTGCTATGCAGCTGGGTGTTCTGAGTGGTTGCTGAGGTGTTGCTATGCAGCTGGGTGTTCTGGGTAGTTGCTGAGGTATTACTATGCAGCTGGGTGTTCTAGGTGGTTGCTGAGGTGTTGCTATACAGCTGGGTGTTCTGGGTGGTTGCTGGGGTGTTGCTATGCAGCTGGGTGTTCTGGGTGTTTGCTGGGGTGTTGCTATACAGCTGGGTGTTCTGGGTGTTTGCTGGGGTGTTGCTATACAGCTGGGTGTTCTGGGTGTTTGCTGGGGTGTTGCTATACAGCTGGGTGTTCTGGGTGTTTGCTGAGGTGTTGCTATACAGCTGGGTGTTCTGGGTGGTTGCTGGGGTGTTGCTATACAGCTGGGTGTTCTGGGTGGTTGCTGGGGTGTTGCTATGCAGCTGGGTGTTCTGGGTAGTTGCTGAGGTGTTGCTATACAGCTGAGTGTTCTGGGTGGTTGCTGAGGTGTTTCTAGAATGTTTGCTAGGATTGCTAGAGCAGTGAATCTCACTTTTTTTTGAGTAATGGACCCCTGTCAAATTTAGAACTGTCCTCACGGACCCCAGAATAATATTGGCTCATTGGTATCATTAATGTCTTTGTGACTAACAAATGCAATCAAGTATAATTTACTACTACGTTAGCTGACTTGTCCAATATTCAGTCATATTGTCAGTTATATTATACATATATTATCTTCTTCTTTTATGGGAACATGTCAAATGTCAAAATATACAAATATTCATATTCAGATATTTTATAAGGACCCCCTGGCATTACGTCAAGGACCACTAGGGGTCCACGGACCCCTGGTTGAGAAACATTGTGCTAGAGCATGTTTCTTGTTGTTTTCTTCTTATCTGGTGTGAAAAGCATTGGTCTGTACACTGTAAAAAACTAATTCCATGATCTGGCATCAAATCCTTTTTTCCTAGTGTCCAATCAACTTAGATTCACTAATGTTCAGATGAATGGTTGGCATTATTTGTGCTAGTCATTCATTTTAAGGCAACCACTTACTTTTTTAAGTTAAACAAATTATTTTTTTACAGTGTAGATGATGGTGCAGGGTGAGTTACATGAAAATTATGAACAATATTAATGTTATCAAGCAGCAGTAGTGATTTGATCGAAACATGAGGCCTGAGATTGGAGCGCATGCAGTATTGTGTTTGTGTGGATCATCGGCTCAAACGGGTCAGATCAGTGACAGATTTATCCCAGGGTTTGTACAAGTGAGCGAGAGGATTTCCAGCTCCAGAACGACAGCAGACGTGTAAAAAATCTGTGTGGTGAGGTCAGAAATCTCCCCGTTCAGACGGAGATTCAGCCTCAACGGACTCATTAGCATTTATAAAATATGCAAATCATCACCAGAATGGGTTTAGGATTAGATTTTGATTACAGGCTTTTATATTTTGATTACAGGCTTTAGTTGAAATATACTGTACATGTGTCACACATTTACTGATGTTCAGTCTGTATTCGCTTTGCATGAAATTTAGTCTGCCTTCACTGTCTGTCCGTCTGTCTTGTGAAATTGTTGTAACTAAACTGCATTTTAATGCAGGTCTCTAGCGTTTGTTTGTCTCTTTCTCATGTCGTGTTTGAAGGGTGTTGCTTATTTCACTGCTTCTCATTTATATTGAAATAGATCATCATACAAAATAAACAAAATGTCCTTAAAATTAAACACTGAAATTCACATCAGGCTTATTAGAGTTAACTAAAACTAAAAACATTTTTTAAAAAAAGAATGTTACTTGAAATCAAGTAAATGAGTAACACTTTACAATAAAGTTCCATTTATTAACTTTAGTTAATGCATTAACTGTTAATTAACCATGAGCAATTCATTTGCTGGACTAGACAGAACAGAAACAGAAAATGTTTAAAATGTCTCTTGTGATTCTTGACTAATTTGAATTTCTGCTGTTCAGTTTGATTGGACACATTTATTCTTCCTTTTAAAGTTAAGTTAAATTATTCAGCTATCATAACTTTACACCATTACAGTAAGTTTTATCATTCAGTATTGTTCTTCCCAGTTGTCCAGAACAGACTTGAGATGCTTTTCTGTCTGGCCCCATCATCTGAAGTTTGAGGTGAGTGTGTGTCTTACAGTGACGTCTGAGAAAAGCAGACGTCGGCTTCTTTACCATCTCTGCATCTGTACAGTGATTGAAAGCGGCAGTAACACACAGCGCTGCAGATATCAGTCACTGCTGAGATTCAGAGACGTTCTTCAGGAGCTTCAGCCATTCAAAAAATTAATAGCTTTAATATTCTCAGAGCGAGGAACATGTACGATAGAAGGCCACACACACACACTTACACTCTCTCTATATATATATATCTAATTAGAAGCTTATATATTCTACTGAAAATCAAGATCCTAAAGTACAGTCTAGAACAGGGGTGGGCAAACTCGGTCCTGGAGGACCGCTGTCCCTGCAGAGTTTATCTGCAACCCTGATAAAACTCACTTGTGTGAAATCCTGAAGACCTTGATTAGCTGGTTCAGGTGTGTTTGATTAGGGTTGGAGCAAAACTCTGCAGGGACAGCGACCCTTCAGGACCGAGTTTGCCCACCCCTGGTCTACAACATGTAAAACGGACGTCCAGTTTGTTCGGTCATCGATCTGACGGCCTCCGAGATTCTGATTTACGTGCGTCATCATAATAAGAGTTTGTTTTCAGATGTTTGTGTGTCTTCAACGGAGTCAAACGAACAGACTGTGAGCTTAACGATAATGAGAGACGACTGTTTAACTTCAGTTTGAGTCGTTCAGTGTTTGATTCAGCACAGACTCACTGAACTCTAAACCTTTCATTCCTTTGACTTTAGTCAGTTTTGGTCTGCGGTGATTTATTGACACACTACTGTATGACGATTATAACATGTAATGTGTAATGTAATTGATTACATCCTATAATTTGGAATCAGTAACCGACTACAATTTGTAAGTACTGGTTATTTATTAAAGCAGATATTTGCAGTGTAACTGAGTACCGGTGCAGTTTGCTGATATGACCAATGTTCAGAACAACACAGACAAACTCTAGTGAATAACACCGATTTCCGATCATTTAGCCTGTAATTGTGGCGTGATTCAGTGTTTTGGGTTCTCGTGTGATATTTCAGGCAGCCGTTATCGGCCATGAACCAGAGCTTTAATCCCATTCCCATCTAACCTGCGTGCTGAACCACAGCTTGGAAAACCCTTTGAATGTTTATTGATGCTTTGGATAGCAGGAAGATTAATGCGTATTTAAAGAGCTGAGTAAACATATTGAAAGGCATCTCATCCATCAGAATATTTCAAGCAGATAATGAGCCTGTTTTAGTGGTTCTGCTCGACTCAGAATAGCTAATGTGTTTCTGCAGTAGTGAAGTGAAAGGACAAACACTCTGCGAGACCTCAGATAACACTGGATGAGCAGGATTATATGAGAATAACATGAATTCAGCTCAATGACTATGAAGGACTGATGATCTGAAGCTCTGTGTGTTTTTCAGTGATGGCCGCAGATGTTGAACAGACACGCATGAGATCCAGCGGAGCCACCGATGAGCTTTAATCAGGAGATACGGTGAGAAAACAGATGGCCATGAAATCATCATTGAAGTCCACAGGATGGATTTGAGATTTTTTATGCCTTCATCCCAATAGTATGAGAAGCTTGTTTCTGACACTAAATAAAAAATAAAAAAGGTAATTGCGACTTTTTATCTCACAATTTGGACTTTTTTTCCTTGCAGTTGTGAGTTTGCATCTCACAATTCTGACTTTATAATTCGCAATTGAGTTTATATCTCACAATTCTGAATTGTGAGAAAAAAGTCAGATATAAATGATATAAAGTCAGAATTGCGAGAATAAAAAGTCAGAATTGCGAGATATAAACTATATATCAATTATGACTTTAAAATTCGCAATTGAGTTTATCTTGCAATTCTGAGAAAAAAACTCATAATTGTGAGAAAAAGAGAATTGCAAGATATAAACTAAATTCTGACTATATTTTGCAATTCTGACTTTATATCATACAATTCTGACTTTATAACTCACAATTCTGACGTTATATCTCACAGTTCTGACTTTGTCTCACAATTTTGACTTTATATCTCACAATTTTGACTTTATAACTAGCAATTGTGAGCTTTTATCTCACAATTCTGATTTTATATCTCGCAGTTTTGACTTTTTCTCACAATTCTGACTTTATACTTCGCAATTCTGACTTTATAACTTGCAATTCTGACTTTGTCTCACAATTTTGACTTTATATCACGCAATTCTGACTTTATATTTTGCAGTTCTGACTTTATAACTTGCAATTCTGACTTTATAACATACAATTCTGACTTTATAACTCACAGTTCTGACTTTGTCTCACAATTTTGACTTTATATCACGCAATTCTGACTTTATATCATGCAATTCTGACTTTATAACTCACAATTCTGACTTTATAACTTGCAATTCTGACTTTATAACTCACAATTCTGACTTTATAACTTGCAATTCTGACTTTATAACTCACAATTCTGACTTTATAACTCACAATTCTGACTTTATAACTTGCAATTCTGACTTTATAACTCACAATTCTGACTTTATAACTTGCAATTCTGACTTTATATCTCGCAGTTCTGACTTTGTCTCACAATTTTGACTTTATATCTCACAATTTTGACTTTATAACTTGCAATTGTGAGCTTTTATCTCACAATTCTGAGAAAAAAAATCAAAGTGTTCATGAACCACATCAGTGGCATTTCTGTGTTTAACAGTGAAGAAACTGAGCGGGTGGATCGTGTGCATGTCGTCTGTTGTGTGTTTTCTGTTCAGGAACATTCAGTGATGTAAACGGGTGTAAATGAGCAGGTGGAGTGCTTTCTGACATGAATCATGACCTGCGTGTCCTTTCCGGCTTTATGCTGTGAAGATTATTAGAATTATGGCAGCAGTACGGGCAGCATTAATGGCCACGTCTGGTCCTGCTGCTAATGTTAATCACAGCGCAGAGAAAGACCAAGAGGTCAGGCCTTATTTCACTGCCTGATAAATGACCGTCATCAATGAGTCCATGTTTATGAAATGCTGTTATTACATTGCATATGTAGTCTGTGTATCATTGAAAGGAATCTCATGGTGTCTCTTCATCTGTGTGTTTTTGTGATGGAGAGACTCTCGTATTCCTCTGAGACGTTTCTCTTGTATAATGTCACAGTCAGTGGAAAGTAAATGATGTTCCAGGCGGGGGAGAGTTTTCACAGAAAATGTGCAAATTTAAATTATTTCTGTTTCCAAGAGCACTGCCAAAAAATCCAGCGTTTGTCTCATATTTTAGTGTCTTTCATGGTCTTTTTGGGTAAAATGATGTAAACAAAAGCCATCATCAAACATTTTTGTCTGGCTTTCCAGCACAAATATCTAAACATTCTTAAATCAAGATACATTTACTGCAAAAGCAAAATGACTGAAGATATTAAGGCTTGTTTCCTGAAAAATGTATCAGAATTAAGCTTAAAAGAAGCTCAAATATCTGTCAGTGGAGTCAGAAAAAAAAAATCAACTTAATTCAAAGGGAAAACAAGATTATTTTTCAGACCCCAAGCAAAAGCTTGCTTCATTTTGACTCTTTTTTTTTCAGAAAACAAAACTTAATATCTTCAGTCATCTTGCTTCTCCATTAAATGTATTTTAAGAATGTCTAGATATTTGTGCTGGAAAACAAGACAGAAATACTGAAGAAAAAATCAGGTAGAAACAAGCCCTATAAAGATGCACTTCCAAAGCTTGTGTTACTCATCATTTGTCATTGTCGTTTTCTCGTGTCTCTGTAACAGAATGCCATGATCTTTATGAGCAATAATAGCTGATCAGATAAATATGATAATAACCAAAATCACAAATGAACACATCATGCATATTTTCATTCTGTCACATTGCTGGCAGGAGTCTTTTTCTAAATAAATTTGGCACAATAAAATACCTTTACTTATGAAAGTCTGTTAAATTGCTAAACGTGGGTTGTTCTTTTGAAATGTTGTTTTTCCGTCTCTGGGATCTTCAGGATGTCTAGCAGCAGTTTTGGAAAACGTTACTTTCAAATATAACATTATCGCATTACTTCTACAAATATGATCTAGTAGTGATACTTGATTTGAATAACCCAGCTGTCAATCAGACGCATCATGACAGACTGTTTTAATGGAGATCTCAGCGCTGTTCATTAATAACTCAATTAAATATTTCACATCATCACCGCTGGGATTGGAGGCACACTGAACTTCTCAAACACCACAACATTAACAGTAAGACACACACTGATGTTTGTTTAATGCACACTATCATTCAGAAGTTTGGGGTTGGTAAGATTTTTTAATGTTTTTGAAAGAAGTCTCAGACACTGAAACGTTCACTCCCTAAAATATCCCACAATGCACCGTGAAAACCAGGAAGCACTATGCTCACTTAACAGAAGTTCTTTAGCACAAAACATAAATTGTGCAAGCCGACATGATAGTTTTTTTAAAAATGCACACGCACGTGTTTGTGAGTGTGTGTAAGACCATGTGTGAGTATACGTGTGCGAGTGTGTGCATGTGAGTGTGTGTGAGACTGTGTGTGTGAGTGTTTTTTGGGATTTGAGTGGGTTTTAGTCTCGAGTGTGACTGTGAAGCACAACAGATGGTCTCATAGCTGAGCGACACACACACACACACACACTCTCTCTCTTCCTAATTAACAGAGAGCTGGCTGACATCTGCGACCCTTGACCTTCAGCTGACCTCAGGTGTGTGATTTTACTTTGAGGCCAAAACTGTGAGCTGAATGTGACAAAACCTCCTTGTGCTGATGAAAACTGCAAAATAAGTATTTTTGATATACAGATTTTTTTTCTTGAGTTGTTAATTTATGTATGTCTGTATATATCAGACTGATGTTTTTGTCCATATTCCTCTCTGCATGTTAACACTTTCATTGGTGTTCATGTCTGTTTAAGTTTTGATGTCACAACCAGAGGACAAAACAAAGATTTCAGGATCTCATGTAAATGTTTTATTGTGATACGCTTATTTTCGATGGTTATCAGTGTTTTGTGCATCTCAGTGTGAGTCACTGTGAAGGACATCATGATGATGTTTGAAGATCAAATCCACATAATGAATGTTTATTTAACAGTGCTGAGTGTTTATCAGTGTCTGTGTATATGAGACATATGAGTTTAACATGAATATATAAGTTAATATGCCTATGTTTTGTTTTGTGTGCATGGCAGGTAAAGTTTAGTTTTAGTTTAGCTTTAGTTCGCATATGTGAGCGTGTGTGTGTGGTTGTGTAATATTATGAATCAAATCTAAAGAGGATATTAACATTTCACAGTTTGAATTAGGTGTGTAAATGAATCATGTGGGTTATTAATTTGGACATGTATTTTAATAATTCTGCTATCCACAGGGTGTTATGAATTAAACCCGTCTCATGATCTGAATCATTATAATATATGACTCAAAGCCCACAGATGAAAACAACATTATGAGCCTGATGATTGAATACAGACATCATAAACAGAGACGCACGAGATACAGAGACGAGAGATCAGGATCAGATGAAGGAGCTCGTTCACGATCGTTTCCTCCTGTCTGTCTGTCTCTCTGGTGTCTCTTGTCAGGTTGATCTGTTACGTGGATCCGTCCGCAGTTTGACATTGAGTTTTGTCACTGTGTGTCTGTGCAATCAAACTCAAACATCCTGCAAACATCAAACAATCACTGATAATCTTCCTCTTCCTGTGGATCGTGATACTTCTGACTGCTACCTGACAGATAACAGAGCTGTTGTGGGAAATAAAGAAGTATATAATGTAATACAATAATATTTTTCGTTTCTTTTTACTAATACTTTTTAAATAGAGGCAATATGTTATTAAAGGATTAGTTCAAATTTCCTGATAATTTACTCACCCCCATGTCATCCAAGATGTTTATGTCTTTCTTTCTTCAGTTGAAAAGAAATTAAGTTTTTTTGAGGAAAACATTCCAGGATTTTTCTCCATATAGTGGACTTCACTGGGGTTCAACGGGTCCAAATGTCAGTTTCAGTGCAGCTTCAAAAAGCTCTACATGATCCCAGACAAGGAATAAGAGTCTTATCTAGAGAAAACATAGGCCGTTTTCTAAAAAGAATACAAATTTATATACTTTTTAACCACAAATGCTCATCTTGCACTGCTCTGTGATGCTCCACACATTACGTAATCACGTTGGAAAGGTCACGTGTGATGTAGGCGGAAGTACCAATCCAGTGTTTACAAAGTGAACACACAAAAAAGGTAAAACAATGATGTCAGACGATTTTGAAGTTGGAGGAGAAAATGAGATGGTGTTTATCACCCTACCGTGGTACTTCCACCTACGTCACACAAGAACTTTCCAACGTGATTACGTAATGCGTGGAGCATCGCAGAGAAGTGCAAGACGAGCATTTATGGTTAAAAAGTATATAATATTTTTATTTTTTTTAGAAAATGTCCGATGGTTTCTCTAGATAAGACTCTTATTCCTCGTCTGGGATCATGTAGAGCTCTTTGAAGCTGCACTGAAACTGACATTTGGACCTTCAACCCCAGTGAAGTCCACTATATGAAGAAAAATCCTGGAATGTTTTCCTCAAAAACCTTCATTTCTTTTCGACTGAAGAAAGAAAGACATCTTGGATGACATGGAGGTGAGTAAATTATCAGGAGATTAGAATTCTGAAGTGAACTAATCCTTTAACTAGTTGTTTGTGTCGTTCTCTCATGCTAATACCTTTTGTCTGTCAGCTTCGCCCACAGAATATGCCACCATGAACCTGACGCTGAGCGCCGAGCCTGGAATATTCCAGACCAACAGCTCCCCAGGGATGCGGGCCTATCTCGTCACAGCGTTCGTACCACATGACGTCCAGACCGATCGGCCTGACAACGATTCGCACCTGGCCAATTTGACCGGCAGCCACAATGGCACGTCGCCGGTGACGTACGACCCGCTCGGCGGCCACACCGTCTGGCAGGTCGTGATGATCGTGTTCTTGTGTGGCTCGCTTTCCTTAGTCACCATCATTGGGAACATCCTGGTCCTGGTGTCGTTTAAAGTCAACAAGCAGTTGAAGACGGTGAACAACTATTACTTGCTCAGCCTGGCATTCGCCGACCTCATTATCGGTGTGCTTTCTATGAACCTCTACACCACTTACATCATCATGAACCAATGGGCTCTCGGGAACTGGGCATGTGACTTGTGGTTGGCCATTGATTATGTGGCCAGCAATGCGTCCGTCATGAACCTTCTGGTCATCAGCTTCGACAGGTACTTCTCTGTCACTCGCCCGCTGACCTACCGAGCCAAACGTACCACCAAACGAGCCATGACCATGATCGGACTCGCCTGGTCCATTTCATTCATCCTATGGGCGCCGGCCATCCTCTTCTGGCAGTATTTCGTGGGAAAGCGGACGGTCAAGTCACACGAATGCTACATCCAGTTCCTCTCGGAGCCGATCACTACGTTCTGTACAGCTATTGCCGCGTTCTACCTGCCCGTCACCATCATGACCGTCCTCTACTGGCGGATCTACAGGGAGACGGAGAACCGTTCCAAGGAGCTGGCTGGGTTGAAGGGTTCAGGAAACCAAGGGAATCCAGAAGAACCGGGAAGCTCACGCAGTCACAGCAGTTACGAGCTGCATCCGTCCAGCCAAAGAAGTTCTGGGAAAATGAAAGCGGGGCGTTTGTGGTTCTGGCCATCGAGTCGAACATCCGGCAGCGGCGACACAGACCGCAGCAGCAGCGACAGCTGGAATAACAACGAGGCGGCCGTGTCTATCGAACAATCGGACGATGACGAAGAAGAGGACGTTGAAGACGCCCGTCCCATCTACTCGGTCGTGCTTGAAGGACGTGGAGACTCTGAAAGCCTCCAACCCACAGATGCAGAAGCAAGACCGTCCAGAAAAGGATGTTCCTCAGCGCCGAAAGACCAACCCAACCCCAATATCTCTCACAAAGACGGCAAACGTTTCACCTGCAAGACCAAAACGCAGGTCAACAAGCGCAAGAAGATGTCTCTGGTGAAAGAGAAGAAGGCGGCGCAGACGCTGAGTGCCATTCTCCTGGCCTTCATCATCACTTGGACGCCGTATAACATCATGGTCCTGCTGAACGCATTCTGCGTCGGGTGCATCCCCGCCACACTGTGGGCTCTGGGTTACTGGCTGTGTTACGTCAACAGCACGGTCAATCCCATGTGTTACGCTCTTTGCAACAAAACCTTCCGCACCACCTTCAGATCCATCCTGCTGTGTCAGTGGCATCAGAAGAAATCCAACAAATTGCATATCCAGCAGAGACAGCCGGCGGCGACCTACCGGAAACAAAGTCCGGATTGAAGGTTGACATTGCGCGCTTGTTTCTGAAGGGCTGTGCAGTATTAATGTTTATAGGTGCCTCAGTTAAACGCTGCAAACATGATGTTCTTCCTCTTGTTTTCCAGTACAAATATCCAAACATTCTTTAATCAAGATACATTTATTGGAGAAGCAAAATTATATAAATTAAGTAGGGTTGTCAAAAGTACCGTCTTCTGTACCAAGTCGGTAGTGAAATCTTCACCAAATTGCTTGGTGAAGAGCGTCAAAGGTTTCTATTTACAACATGTTTTTGAAGCATTGATCATTGTTGCCAATCACAGACATATCTGTTGAGCGTGTGAACACAATGGCCAATCAGAGGTGTTTAAAAACCCACTCAACAGCGCTCAAAATGCTAGAGGGAGATGCTGATATTGTCACATTTTAAAACTTTCAGTACTGAAGTCGGTCTTTTGACCACCCTAATATTAAGTCTGACAAGTGCATCAAAATTGAGTTAGTTCACGCTTAAAACAATATCTGCCAATGTGGTCAGAAAAATAATTTTGAATTAAGTTTGTTTTTCTAACCCGACTAGATATATTTTTTGCTTCTCAAGTAAATGCATTTTGATTTAAGAATATTTAGATATTTGAACTGGAAAAGAAGACAAAAATACTGAGGAAGAAAGTCATTTTTTTTGCAGTGAAGCCATCAAACATGGATTGTGTGACTTCAAAATCAACCACTAGAAACATTTTCTGCACCCTGTATATATGAAATTAAAAGTTTTCTTTCCTGTGTTGATGCATTTCCTACTGAAACTAAAAATTGGGGTGGTATATACAATATTTAAGGGCTCATCCTTTTTTTTTACATTTACATTTATGCATTTGGCAGACGCTTTTATCCAAAGCGACTTTATACACATTTACATTTGATCAGTTCTTGCTTTCCATGGGAATTGAACCAATGACATTGGTATTGCAAGATCTACAGGAAAGCTTTAAAAATAAATCACTTTGTCCAACCCTACACATTTGGCTCATAACTTTTTATAACCATTATGAGCAAAACGTGAGAAAATAATGGGTTGGACAAATGCGGTTTCATTTTGACTAAATGAAGCTGTTAATAATCCCTTTCACTGATATGGTTCATGTGTTTTATTGGGGTTTTTGGTGTGATGCTCCATGTTGTGGTACTTCTGTGATTTTTGTACTTTTGTTTTACTGCTAAAATGACTTTTACTGGGTGTGATGTCATGACTGTTTTTCCCTATAATGCTGAATGCATTTAAGTCAAGTGCACACTACAAAACTGAAGCACTTTGTTTTTAGTTTGTGAGACTGCAACAGAAAACTCCTAAAGTTGCAAAAAAAAACTTTAAATACTGAAATTCAAGTAAATGTGGAATCTTCCAAGTAAATCTTTGGCTAGATACTGTTGTAAAACTTCCACCGTCGATTCCTCTGTGCTTTTTCACCCCTGAGAGCAGAATTGAGCCAATAAAATCACAAAAAACGCCTTGGGAAGAGGGAGCCAAAAAACTCTTCTGCCCACGTCCCCTCAAGTTCTGTCGCATCCCTGAATTTTAGCAGTTTTTCTTTTTTTCTGTTCTACACCCTTAAATTAAACGTTCTTTATTGGCATCAATGGTTCCATGAAGAACATTAATCTTTCCATTCCACAAAAGTTCTATAGATTATTAAAATATTCTTTAGACTTAGAAAAAATGGTTCTTTTAAGAACTTGGGAAACCAAGAATGGTGGTTCTATGTCATTCAGTGCAAAAACCCACTTTTGGAACCTTTATTTTTAAGATTGTGTGCAAAATCAGTGTTTAAACCTTCTGCATGTTGAAAAGAATAAACTCCAGAGAACTAATACTGGGATCGCAGCTGCAGTCGGCGAGGAGAATGACCTTGTGTTTTCAGTATTTCAGAGAGGTTGTGTTTAATCCAACAGGACACAAAACAACAAGCTGTGAGTGTATAAATGTACTTCTGTCTTGTAGTGTGCACTTCATTGTAAAAACAAATGTTTGCAGTTAGCTATCACAACTCAAAGTTTTACATTAGAATAACTTGATCCTGGATTTAACTTGAGATATCCTCAAATATCCAAGTTGTCACATAAAGGGGCTATATGTAAGAATTTTCATGTATTAATTGCTTTTTTATTGCCAATGTGTTTTTATTTCCAACAGCTTTAAGAAACGAGACCTTCCCTGACTTCCTAGGTTGTCTATTAAAGCCTGTAGACTGATTTTTATGTGAAGGACATGACGTGGGACGTTTTAGCCGGGAAATGTAATAACGGTTAAGCGCGCTCCCGAGAGCCTCTTATCCATTCTAAATGCCTTTATGATGTTCAGGATAATGATAAAAGAGCCATTCTGTACTTTAATGTCAATGAGTCATGCAAAGAAAAGGGATTAATTCAAATTATCTCACATAGATTTATTTAAATATAAAATATACTTTATAATCAAACAATAGTGTACATTTTAATTACCTCATCTGTCGACGGTGAATCACAGAGCTGGTGCAAACATATCCACATCGCTATGATCAGATGCTTTCTTTACTGCTGCTTTCTGTCATTTTTATCGTGTGTTTATTTTGTTATTGAGAGGAAAGCGCGCGCACATATTTACATATTCATCTAACCGTCTCTCTCAGCAGTGGGCGGCGTCGAGACGATCATTAACCGAATATCGCTGCAAATTAAGGTATTTCCAACTTATTTTTACTCCTAAGCGAAGAACAAAAACAACAGTATATCGGGGCATTAAATTACAGTCTCTTGTCCGTTGCGTGTGCACGAGTGCCAGCACGAGCAGTACGTTGCTGGCTGCAGTTCACTTAACGGCCACCGGTGTCGCTAATAACAATCGTTTCTGTATTCTACATATAGCTCCTTTACACTTCATATTTGAAGTTGACTAAACTTAAAAATGTAAGGCTTTTTTTTTTTTTAAATAACTTTGAGTGTTGAACTGTAAGGTTTCTCATTGTTTTCAGCAGGAAATTAATGCAAAAACAACTTAAAGCAGGGAATATCTGCTGCAAAATTTCCCTAGAAATGTAAAATGTGGGAATAAAAGGATCGTGTAATGAATTCTTTTTAATTGTGAAATGTAATATTTCATTATTGTGCATATGAATGTCAGATGAATGGGAGTTTAGTGCCTGTTTCTGTCAGGTTATGTAGTTTAGATTGTTTTTGAATGCGAAGCCAACATGGAGACGTGTTCCATTACAAATAAATACATAGTGTGTTTTTTATATGGTTGGTTAGAAAACAATATGCCCTCGTAAACATGTAAATGTCTCTGAAAATAAACTATGATGGGGATTTCCTCTTGGTAAAAAGTGAATTTGAATGGCTGGCTGCTCACGTGAACAATCCTTTGAACAATTGCCCTGTTTGTTTGGGGTAAAAGATCCCTTGATCACAAACAATGTTGTATACTGTATGTGTAATATACATACTGCTGTAACAGCAACAGAAGTGATGTCAAGAGATACAGTATTTTACAAGATAAAAGACCTAAAAAAAATGAAGAGCGACACTCCCCTCTAGTGGGCGGAATAAAAACAGCAAGACTCTGAGATGTTAATTCAGCTTTTAAGCAAAGACTCATATTATGGTCTGAAAGCCTAAGATTGTTAAACACACACACTTTATGAAACACTTTGGTTCACTGTTTCTTTATTTAGGATGATTGGCAATCTTTATATTGATTACTGTAGCACTGGGAGTGATAAATTATAAAATGTTGTTCAAAGTTTTATGAGTTTTGTCTATACTGAAATGTTTGATCAATAAAACCAACCGTGTTTTTTTGTGGTTATATTTTGTATGAGGTACTAAATGTTTAATACATTTATCCACACACACACACACACACACAAATGCAATAAAAAAATAAAAATAAAAATCGTTGGAGTGTTGTGTGACAAAATGATTCTAGAAAAAGTAAATTTACTTTAATATGTAAGCATCAAACCCCTTGACACTTATTTTGATGAATACAAAAATATTGAGTATAAAAGTCTCTGATTCTGTTAGCCTTTTAATTGTGGGAGAAAGATGTAAACTCATTTAATATCATACCACTGTGGTTATTTAACCTGACTCAGATCAAGTTTGACTTTTCTTTCTGTGTGTAAAATTTTGATTTCACTGGTTTATTAAATCCCACCAATGACCACTGTGCCTCAATCTGTTCTGCGTGTAGTTATTGTAACTGACCGCTGGGTGTCACTGTCGCCACAGAAATCACGCGCGCAGGTGCCGCGCATTATAACCGCCGGCGGGAAAGATGAACACACAGAATCACACACACACACGGTCATGACGGAGGTTTAAATAAGCAGAAGTGATTAATAAGTGAGTATGACATGAGACAAACACATAAACATGGTGTTTTAAACAGAAGTTCACAGTTACAGGCAGTTTCTCTCCGTTTATATTAAGTTTGACTAGAGTTACAGCGATGGTTAGTCAGATTTGTCACATGGGTTTTCGTCGATTGTTTTAAAACTAAGAAACGGCCTCGAAGCCGTTTAGTGTCTTTTAAACTGAATAGATTTTAATGCTCAGTTTGATTTCATATTCACATTAGTTCTGTTTTCTTTTATTGTTTTCAGTTTACTGTCAATCATTGGAGTTAACAATTTGCTAACGACAGAAAAAATAAAATGGGCGGGAAACGACTGTAAAAATGTCAAAAAAAAAAGCAAAGATTCTGTTTACAAAGCTAATGTTATGATTTCTGATTGCAGCAGAACTGAAGCATGTTAATTTAGCAGTAGAAAATGAATAACTGAAACATAACACAAAATTATGTAAACATACTTATGATAAATGCTTGTAAATGACTTTTATTAAGCTTAAAGCGATAGTTCAATCATTTACTCCCCCTCAAGTTGTTCCAAACCTGTATAAAATTTTGTACACAAAGGAAGATATTTGGAAGAATGTTTGTAACCAAGCAGATCTCGCCCCCCATTGACTAACATAGAACGAAAATATATATAGGCCTATACTATGTTAGTCAATGGGGGTTGAGATCTGCTTGGTTACAAACATTCTTCCAAATATTTTAATTGAGGGGGAGTAAATGATGACAATTTATTTTTGGGCGAACTGTCCCTTTAAGTTGGAGGACAACATTTGTCTCTGTCACAAGAAAAAAAAAAAAAAAATTTAAATACTAGTTTATTTTTCAGCGTAAATTAGTATTCGGTTCACACCATTATTTTCAGTTTCGTTTTATAAGGTTTGAGTCTGCTGCCAATCCTGTAAATACATTTATTTTTCATCTCTTTTCACTAAATGACTGAGCTGAAATGACTTTAAATGTTTGCAGCATGTTTAATTTAGCGGAATAATTGATAGTCAGTCATTGCAGCAAAAGTTTTCTAAAGCGCTCTATACAGTACAGATTGTTTCAAAGCAGCTTCACAGTAATAAACAGGAAAATAACAATCAGTTATGCAGACCTAAATTTGACTCTTATTTGATTAAATTCAATACAACAGTATTGAAACAATAGAAGACAATAGTGACCGCTTTGTCTAGTTTTCCTGTTAAAAAAAAAAAAAAAAAAATTATTATATTGAATGTTTTTTTTTTTTTTTTTAAGCTTAAGTGGGGGAAAAAAACTGCTTCTGCCACATAAACAATTGTGAAAATTATTTTCTAATAATGAATAATTATGAATATGAGTACTGTGAATCATTTTTTAAACTGCTGTCAGTTCTATAAAAACATTTTTCATCTTTTAAAATATATATATACTTCTCTACTTTATTTTTCAGTGCGCAAATTAGTTTTCAGTTCACACCATTATTATCAGTCTCATTTTATGACTCTTTGAAATTGCTGTCAATAATAATAATAATAATAATAATAGATTTATTTTAATTTTTTTTAAGCTTAAGTTGGGGGGAGAAAAACTAATTCTTTTCAGTCTCTGATTATATACAAAAAGCTTAAACATGCTGTAAATCCTATAAAAAACTTATTTTCTACTCTTTTCACTAAATTACTGAGTTGAAATGAGTTTAAATGCTTTTAGTAAGATGATTTTTTTTTTTTTTAAGAAAAAAATAATTTTCAGTGTGTATATTAGTTTTTAATTTCCTACCCTTTTTTTTTTCAATCTCATTTTATAAATGTTTGAAACTACTGTCAATAATAATAATAATAGATTTATTTTTATTTAGTAACTGTTTTTTAAGCTTAAGTGGGGAAAATGTTTATTTGTCAGTGTCCGTTCACATTGTTCTGCATTTTTAAACTTTAAAAACTTTAAAAATCTTTAAACAGCATTTTAGTCTCTGATGTTATAAAAAGTTTAAAAATGAAACCGTCTTTTTTCAATCCTATAGAAACACTTATTTTCTTCTCTTTTCACTAAATGACTGACTGTTTTTTAAGCTTAAGTGGAGAAAAAAAAAAAAACATTTTTTAATGGCTGCTTTATTTTTCAGTGTAAATTAGTTTTCAGTTCACACTATTATTATCAGTCTTGTCTTATAAACTGCTGTCAATAATAATTATTATAGTAATAATATTAACTCTTTTTAAGCTTAAGTGGGGGAAAAAGGTTTATTTTTCAGTGTCAGTTCACATTGTTAAACTTTAAAAATGTTTAAACAGCATTTTTAAACTTTTTTTTATAACATAAGTTTAGTCTATTATATTAAAAAGTTTAAAAAGAGACTTGAAACTCTTTTTCAATCCTATAAAAACATTTATTTTATTTTTCCACTAAATGACTGAGTTGACATTAGTTTAAATGTTTGCAATAAAAAAAAATTTTTTTTTAAGCTTAAGTGAGAAAACCCCCCACTAAATTATTTTCTTAACAGCTCCCACCATTATTTTCAGTCTCATTTTAAGTGTTTGAAACAGCTGTCAATCAAAACAATAATGTTCACTAAATGACTGAGCTGAGATGAGTTTAAATGTTTGCAGCATAGAGTTAAGGGAGGGAAAAAATGACTTTCTGACAGCTAGTTTCAGAGTGTAAAGTGAATCGGTTCACTGTAACGCATTGATGCTCATCTTGTCTTCCCTGCAGCTGGAGTGTGTGAGAGAGACGATGCAGCCGCTGCAGATGCTGGAGGTTCCCGGGTTCAGGCAGAAGCTGCTGGAGGCCTTGAGTCTGGGCAGACGGCAGCAGTACAGCTTCCCCCGCATGCAGAGGGAGGAGCCGCTCGCAGACGCGCATGTCCCTCGGGGCCGCAGCCCCTCCCTGCCCGGATCCTTCTGCAGAGCCGAGGATGAGAGCGAGAGCGAGCTGCTGTATCTCTCTTTCATCACAGCCTCCTCCTCCATCCCTCCGCTCTCCTCGTCATCCTCCTCATCATCTGAGAGCGAAAGCACGTCGTCGAGGCGCTCGCGCAGACGCAAACGCAACAGTCATGGCGTGAGAGAGCCACTCGTCATGGGAAACCAGGACGGAAAGCTGAAGCGCTCCGGTGGAGGGGAAGCAGGAGGCGCGGTGGATGAGAATGGAGCTCACGAGGGTGTAAAGAAAGGGAAGAAATCCCAAGGAAAGGGAGGGGAGGGAGGGAAGAAGAAAAACAAATCAGACAGATCCTCCGTTTTCCCTCACATACGGAAGCGTAAGAACCTGAAAGCGAAAGGGTTGCTGAGCGCCTCCAAAGAAGATGCGCTGGATGAACTTGATAGCGTTCCATCTCTGTGCAATAAGACGCCGGATCTCTCCGGAGATGAGCTCGGACAGTCTGACATGGAGACAGAGAGGCCTCGTCTGGTGGCCGACAGCAGGCAGACCACGCTGGATGCCACCGACGGCCCCGAGGAAGAGGAGAAGATCCGCAGCTCCGGATCCGACACGGATATGTATAGTTTCCACTCTGCCGCCGAGCAGGAAGATTTGCTGGCTGACATCCAGCAGGCCATCCGGATGAAGCAGGGAGTGATGCTCACCACCGCCGTCGAGCTGCCGTGGGAGAAGGATTGTAAACAAACCAACGGCGGGGACGCTAAAAACACTCCGACCCCCGACTCGGAGCAATTTACAGTGCTGGAAGCCTTTTCTAAACAAGAGCACGTTAGTGCGGAGCACCTCCCTGAGGAGAGGGTAGACGAGGAGGCGGCTGTGAATGGAGACTCAGATGCGGCCCTTTGTACCATCACAAAAGAGCCTGAGGCCCCCCTTCCTCCTCCAGCGGTTGTCAAGACAACCAGTGAGTGCAGCTTCCCCGATCTCACTGCTTCGTTTGAAAGTGCAGCGGAGGCCGTGGAAGAGGACGATTCGGCTCCGGACGCTCCCAGCACGGATACACTGTCGGCGGGGTCAGTGGAATGTCTGAGCGCCGTGGAAGTGAGCGAGCGGCGGAAGAGCAGCGTGACGTTCACGCACCAGGAAAGCCCCCTGGCCACGCGGCTGCTGAAGTCCTCGGTCAAGCCGTATCCACCAATCAGCACGTCCTACATCAAAACCACCACACGGCAGCTGAGCTCGCCCTCCTGCTCGCCCGCGCCGTCCCCGTCTCACAGCCCACTGTTCACGCGGCGAGGGCCCGACGCCAGGGCCGAGAGGAGACGGGTCAAGCGGCAGCGCTCCTACAGCATCACCGACCCCATCAGCCGCTCCGCCGACTGGACCGAGGAGCTTCGGACTCTTCCTCCGAAAACGGCCAGGTCGGCTGACTATCTGGAGTACGGAGGCTCGGAGGGAACGCTCAGGAAGGGCGGCCCGGTGCTCGCTGCCACACGGAGGGCGTCTGCATCTCAGGCGTCGACATGCAGCTTTCAGGAAGTTTTCACAGGTGAGGCAGTGAAATGTTTGTTAGCATTAGTTCATGCATGCATCTATTAACTGTTGTAGTGCATTAACTAATGGTAACAAATGCAACTTTTGATCGTAAATGTTGAGATTAATATATGATTTGGAAGTATTCATTGTAAAGACATTTGGAAGCTTGGAATATTTGTACTTTTCTCACACTGTAGGAGCTTTTATAATTAAATGAAGCCTAAAACAGTGATATGAACGGAGAAATGGTGGCAGCTTTTGTTTGCACACTGAATATTCTCTACAGCTGGAGTTTCTTCTCTAGATTCTTGCATCTATACTAGAAAATATTAGGAACATTAATCCTAAAAGGCCTACTGTATCATATGCAATGCACAAATTTGTAATGTCTCTAAATATATCAAATATGATACTTGAAAAAAATCACACATGCGGACTTTTTCTTAAGTTTATTTTAGTATTTGTCAGGCTTTAAATGGTTAAACAATAACTGACAGTGTGCAATAAATTTGTTACAGTAGTAATCTTTGTTAATGTTAGTTAATAACGGGTCACGTAGGTCACATGACAATGACAACGTTTCATTTCATAAATTGTGTCAGGCTTTAAATGGTTAAACAATAACAATGAGCAATAAATTTGTTACAGTAATAATCTTAATGTTAGTTTAAAAAATATAACAGGTAAAGCGACGCAAGTGACACTGTAGGTCACATGACAATGACAACGTTTCATTTCATAAATTGTCAGGCTTTAAATGGTTAAACAATAACAATGAGCAATAAATTTGTTACAGTAATCTTAATGTTAGTTTAAAAAATATAACAGGTAAAGCGACGCAAGTGACACTGTAGGTCACATGACAATGACAACGTTTCATTTCATAAATTGTGCCAGGCTTTAAATGGTTAAACAATAACAATGAGCAATAAATTTGTTACAGTAATAGCCTAATCTTTGTTAATGTTAGTTAAGAAAAATATAACTGAATGGAGGTGAAGCGACACGTGACGCCGTAGGTCACATGACAACGTTTCATTTAATAAATTAAGTCAGGCTTTAAATGGTTAAACAATAACTAACAATGAGCAATACTTTTGTTACAGTAGTAATCTTTGTTAATGTTAGATAATAAAAAAACTGAATGGAGGCAAAGCGACGCAAGTGATGCTGTAGGTCACGTGGCAACGTGTTTCACTTCATAAGTGATTTGTCAGCCTTTAAATGGTTGAACAATAACTGAGTAATTTGTTACAGTAATCTTTGTTAACGTTAGTTTAAAAAATATAACAATTGTGAAGCGATGCAAGTGACACTGTAGGTCACATGACAAAGACAACGTTTAATTTCATAAATTGTCAGGTTTTAAATGGTTAAACAATAACTAACAATGAGCAATAAATTTGTTACAGTAGTAATCTTTAATGTTAGTTAAAATTATAACTGAATGGTGAAGCGACGCAAGTGACGCCATAGGTCACATGACAATGACAACGTTTCATTTCATATTTGTCAGGCTTTAAATGGTTAAACAATAACTAACAATGAGCAATACTTTTGTTACAATAGTAATCTTTGTTAATATAGAATAATAAAAAAAAAACAATGGAAGCAAAGCGACGCAAGTGATGCTGAAGGTCACGTGACGTTGTTTCACTTCATAAATGATTTGTCAGGCTTTAAATGGTTTAACAATGAGTAATAAATTTGTTACAGTAATAATCTTAATGTTAGTTTAAAAAATATAACAGGTAAAGCGACGCAAGTGACACTGTAGGTCACATGACAATGACAATGTTTTATTTCATAAATTGTCAGGATTTAAATGGTTAAACAATAACTAACAATGAGCAATACATTTGTTACAGTAGTAATCTTTGTTAATGTTACGTAATAAACATAACTGAATGGAGGTGAAGCGAACACATACAGAACATTTTTTTAATGGTCGTGAAATTCAGATGTAGCACCTATTCAGACACATGATTTCAGAGTCTCTGTCCTGTAGAGAGGCATTATGGGACGGCATTGAGAGGCTGGAGATGATGTCATGTGTCTAAACAGTGAAAGGAAACATGTCGAGTGTGATTTGTCACACACTGACACCAAGAACAGCACAGAGCAAAAATAAGCATGTGAGAGACGGATAGAACTGGCCCGTCTGTAGTTTCCACAGTCAGTGACAGAGAGAGTTCGAGAATGAAGCAGCGAGTGAAAGAGAGGCGCTTCACTGGTGTTGTTTTGGCCGTCGAGTGAATATATTCTCTCTTTCAGTCTGTGTTGTGTTGGCAGAGCTCTTTGTCTTAGTGACTGATAAACAACTCTGATCTGAATGAATCGCTCTCACTGACTCTCTCTCCTGCTCCCTGTTAGATCTGTCTGAACTTTGATTCCCAGATCCTGTATTTCTGTCTTGTTTTCCAGCACAAATATCTGAACACTCTTAAATCAAGATGCGTTTACTGGAGAAGTGAGATGATTTCAGATATTAAGTCTTGTTTTTCTGAAATAATGAAGTGCAAATATCTGCCAATGGGGTCAGAGAAAATATTCTTGTTTTCCCTTTGAATTCAGCCGATTTTTCCAACTCCATTGACAGATTTTCTTGTTTTTAAGCATGAAATCACTTCATTTTGATCAATCTTGAATATCTTCGGAATAGATGTAACGCACATGTAAACAAATGTGAATCAGATTGCAGAGTTTAGGGTTCATGTAAACAGAACTCTCAGAAACAAATGGGAAAATATCAGAATCAATGATGCAAATATGAAACAAATTCAAATTCTGCTGTAAAGCAGCTCTACAGAAGACAATAGAGTCAGTTCAATTCAGTTCAATTATTCAGTTCACTACAATACAGTGATGTCATTATTAACATCCTCTCAGAGCAGGATATCTGCATCCCTTCTTTTCTTCCGCTCTTCCCGTCTGATCCACACACACACACTAGAGCAGATGGCATCGTGCTGATCAGACCCCAAGGACTCTTGTCCATTAGTGACATCACTCGCTTGCTCTCAGCCAATCAGATCAAGAGCTGATAGCTGTAGTTCAAAGCCCATGTTACACTGTATTGACTGCTGAGATCTGGATCGATGGGAAACGGCGGCTGAATAAACGCTAGAGACCGTCATGTGACTCTGCAATTATCATTCTACACTCTTAAAAATAATGTTTCCAAAAGGGGGTTTTTGCAGCGAAGCCGTAGAAGAACCATTTTTGGTTCTCCAAAGAACCTATTAGTGAACTGATCTTAAAAGAACCATTTTTTTCTTACATTTTAATAATCTAAAGAACTTTTAAAGAACCTTTAATGGTTCCATGGATGTTAATTAAAAATTAAAAAGAACCAGCTCGAAAGACTCCATACACAGCTGCTCTTCCTCAGTATTTTTGTGTTGTTTTCCAGTACTTAACATGCTCAAAAACTCTTACACACACGTCAGAATCCTCGGCCATTAGATCCACGCCAAAGCTGGTACACGGGCGTGGCAGTAGGGCTCTACAGCGCCCCCTTGCACGCAATCTGAAATCTTGGCTACATACTAGCACGTACATGTATGAAACTTGGTACACATGTAGATCTCGTTGAGCCGAACAACTTCCGAACTCAAGATGCAAGTCATAAGCTCCGCCCAACAGGAAGTCTGTTATTTAGGTTTGTTTGAAGATAAAAAAACATGCTCTGGAATATGAATTTAGAGTTTAACCCATTCATTGCTGTGTACTTTTGCCTGCATTAAAGGATAAGAAATATTTTAGGCCTTCTCCTTTTCTATATATTTGAATAACAAAATAAAGGCATAGAACCAGTTCATGTGTAACACACTGACAACATAGTTTTATATAATGAGATTAACCCCTTAGCATTTTTAACCCCTTGAAATTTGCCTAAAACGCCTAAAAAAGCATTCCCAAAGTAAATTGCTTGCTGTTTTTGAACCATTTGGAGTATATGGAGTATAGGCAGAACTACATCTCCCATGATGCACCTTACTGTATCTTGGCTCTCTGACACAGTGTTTAAATGCAGGCTCATCTTTGATCTTATTGACATGCTAATGAAGTTAATGAGCTGTTGATAATCAGGCCTGTAAACTTGAAGTGACCGTGTGTGAGTCTCTCTGTGCACGGCACAGACTGTAGAAGCTTGTTTCTGCCATGGAATAAAAATATCCCATTATATCGCATTAAAAAAAACGCTGGATTGAAATGCCAAAAATTCTAAAAATGTGGTAAAGTTAAATTTGTAATTTTGGATGGAAACATCTTTTGTCTTACAATTCTGACTTTATATCTTGCAATTTTGACTTTTTTCTAAGAATTCTGAAATATATTAGATATATAGATTTTTTTTTTTTTCTCACAGTTGTAAAATATATTAAATGTAGATCTATCAATTTCTAGCAATTCTGATATTAGCCATGTTTCCATCCACCTTTTTTTTTTTAATGTGCATTTTGGGATATCGCATTAATAATCGCTGTATGGAAACGCCAAAAATTCTGCAAATGTGTTAGTTAAATTCGCAAGTTTGGATGGAAACAGCTTTTGTCTTGCAATTCTGACTTTATTGCAATTCCAGGTTTGTTTCTCGCAATTCTGACTTTAGCCATGTTTCCATCCACCTATTTTAATGTGCATTTTGGGATATTGCATTAAAAAAACACCGGATGGATACGCCATCAATTCTAAAAATGTGTTAAATTCACAAGTTTGGATAGAAACAGCTTTTGTCTTGCAATTCTGACTTTATTTCAGTTGTTTATATTTTGCAATTTTGACTTTTTTTCCTAAGAATTCGGAAACATTAGATATTAGTGTTTTTTTTCATCACAATTGTGAAATATATTAAATGTAGATGTATCGATTTTCCTTGCAATTCTGAACTCAGCCATGTTTCCATCCACCTATTTTTGTGCATTTTGGGATATCGCATTTAAAAAAAACGCTGGATGGAAATTCTTAGTGTTAATATTAAATTTGCAACTTTGGATGGAAAATTTTTAGTCTTACAATTCTGACTTTATTGCAATTCCAAGTTTATTTTTTCGCAATTCTGATTTTATTTCAACTGACTTTATATCTCACAGTTTTTTCTAAGAATTTTGAAATATCTTAGATATAGATATAGGCCTATAGATTTTTCTCAGAATTGTAAAATATATTAAATGTGTATATATATCAATTTTCCTTGCTATCCTGACTTTATTTCCTGCAAATGCAAGTTTATATCTCGCAATTCTGACTTTTCTCAGAATTGTGAAATATATTAGATTTTTTTTTTCTCAATTTTGAGTTTATATGTGACTTTTTTTTTTTTTTTTTTTTTCCTCACAATTGAGTTTAGATATAAATTGCAAGGAAAAGTCAGAATTGCATAAACAATTCTCTTATGTCTATATGACTAAAGAAACCGCTTTCAGACCAGCGCCGCTGCATCACGTCTAAATGAAAATGAGCTGGAAGGATTAGACGGGATCTTATGCAAATATGGAATTGTGCTGTGCTTTGATGTAGGAGCTCGCGGTGATCATGTGACTCCATTGATATTTTCAGTTTAGCGAGACTGAGAGCTGAAGCTCTGCAGCAGTGACTCATTCACAAGAAACCAAGCTGAAATCTGTGTGCGCTGCAGAAATTACTGTCACACACCCTCTTTATTCCTCTGTAACTAAAGCTAAAATTGCTGTTCGTTTTAAAGCCGAATATGTTGTTTAGGTTTTGAAATGCAGCCATTAGTTTCACATTACCTGGTCTATTTTTTTTTTTTTTCTTTTCAATGCATAAAAGGAATATGATGAAAGCTAGTTTTTGCCACGGAATAAAAAAATGGTAGTGTGTAATCCTGAACTGAATATACTAGCATTTTTTGTGCTTGACAACACGTTTGCAAAGAGCCAAATAACTCATTTGTCAATGGTTATTTCTGTGTCTGCAGGCCGGACGTTGCTGGAGAAGTTTTTCCAGCAGCAGGATTCCAGCGAGCCGGAGGAGGCGGAGAAGATTTGCTCCAGGATCCTGGCCATGGGTCTCCTGCTTCCCTTCAGCGACTGTTTCAGAGAGGCATGCGGCAGCAGCGGACAGATTGCACCCAAGTTTGACGTGAGTCCTGTTAGACTTCACATTCACTGCCCCTAAAATGCTCCTAATTGATTTACATTCATCCAAGGTCAAAAACACTTCTCAATATCCACTGAAGCATCAGCTCTTTTCTCACAGTTTCTGAAACGGTTCAATCAAGGATTCAGTCTCTCTAAACCCCGCCTCTCCTAGAGCCTGCTCTGCTCTGATTGGCCCAGTCTGCATTAAGTTAAAATCTTTGGATTAGAGGTTTAGATCAAACCCAGACCAGGAATATTAATACACTGTGATGAATGGCCACATGTGCAGTTTTGTTGTCCTCTCTTACTGGCTTTGGTTGGCATCATGTGATTACCAGGAATGGCTCTGCATCATCTTTTGGTTCCCAAGAAGGTGAAAAACAGCCAGAGCGCCATCTGCTGGCAATCAGGAATCTGACACTGGCTGCTGTGATGACAGATGTTGCTCTAAACCCATGTGACTTTCTTTAGTGGATTTTTCTCACAATTCTGCAGTTTGATCTGAATTTGATGGCAGGGATTCGGGTTACACTGGAGTGGCGTGTTTATTTTAAGGTGTGATGCTGTTGTTTGTGAGAGAGAGTGAGAGTGTGTGTGTGTGATCGTGTGCAGAGAGACCAAAGTGTGTGTTCAGCACTTTTATTACTTATTTACAGCTCTCTCGGCTCATGTAAATCCGTGCTCTCTGATTGGCTCATCTACAGTGTGGCGTCACTCAGTGAATAAGGTTATCCTCCACTGCATCACTCTCTCTCTTTGTCTCTGGAGCGAGCGAGAGGCTGTTGTGTCATAAAGCAACCTGATCTCACTGCAGGATCGTCAGCGGTGCAGTTCAAGCATGTTGTTTGTTGACGCGGGGTCGAGCCACGATGGGAGCGGATGTCCCGGACACTGCTGCGGATTTGGATCATCAGCAGACGGAGCAGGAGAGCTCGTGTTTGTTTCAGCTGAGTCATGCGTCTGAGGTTTAATATGGAAACCGAAAGCACCTGCAACTGAGAAGTGCATGCGTGTTGTTCACTGCACGTGTGCTTGTTGCCATGGCGACGAGCAGCGGCGCAGGTTGAGGATGGAGGCAGGTTCGTCCTCACCCGTCCTCTGCTCCGACGGGTCTGTTCTGGAGGTTATCAGGGGTCATGGAGAGGACGGAGAAACACAGCTGGACACGGTCCGGCTCAGACTCCCACAGTCTGTCCGTCGCAGCAGCAGCGTGTTTGAACTCGTCCAGGTCCGGTTTATTATCAGTTTATATAGACGGGAATGGGATCATCAGCATCTGAGAGTTTGAGACTGATGTTAGCTTATCTGTTTTCTAAACTTGTGTGTGCAGTTTGGTTCTGGGGTTCGTGTGGACGACAGTGCAGTGTTATTTTAGTAATTATTTTTTTATAAATTAATACATTTATTTAAAAAAAAAAATTATTTAATTTTTTATTAACATTCTGAACAAGTTTTTAATTTTATATTCCTTGTTTTGGTAATTTTGTTGTGCGTTTGTCAGTTTTATTATTATTATTATTTTTTTTTTTTTTTATGTATTTAATTTAGACGTGCCGATGTGCAATATCACGATAATTAATATGCACGATATTGTTATCGTGGGCACTTCAAAATACCGTAAATAATAATTTATTACCAATTATTAATTTTTATAATGCATTTAAGAATACTTTCCTCATCAACCGTATAAAATGCACAACACCGCTGTATTCTGCGTCAAAGGGACACGCGCTCAGATGTAAACAAGCCCAACATGCATGAGAAGCACATGGCAGAACGAGTGAAGGACGCGCTGAATGAAAGTGCACGTTCACTCTCTGACAGCAGAGGGCGCTGATGGAACAGCAGAATGCAGCGGTTACCCCGGAAACCCCACAAATAAAGCAACTGCGCTAGTGCTTCAAACAGCCATTCATTTTTTTTGTAATCTCAGTGTTGTTCATCACAGCACCAAATACTTAATGCTTAAAGACTTAAACATTTTTTATATTTTAATCTGGACTACAACATGCCCTAATGATTAGAAATGTTCTGATTATTGTTCAGTAAAACTTTGAGACATACGGCTTCATTAGTTAACATGTTAATTTATTATAAACTGACAATGAAAAATACTTATAAAGCATTAATTATTCTTAATGTTAATTTCTTAGTTACTGTTTAATAACATTACTAAAATCAAAAAAACTTATTGGACCTGAGATAAAACTAACAATGATCAGTTGTATTTCTTAACTAACATTAACAAAAAATACTTTCTGTAACAAACGTAGCTATTGCTCAATCTTAGTTAATCCAGAGATTACTTAGCCTACAGCTTTCTTATTTCTGCTTTAACATTTATTTCATGTCATTTTTTCAATATCGTGATAATACTGTATACTGTGATAAAAGCTTCAGCAATTAATCGCAACATGAAAATTTGATACCGTCACATGCCTAATTTAATTTATAATTTAAAATTTGTTTTTATTTCAGTTTTAGTTTAGTAATTTAAGTACTTCAATTTAAGCAAATAAAATATTTGAAATGTTGCCTTGGCAACTGACTGAAATTTTTACAGAAAATATAAAAATATTTAATAGTTTTAATACGTTTAATATTATTAATTAATTATTACTAAACGTATTAAATGTTTAATTGAAATAAATAAACATTCTCTTACAAATATAGAATTTTTAGTAAACATTTATTTAAATTAACAAATGCATCTTTTTTTAAAGTTTTAGATAATATAAATGTTGTGATTTGGTTTTGTCGGTTTTTATTTATTTTAAAATCAGCATCATTTAGATTTACTTTTGTTCAACTTAAACCAAAAATTATATAATTATAAGTATGTGTGTATATGTATATATATGTGTGTGTGTGTGTGTGTGTATATATATATATATATATATATATATATATATATATATATATATATAATGTATGTGTGTATATGTGTGTGTGTGTGTGTATATATATATATATATATATATATATATATATATATATATATATATATATAATATAAAATTTTGAATATATTTATTTTTTCTGTTAATGTTTAGAATCAGATTTTATATTATATTTATATATTAATTTATTTTTTTCAGTTAATGTTTTTAGTTTAGTTCAGTTAAAATAAAAGCAGTCTAGCCTTATTTGCAATATTTGAATTTTTTTTTATTTATTTTTTTATCAAGGTTATTTAGATTATTTTTGTGTGTGTATCTTTTTTCATTTAATGTTTAGAATCAGAATATATACAGTCAAAACAAAATTTATTCAGACACCTTAAACATTTCATTCATTAATTCAGTTTATTCACTATAGTTTAAAAAAAAATGGTAATAAAATATGACAAGATCTCAGAGTTAAACTGTGTCAGAAAAAATTAGTCTTAATTATGTCAGATAACATGGTCAGGCCAAAGTGTCTGAATAATTTTTTCAGTTTACTTTATTTAATTATACTATCCTCACTTAAAGCCAGAACTATATTGTCCTGCACCCACTAGTAAAAATATATCCAAAATATCCAAAATGTCTGAATAATTTTTGGTTTGACTGTATATATATATATATATATATATATATATATATATATATTATTATTTGCAATATTGATCATGTAAAATTATAAATTTTGACTTTACATTTTGCGTTCAGATTTGTTCCGTTGATAAAGAATGATAACCCTGACCAGAAAATAGTGGTTTAATTAGGTTCATGAAGTGACAGGTTTTCGCAAAAATGCATTTCCCATGATTCTCAGTCAGCACAAGAATGAGCAGCAGTTCCACTCCTGATGTGCCTCATGTTGCTCATTCTGGCCTGTTGGAGATGGTGTTTATTCACGTGTGTTTCCAAAGATCTGAGCATAAGTCAGTGAGAATTGACAGATTTCCTCACTTCACAAGTGTTGAGCTCCTCTGATCTCGCTCCGCTGAACAACCGCATCATTATTCATAGTCACAACTCATTCTTTGTGAACTTTTGAGTGTTAACATGCAGGGGAATGTCCTCCTGTTCTGCATGCATGAGTTTGTAGTTTGACTAGTAAAGGGTTAGTTCACCCAAAAATGAAAACCCTGTCATTAATTACTCGCCCTCATGTCGTTTCATACCCGTAAGACTTTCATTCATCTTCAGAACACAAATTAAGATATTTTTGATGAAATCTGAGATGCTTCAAAAAAGTTCATATAATCATATGTTAATATAATCTCTCTCTCTCCAGCAAGATCAGCTGTACACATGGGCGGCAGTGAGCCAGCCTCCTCCGTCGCTGGAACGCTTGGAGGGACGTTTACCTGGACACATGAAGAGCCTGTGGCCCCTGACCAGACCAGGAGAGGAGGAGCGGCCCGAACCCAAATACACAGAGGAAGGTATGAACACAAACACCGACACACACAGTCTGTAATATATTGTGTGCAACGCTGCATGGGTTTATCCCTATTAAAATCATGCCATGAAGTTGTGACACGCAGGAAGTGACATCATTTGGCCAATTTCTTCAACATGACGGGAAGACAAGTTAATAATCTCAATTTTATGTGAAACGCAAAGAAAACACTTGAATTTGTAATATTTTACTGTTTTTTTTATAATTTTAATCAAATAAATGCAGAATGTTAGTCAAAGTTCGTCTTTTAGATTCAGAAATTTGAGGTCATTTCACACTGTTCCGGCGTCTGAATGTCTAAACTAGATTATTTTTCTCACTTCTGCGTCTGCAGCGGTCGAGGAGCCGGAGGGTGAGTAACTCCGTCACGACTGTACCACTTCTGTGTGTCATTTAACATCGTCCCATTTTACTCGACGTCATTGGCTGGATTTTACTTCAGAGATATTAAGTCATTTTAGGTCATTTTTCCTCACTTGCTGCTGTTTGTTTACAAATGTTGCCTAGCAACAAGCGTGAATCACAGGACAGATTCATCAATCATCATCAGCATCTGTCCTCATCACCAAAACCATCATATTTGCATCATTCAGATGATTATGAAGGACTCTGGGTACCAGAATTAATAAGATCAGTATGATCGAATGTGTTTTGTCTGTCTTTCTGCCCATCATCTTTTGCTGTGTTTGTTGTGAGTTTACTGAGATTCCTCACGTACATGCGCAACTATATATTCATATTTACAGTACTGTAGATATTGAGTTTCTTAATGTTTGTGTGTTTCAGAGCATCAGGCTGTCGTCTCAGACCTGAAGAAACAACAGGAAGAAGAAATCCGGCAAATTCAGGTGCGTCTTTTATTCGTATTTATTAATATATAAGTTGAAGTATCATGACAAATCTGATTGAAATAGTTCTTTAAATGCAGAAAGTGTCTTTTCAACACTTGTGTCGTTCTGGTTTATTAATCGGATGTGTGAGAAGCTCGTCTCATGATGAATTAATTCCATGTTCTGCTGATGCGGGTTATTTGTGTGATTGTGTTGTTTGTTTCGAATGTTTCGCTGCTAGACGAATGTTTAATAGTTCCCAGAGTTTGATTTCAGAAATAGAAAATAAACATCTGTCATGAGCTCAACAGGAGGAGTGCGCTTCAGTGTGGACGACCAGCAGAGGGCGGCATCACTGCACACTTCAGTCCATGAGATGTTCACAAGAGGATTATAGACAGCTAGAAGACTCTGTTGAAACAGTGCATATGTATAATATATATATATATATATATATATATATATGTAAAATAACATTAAGGATGCGTATAAATGTTTAGTAGATGCTTTTATCCAAAGCCACTTACAAATTTACAAATGAGAACAATAGCAGTTGTGTGTATGTATGTGTGTGTGTATATATATAATATATATATATATATATATATATATATATATATATATATATATATATATATACACACACAAATGTATAATATATTTTTTTTATATATATACATATAGTAACAATTTAATATATACTAATTATTTATATTAATATATATATATAATTAATATAAATTGAATTGTTACTGTATATAAATTAGTATATTAATATAAATTAATATAAATTAAATTACTATATATGTATAAATGTATATAGATTATATTAATATAAATTAAATTATTACTATATAAATCATTGTTGCTAATAATTAATTATATTAATATAAATGGTTATATATGTATGTATAATTGTTTATATAAAATATATACAGTTTACATGTAACAATTTATATTATTAGTTAATAATTTATGTGTATATATATATATATATATATATATATATATATATATATATATATATATATATATACACATACTACTGTATATGTATATAAACATCTATCTAACATCACCTTTGTTCTAAAAGCCTCTATTTTATTTATTTGCTTTGACCTGCAGTATGTTTGTGACTGTTTATCATGAAATATGCATACATGTGAGAGATTTATATCATTTGTCCTTCTGACCAAATATCAGTGCTGGCTTCATCCATAACGAAAACCCTGTCAGTCAACCACCAAGAGACAAGCAGGACGACACGCTCACTCTGTCCGTTCATTCTCTGTGTTTCTCATTAAAATCTGCTCTCTATTAGGTCCTGTGGGGTCTGTTGAATTTCCCTCGTGCTGTTGGCATCTATGGTTGTGTTTCGAGTCTGAAGGCAGCTGCTCCTCATCAGTTCTGTCCACACTTCAGCAGGAAACGCATTTAACCGTGTGACATTTGCAGCAGCCTGAACACAAGCGACTTCAGTGGAAGAGAACCCCAGATTTATATCTGTTTCTGTCGTGGCGTTTATCTGCTTCTCATCACGCCTGTCTGTCTCTCTGTCTGTAGGAGGAGTCCGTGCTGAAGACGGTGAATCTGAAGCAGGAGCACGTCTGCGTGATTGAGCAGCTGGAGCAGACCATTGAAGATCTGCGCAGTAAGATCGCTGAGCTGGAGAAACAGCAGCCCCTGCTGGAGCGGGAGATCATCACGCAGGATCAGGAGTGCGGCGGGGAGGAAGGCCTCGTCCCGGACGTCTGCCATGTGGACCTACAGACAGAAAGCTCTGCTCTGCTGCCGCTGGAGGCCAAATCGGTGCAAACATCTCCTGTGGACGAGAGCTTTAGGTTTAAAGTGCCTCCTGTGGAGGCGCAGGCGCCCGGAGGGAGTGACTCCTCGCAGGGCTCTCAGTCTCAGGCTGGTTCTCAAGCGTTTGTGTGCGTCTGCCAGCAGCAGCCAGGCACTTCGGTGCCACCTCCACCACCACCTCCTCTTCCAGGAGTGGGTGCACCTCCTGCACCTCCTCCTCTCCCAGGAAGTTCATTGCCTCCTCCGCCACCGCCTCCTCCGCCACCACCTCTACCAGGAATGGGTGCGCTGCCTCCTCCACCTCCTCTACCAGGAGTATGTGCACCACCTCCTCCACCTCCTCTACCAGGACTAAGTGCGCCGCCTCCTGCACCTCCTCTACCAGGAGTATGTGCGCCTCCTCCTCCACCTCCTCTACCAGGAGTATGTGCGCCTCCTCCTCCGCCGCCTCTACCAGGAGTATGTGCGCCTCCGCCTCCACCTCCTCTACCAGGAGTATGTGCGCCGCCGCCTCCACCTCCTCTACCAGGTCTAACTGCACCTCCTCCTCTCACCACTGCAGGATCAGCACCACCACCTCCTCCTCCACCACCACCTCCTCCATCTATGGCTCCTGGAGCCTGTGCGCCTCATCTTTCCTTCGGTTTTGGCTCTTTGCCTCCTCCTCTGCCACTCGGCCTGTACGCATTAGGAGCGGCGCAGGAGAAACCGCCTCGCAAAAGTATCGTGGAGCCGCCGAGACCCATGAAACCGCTGTACTGGACACGAATACAGCTGCACGCCAAAAAGTACTTCTGCTTAACAATCATTTCTTCATTTTAGCACTTATATTAGTACTTATAGTTCATGATTTGATTTTGAGTCAAATTTGTCTGCTGATTTTGGTCAGTTGGAGTTTATGTATTTCACAGAAAATCACGTGGTGTATGATGGGCACAGACTCAGATTTTATGTGGTTCTGTCCAGTCTGAGAATTTCAAATATGTTTGATATTTTGAGTTTGTTTAGTGCATGATGGTTATGATCAGAATCTGTTCCAATTATAAAAGCAGTGTAATGTATTCCAGCCTTAAAGGGATAGTTCACCCTGAAATGAAAATTAAGTCATTTACTCAACCTGATGTTGTTCTAATGCCGTACACTCTTCTTCCTGCTTGCGCTCATCCATATAATGGCAGTGAATAGCAACCAGCATCAAGCTTTAAAAAAAAAAAAAAAAAAAAAGACGCACAAAAAAAATAACAGCCAAGGTTAGAATTTTTGTTAAATACATTAAATGCATTTCTTTTTTGATTATTTTTTTAAAATTTAAATATATATAAAAAAAAAAAAAAATATATATATATATATATATATATATATATATATATATATATATATATATATATTTATGTATTTTATTTAAATAAAAAAATTAAAATATGTATTTTATTTAAATACATTAATAAATATTGAATCATGTATTTTATTTATACATAAATATGAATGTGTATTTTATTTAAATACATTAATATATATTATTTAAATAAACATTAACTATGTATTTTATTTAAATACATTAATAAATATTGAATCATGTATTTTAAATACGCACATATATAAAAATGTTTAATCATATTTTATTTAAATGCATTAATAAATATTGGATCATGTATTTTATTTATACATAAATATGAATATTACTCGTGTATTTTATTTAAATACATTATGTATTTTATTTAAATAAAAAACATTAAATATATATTTAAATAAATACATTAATAAATATTGAATCATGTATTTTTAATAAATACGCACATATATATAAAAATGTTTAATCATATATTTTAAGTGCATTAATTAATATTGGATCATGTATTTTATTTAAATACATAAATATAAATATTTAATTCTGTATTTTATTTAAATAAATTAATAAATATTTAATCCTGTATTTTATTTAAATCTTAATAAATATTTAATCCTGTACTTTATTAAAATAAATATTTATATTTATGTAATAGTGTACTGTATTTAAATACATAAATATTTAATCCTGTGTTTTATTTAAATACATAAATATAAGTAACATATTTAAATAAAATACTTTAATAAATATTTAATTCTGTACTTTATTTAAATAAATATTTATTTTTATGTAATAGTGTACTGTATTTAAATGCATTAATAAATATTTAATCCTGTATTTTATTTAAATACATTATTAAATATTTGCAAGCCGGACTTTTTTTTCTTTTTAATTATGAAACAAGAGACATGAAACAAGCGCAGCGATGGAGGAAATGATCAATTACACAGTTTAAAGTCATCATATACAGATAGACACCACTGACCAATCATAATGAAGTATTCCAGAGAGATGGGCGATATAATTGAGTTAACTAAATTAAAAGCAGTTATTCATTTTGATTCATGTTCATCAGTGTTTTTCATTCCTCCGCAGGGACTCAAATTCTCTCGTATGGGAGGCGATCGAAGAGCCATCCGTGGATTTTGACGAGTTTGTCGAGCTTTTCTCCAAAACGGCAGTCAAGGAGAAGAAGAAACCTCTTTCGGACACAATCAGCAGGTCGAAGACCAAGCAGGTGAGCGGAGATGAATCTGTTCGGCAGGCGTCGCTCGGGCTGGCGGGGCCGTGGGTCATCCGGTGTTATGTCTGCAGCTCAGGATCAAGCTTAAATACAGTTTTATTGCGCTTGAACGCAGGGAAACTATTTCCATGACTTAGTTCTGACGTTTGTGTACAGAATCCGGCTCCTCTGCCGACAGCTGTGAGTAAATGCCCGAACGCTTGGCACGGGCGCGCACCGGCGGAGAATTCCAGCTCCCAGTTCTCGGGAGGGAATTTGCTGATTGGAAATATGACCGAAAGATCCCGTAAAAAGCAGCTCATAAATTTCTCTGGTTTTATCAGATCTGTGTGCTTCTCGCACTCGGTCTGTTTCTATAACGGCTCCACAACTATGCAAAATTCTGTTAAAATGGATCAACAGAAACATACTTCAACTTTTGTTTTGTCAAGTAAGCTTTATTTCTACAGAGCTTCAAACAGTACAGATAATAAAACCCATTTACTGTTGTCCCACGCCTACTTTTAAACCTAGATGATCATGATATCATTGCTGCATTTCTAAAACAGATCATCTAAACAAACCATTTGAATATTCTGTATGTATTATGTGAAAATCAATTTTTACGCACATTATGAACCACAGTTGTGGAATCATGCATATCTGAATTGAGCTCATTTCATAATTGATGAACTTTACAGTGTTATTGAAGTGAATGATGGTGATTTGAGATGGAAATGACACTCATGTCTGGCCTGTGGGTCGTCGGTAGTAATAAACTAGTCTGAGTGTGAACGGACCGGATTTATTAGGCTCTTGGCGCCTGTGCAAACTCCTCAGATCTTCAGTTTGTATCTGTCGTTTTGTTCCTGCCTCCAGCTCGTGTTTTCACCCGGTTAACGCTCATCCTTGACCCGTCGTTCTTTCACCTGTGGGCTTCGGCTCTGCTCCGGATCAAAGACGCTCAGCTGGATCAGATCGGACCGACGCTGCAGGCCTACAAACCAAACGCATTACTGTCCCAAAGACAAGACAGTGAAATCAAAACAGTGCTGTACACCTGGATCTAGACAAATAAAACGATAAAATAATGACTTGAATTTTTAATCATTAACACGTTGAATGTGCATTTTATTTATTTATTAGATTATTATTTTAATATATTTAGATTTCAGTCCAAAATAAAAAGGTGTTTTTTTTTATTTTTTATTATAGTATATTTAAATGAATACATAAATGTATTTTATTATATATTATTTAAATCCATTAAGAAATTATGTATTTTATTTAAATAAAAAAAACATTAAATATGTATTTTAATTAAATAAATACATAAATATAAATATTTAATCATGCATTTTATTTAAATAAATAAATATAAATATTTAATTATTTATTTTATTTAAATACATTAAGAAATTTAATATTTATGTATCTTATTTAAAAACCAGTAAATATAGAATCATAGATTTTATTTAAATAAATACATAAATATAAATGTTTAATCATATATTTTAATTAAATACATAAATATAAATATTGAATCATGTATTTTAAATACATAAAAATAAATTTTGAATCATAGATTTTATTTAAATAAATGCATAAATATAAATGTTTAATAATATATTTTAAATGCATAAATATAAATATTAAATTATGCATTTTATTTAAACATTTATATTTATACATTTATTTTATCATATACACTACCAGTCAAAAGTTTGGACACGGTAAGATTTTTAATGTTTTTAAAAAGTTTCGTCTGCTCACCAAGGCTGCATTTATTTAATTAAAAATACAGTAAAAACAGTAATATTGTGAAATATTATTACAATTTAAAATAACCGTTTTCTGTTTGAATATATTTTAAAATGTAATTTATTCCTGTGATCAAAGCTGAATTTTCAGCATCATTACTCCAGTCTTCAGTGTCACATGATCCTTCAGAAATCATTCTAATATGATGATCTGCTGCTCAAGAAACATTCATTGTGTACAATTGTACTAAATATTTGAGTACAATTTTTTTTTTTTTTTTTTTTTTTCAGGATTCTTTAGTACACAACTGTTTTCAACATTGAAAATAATCATAAATGTTTCTTGAGCAGCAGATCATCATATTAGAATGATTTCTGAAGGATCATGTGACACTGAAGACTGGAGTAATGATGCTGAAAATTCAGCTTTGATCACAGGAATAAATTACTTTATAAAATATATTCAAACAGAAAACAGTTTTTAAATTTTTAAATTGTAGTAATATTTCACAATATTACTGTTTTTACTGTATTTTTAATTAAATAAATGCAGCCTTGGTGAGCAGACCAAACTTCTTTTAAAAACATTAAAAATCTTACCGTGTCCAAACTTTTGACTGGTAGTGTATTTTATTTAAATACATAAATATAAATATATAATCATAGATTTTAAGTATATAAATAGTTTTATTTAAAACAGTAAGAGTTTTTTGCATTGGTAGTGTTCATGGGAGAAATTTTTAATTGTCATTACAACTGCCACAATGCAAAAAAAAATATATATTTTCCTTAGATTTCAGAGCGAATTATGATCTGCACATGGGGCGTTTTTCTTGTGGTGTACAGCTTCAGAAGGGTTTCTGGGACAGAATGTTTGAGCCGCGCCGTATTTTGAGGTGTTTGGCGTCTGTGGCTTTTTTTTTTTTTTTTTTTGTTCCGAGGGACGCGGAAGCACTTTGTCTCGACGCTGATGGAGACGCGCTTTATACGACTGTAGCCGTGTCTCATTTATTCAACCAGCCACACAGACTCGCTCTTGCTTTTCACTCAGAGCACCACAAGCTTAATAAGAAATGGGAAAATGTGGTATCTTTTAATCCCAAAGGAATGTTGATTTTGTTTAGGTGCTTTACCAAAAACAGCCACCGGGCTACACCCACGCTCCATTTGATGCGTTTCCTGTCACAAATTAATACATTTGTCACTATCACTTCTTTCACAAAACAGCAGCTACATACGGAACCTTAAGTCTCAGAGCTTTCCAACGATATGAGTTTTGTCAAGATTAGAAAAAGATTTGATTATAAAAGTCCAGTAAATTTTGTACAATTTGAAACATAAATCCACCCACTAGTGGGAGGAGCCTGCTAAGTAAGGGATAATCCACAGCTAGCTGTGCATTAAATGATTTTAATGCACAACATGGAGGCAAAGAACCAGCCAATGCGAAGCGGAGTGCATTCAGATCGTTTAATGCACATCTAGCCATGGATTATCCCGTTTAGTGTTGTCAAAAGTACCGACTTTGATACCAAGTCGGCAGTGAAATTTTAAAAATATGGCACTGAGCGCAGTTGAGTGGAATCGTAAACACCCCTGATTGGCCATTTGAAAGCACACGGAAGTGTTTGAATTTGAAAGTGGGAGCGTTTGAAAGCAGGTGTCTATGGAAGGCTTAAAGTTTCAAAAACGTGAATTTTAACATGTTAAAAATACGTAAAATATATTTTACACATTAAATGCGCGTTTACACGTTAACAAGATGATTTTTCAAGCGCAAACGTGTTAAATACGTGTGAAATGTGTATTTTATGCGTTGTTAACGTGTTAAAATTCACATATTTTTTAACCATTTGGCCTTCCATACGCTGATAGACGCTTATGAAGAGCGTTATTGATGTCTATTTACAACATTTTTTTAAAGCATTGATTTTTGTAGCCAATCAAAGACGTATCTGTTGAGTGCGTGAACACAATGGCCAATCAGAGATATTTAAGAATCTGCTCAACTGTGCTCAAATACTGCCTTGATATCGAAGTCAGTACTTTTGACAACACTAAACCCGTTTATATCATGGTCATTTGCCAGAATTGACAATTTAAAGATGTTTTTGATTTTTGCAGCGCAATATTTGACCAGAAGGGTAAAAAAGATTATTTTTGTCAGTTACGATTCATTTAGATCCAGCATTCTGGAGTGTGTGAGTGTGTGCATCAATGAAAACAGCGCATTAATATAGAATGGTGATTTATTGCACACCTTTCAGCCAATCAGAATCGAGTATTCAGACAGATCATGGTATATAAGGTTTTAAAGTACGGTTTTCCGTGTTAACGTAATGATTTGATTATACAATAGTGCTGAAAATTTTGTAACCTGACTCGACCCACTAAAAGTTTTTAAAGTACCATTTCCATGCTGTAACAGTGTCTAATTTCACAGGGTGAAATTCAGTGTTTAACCTTTCAAATGATACCTAATTTATGATGATTACTAAAATATGTGATGGCAATAAAGCACACCAAGCGTCCCGCTGACAGTGAACCGGTTAAAGGTTTTGTGTGTGAAATGGTAATTCTGAAGACCTGTATTCTCCGATGATGTTTGACGGATCTGGAGGTAATTTGTCTCGCCGAAGGGCCGTTTGACCTGAAAAACATCAGCGTCTCCTGTTTAATGCAGAAGAACTGGCCTTTTTGTTGGCTCTCATGTTTTAAACATGATCTCAGAGGGAATAATAATGAGGGAAATAATTGGAGACTCGTTTCCGTAACTGTCAAGAGTTGCCCGGCAACATTTTCTTTTGATAAAGTAACGTGTTTTGTTTGGTATAATTGCCTGCAGTTGATAATTGTTGCGTTTTGCCCTGTAATGCCGTTGGTGACCTATTCAGACTTTTTTTTTTTCTTTGCCGATTGCTTGCATTTTTTGCTTAAGAAAAGGTTTGAAGGTTGATTAGAACCATGGAGAGAGAGCGTGTGGACGGGGTTCTGCTTCTGTCTAGTTTGTTTGTGTTTTTGGCAGCGGGACGACCGAACGAAATCAACAACAGAGAAAAAAGCCATCGAGCATCTTTTAAAGCTCAATTGTTTGCCTGAGTTTTCGGTCTAATTACATAAAACATTTCTCATGTAGTCACGGCTTGTTATGGAGATTTCTGCTTCTGCCTGTTTGGTTTCTGTTTGCAGGAATCTCTCTCATCTACTTCCTGTTGATCAGCTGACGCTGTGTTCTTCACATTCAATTGTAGTTTGGGGTCCAGATCAGTTTGTGTGAGGTGTATTGTGGTCTGGTTCCTCTCTGACGTCAAGCAGACGCCCGTGATTGATCTGAAGTCAGTCAGACGGTTGTCATGTTCCTGTTTGACGTGTTTATGATCACGTGTTCGTGTTTGCATGTGCAGACGGACCTCATTGTCCTCATGATTGATAAAGATCAGCGCTGAATGAATTGGGTTTTGTTCTTCAGGTTGAAGTCGAGCCGAGACCACTTTTCTTTTAAAATTAGGACATAATGACCAAATAGATGCAATTACAGACATAAAGACGCTGAGTCAATGTTCTGACGATCACCTGAGATTAAATTGTTTATATATTTCAGTAAATATGAGTGTCACAGCTTCGCAGTATTTAGTTATTTGGAAGCTATGAAGGGTATTTTCAGACCTGTAGATCGTTTCCTTTGTCCCGAAACGGGGACTTAATTTGTTATAATGTTGGTTTTTCTTGGTTCGGTTCGCTTTCACAAGGCAACATTCACAAGTGTAACAATGTGTTTATGCAAGTCACATGTGAGTAAAGCAGAGTTTCCTCTGCGTCATCCATCAAGATGGATTGACAAGTTCACTCCGCGATTATCTGTAAAGCCACAATTTCTTGTGGCAACTGATGTTATGTATATATATTGCTACTAAACAAAAAAAATGATTTAAAGATTTAAACTCGCAATTGCGTGACAAAGTCAGAATTGCGAGAAATCAAGTCAGAATTGGGTGATATCAAGTCGGAATTGGGAGAAATCAAGTCGGAATTGCGTGAAATCAAGTCGGAATTGGTAGAAATTCAGAATTGTGAGAGAAAGTCGATGACGAATAAAATAAGAATTTACAATTTTCACTGAGAAATTGCTAGTTCACAAATAATTACAAAGAAACTGCATTAAATTAAAAGTAAAAATTTAAAGTGAAAAGTACTTTCAAAAAGTACTTTGAAATACTGTTTTCTTGTCAAATGTTTTCCAACAATGTTTTACAACTTTGAAAAAAAAAAACGTTTTTACAGTGAATGAACGTCTAACAGCATCTTTTATCTGTTCGGGAAACCCTCTTCAAGTGGGAGACTTAAATAAACTAAATAATTTGTATGCTTTATATGATGTGCAAAAGCACTTGAGGTCATGTTATATTATATCTATGTACATCTATCAGCGTCTTTTATACTCTCTTCAAATATGCTCATTATGTGCATAATGTTTGTTTTTTTTTAACTCAGTAAGGCACTTGAGGCAGTGTTATTGTGTATTAAACACAATATTTTCCATGCATTGCATCTTTCATACATGTTCATAATAGAGCACAACCTCAAGTGTCTTATTGTCGCTGGTCACATGATGTGATGTGCTTGAAATCTTCTTAGTTGAATAAATGAGTGTGTGTTTTTTAGGTGGTGAAGCTGCTAAACACCAAGCGCTCGCAGGCGGTGGGGATTCTGATGTCCAGTTTACATCTCGACATGAAGGACATTCAGCACGGTGAGCTGAATTTATTCTTCTAATGCATTTCTTTCTGCTTTTTCATATTTTTGTGTGATTTAAAATGAACATTACATTAACGAGGCAGTTCAGGGATCCACTAGTAAATCTGATTTCAAACCGACCCGAAGTTCTACTCTTAGACGGGTCGTCACGTGACTTTGCGTCGGACGGATCGTTTGCGGTCATCAGCAGGTCGAGGTGGAGGTTTTGTTCTGGCATGCGTGTTTCCTGTTTTCTTCTCGCCCTTTCATTTGAATGCTCGTCCGGGCATTGACGTGTTCTTGGAGTCACGGAGCGTCTGGCATTCTCTGGGTGGCAGCGAGTGTTTCCTGATGCTCTGATAGCCTGCAGGTCACAGGCGGCTCTGGGCAGAAACGCCATCAGATCCATAACATATCAGATGGACCCTGAACGTGAACCTCCTCTGAACAAACTCGTGCATTGAAATAACTTTGTTGTTGTTTTGATAAATCAATCATCCATGCTGCAGGACGTGACACACACTCTGCGAACAATTACTGATATTTCCATATAATTTATGGATGATTTAGACACATTTCCGACACAGAGTCGGTTAAACGAGACGTTTGAGAGGAATTCAGCGCTCGTCTGCTGTGAAGCTTTCATCATCCTCGTCTCCTTGAGTCAAACACAGACGTGTGACATCATCATGCACATGATAGGTGTTTGTCACACAAGCTCTTACATGAGCTTTACCAGGATGGCGAGAAGTCACGTGGACATAAACGTGCACTTATCTGTCTGATACACAAGTTTGTGCATCCCAAAGTTTGAAGACAAGTTGAAGCGTGTATTAATGCTTTCATCCCCACCATTTATTTTTCAACCGCTTGCCATATTTTCACCATCCTTCAAACCCTCATTGAGACTCGCCCTACATTTGACTTTTTTCCCCCTTTTTATATGCATCAACAAAAAAGTTCACTCTGGAGTGATTTGCTTTACTTGTTTGCTTATGTATTTGCACATTTACTTATTTGCTTACATATTTTCTTTGTTTACTCATTTGCTTATTTAGTTATATTTATTTACGTATTTGCTTTCTTATGTTTACTCATTTGCTTGCTTATTTACTCATTTACGTATTGCTTTCTCGTGCTTATTTGCTTACATATTTGCTTACTCATTTGCTTGCTTGTTTACTTATTTTCTTATTTGTAGGGATGCACCAGTATCGGTATCGGGCCAGATACCAAGCTCATGTACTTGTACTCGTACTCCTAAAAATACCCGCAATGCCAAAGACCGATACATCATGTGACGTAACTGACAGAATTTTCCGTGCACAGACACACCGACAGCAGCAGCAGAAACAATGTCAGCCTCGGGTGTGGAAATACTTAAAATTTAATGATGACAACACACACATTGCAAACTGCATGCAAATCGCGCTGAATGATAGACCAGAAGCACTCGCTCTCACTTTCTTGTGCGCGGTCCCAGTTCTCCTTGCGCCTGAATGGTAAAATGCACAAATAATTATCAAAATGTCCATCGTGTGGAGTATCTCACGTAAATATAGTCGGTTATGGCTTAAGTGGATGTAAACAGGATATGTGTCAGTATATTACATCCTTGGATTCGGTCTTAAAGGGAGAGTAGCCTATTAAATATTTGTCTGTCTTTTAATGTTAATAAAACAACAAAAGATGTTAAATGAATGTGTGTGTGTGAGAGATATATATATATATATATATATATATATATATATATATATATATATATATATATATATATATATATATATTGTGAAATAAAATTTCTCATATTATGGTCACATTGCCCACTCGTCCCGAATTCCACTTGAGAAATCTGGTCACCCTAGGTTGTGTTTACATTGGTTCACAAAGGCAGGTTAAAAAAGACTTGTTTTTTTTTTAATTATTATCATTTAAAAAGTATTACTTTTTTTGGAGTAATAATAAAGAAGCTGTCCTACATTCATTAGTCTCACTGTGTTGTACTTGGAAAACTGCCACATCACCAAAAAAAAGAAATGAATAGGTATCCGTACCAGGAAAAAAAAATATCGGTACTTGTACTCGGTCCTTAAAGGGTTAGTTCACCCAAAAATGAAAATTCTATCATTTATTACTCACCCTCATGCCATTCCACACCCGTAAGACCTTCGGAACGCAAATTAAGATATTTTTGTTGAAATCCGATGGCTCAGTGAGGCCTGCATAGCCAGCTGACATTTCCTCTCTCAAGATCTATTAATGTACTAAAAACATATTGAAATCAGTTCATGTGAGTACAGTGGTTCAATATTAATATTATAAAGCGACGAGAATAAAACAACAAAATAGCGACTTCTATAGTGATGGCCGATTTCAAAACACTGCTTCAGGAAGCTTCGGAGCGTTATGAATCAGCGTGTCGGAGCGCCAAAGTTACGTGATTTCAGCAGTTTGGCGGTTTGACAAGCGATCCGAATCATGATTCGACACAAAAGATTCATAACGCTCCGAAGCTTCCTGAAGCAGTGTTTTGAAATCGGCCATCACTATAGAAGTCGCTATTTTGTTTTTTTGGCGCACCAAAAATATTCTCGTCACTTTATGATATTAATATTGAACCACTGTACTCACATGAACTGATTTAAATATGTTTTTAGTACATTAATGGATCTTGAGAGAGGAAATGTCATTGCTGGCTATGCAGGCCTCACTGAGCCATCGGATTTCATCAAAAATATCTCAATTTGTGTTCCGAAGATGAACAAGGTCTTACGGGTGCGGAACGGCATGAGGGTAATAAATGATATTTTCATTTTTGGGTGAACTAACCCTTTAAAAAATGGTATCAGTGCATCCCTACTTATTTGCCTTCTCATTTGCTTATGTATTTGCTTATTTACTTAATTTATGTGGTATCTTTAAATTATTGCCATTTGTACAATGTTGTATTGAAGGATTAGTTCACTTCAGAATGAAAATTTCCTGATAATTTACTCACCCCCATGTCATCCAAGATGTTCGTCTTTTTCTTCAGTCGAAAAAAAAAAAAAAAGGTTTTTGAGGAAAACATTCCAGGATTTTTCTCCATATAGTGGACTTCACTGGGGTTCAACGGGTTGAAATGTCAGTTTCAGTGCAGCTTCAAAGAGCTCTACATGATCCCAGACAAGGAATAAGAGTCTTATCTAGAGAAACCATTGATCATTTTCTAAAAAAAAAAAAAAAAATTATATACTTTTTAAACCACAAATGCTCGTCTTGCACTGCTCTGTGATGCTCCACACATTACGTAATCATGTTGGAAAGGTCACGCGAGACGTAGGCGGAAGTACTGATCAAGTGTTTATAAAGGAAACGGCCTTTACAAAAAAGGTAAAACAACGACGTCGGACGATTTTGAAGTTGGAGGAGAAGATGAGATGGAGTTTTTCGCCCTACCGCAGTACTTCCGCCTACGTCACACAAGACCTTTCCAACGTGATTACGTAATGCGTGGAGCATCACAGAGCAGTGCAAGATGAGCATTTATGGTTAAAAAGTGTATAATTTTTATTTTTTAGAAAATGTCCGATGGTTTCTCTAGATAAGACTCTTATTCCTCGTCTGGGATCATGTAGAGCTCTTTGAAGCTGCACTGAAACTGACATTTGGACCTTCAACCCGTTGAACCCCAGTGAAGTCCACTATATGGAGAAAAATCCTGGAATGTTTTCCTCAAAAACCTTCATTTCTTCTCCACTTTAGAAAGAAAGACAAACATCTTGGATTACGAAGTGAACTAATCCTTTAAGAGCCTATTTTTTTTTTTTTCTAATAAAGAACTTTGTCATGATCTACAGCAAAAGACTAGTAATGAATAAATTAACTGTAAAACTCGACACTTAACTTTTGTTTCTGCTTGCTTTTCGTTTTATATTTTTAAATATTTTAAAATATTCAATTAATATAAATACATTTTATTTTACCACAATGAAATAAGAGAAATTTTGTTTAATATTTAACTTTTTTTTTTTTTAAAGTTTCATATAATGAACCAGTTATTGAACTTCAGTTATTGTGGTTCATGCAACATTGACACATACTGCAGTAGTGAGTGTGTTTTTATTTTTAGATATGATGATGATGATGATGATGATTTTTGTCTAATGTCTGCCTGTTTTTGTGTCTCCAGCGATCCTGAATCTGGATAACACAGTGGTTGATCTGGAGACATTACAGGCCCTCTATGAGAACGTAAGCAGAAAACGTCTGTAAACAAGTGTGAAGTTGACTGATGACTGTTTGCAAATTTATATTTGAGTAATGTTTGCTTGTAAAAACTATGCTCATATTTGTGTTTTTTTTTTCCCCTTTTCATCTGTTTTTTTAACCCTTTGTAATAGAGACCTTAAAAGTCTCTCTCTTTCTAGAATTTATGCACATCTTGGCGTTTCAATCCAGGTTTTTATATGCAATATCCCAATTTCCTTTTAAAATTGGTGGATGGAAACAAGGCTACTGATGCTTTTCTACATTCTTATGTTTTTCGTTTGTGTTGAATGTGCGTCTGCAGTGATCATGTGACTCAAACACATCATGCTAATGATGACACACCTGTAGTCTAGATCACAGTGTGAAAAATGTTCCTCAGAACAATACGATGTCAAACATTTCTGAACTCAAACACTGTCTGAAAATCTTCACTTGCACAATCCTGAAATATAATAACGTTAAAACAAATTTAGAAACCACATTGTACCCTAAAAGCATGTGTGGAGAAAATCGCCCCACAGCTTTTGGACGCGTGCTTTGATGGAAATAGCCAAAATGCAGCTTTTGTTTTAGTATGAGAGCTGCTTTTGCATAAATATAATTTATTTATTTTAAAGCATCACGTGCCAAACTCGCGCACTACTTTGAACTGTGGTGAGATTCGATCCTGATAGTCTTCAGATTGATCATCTGAGAGTCCGTCTGTCTGTCGAAGAGGAAACATTAAGATGTTTTTGTCTGGCTCGCTCCGTAATTATGAAATCCAGACCCGTTCGAAGGGCAAAAAAAGAAAAACATACAGAGTCTTTTGCAGTCAGACTCCAGTAATGCACCTAATGATCGCGCTAATGTGTTTTTTTCCCTCGTTTTATGAGCGCGAGTTTCCAGTCTGGCACGTATACAGATGTCAGTCCCGTATAAATATCAAGCCGCCAATCTTCTAGCAGCGGCCGCTCGCTGTCGTATCTGTATATTGTCTTTTGATATCTGCCTTTGAGTTTGCGTTTGAAGGCGCTCGCGGCCGAGCCTTTGTGAAAGCTGCTTCATATTAAAAGTATTTACACTTAAAACGCAGTAAATGGGATGCAGAGCGCAGGCCGTGGAGGCAGCGCTCGTCTAATCACTGCGTTTGAAGTGCCGTGTGTATATGTGCGGCTGTGATAGATCTCGTGATGATGCTTAATGGAGCCGAGAACTTTTCCAGAGTTTATATTCACGCCTGGGCCGTACACAAGTCGCTCTCCTGAACCAAAGTGTTTGTCTTAGCCTCATTTTTTCAGTGCGTCTCTCTTGTGTCTGAGACGGAGAGAGAGCAGTTTTCTCTCTTTGATCACCTTCCTGATGGCCCTAAACCGCTCGGCTGTGTGCATTTCTGTGCCGTTTGATGTCGGCTGGTTTGTTTATGAAGGTATTTATTCTGCAGTTCTGCTCGGAGGGAAACTCTGCCGTCTGTGTGGCGACGGCTGATTCTCTTACACACCTAGTGAATGACAGTTAGACAGGAAAACTTGCATTTTAAAGATGTGCTGCATTCAAAGCACTTCATATGTTTTTATTTTTACCCATATTGAGCATTATTTTGACACTTGATTGGTCCGAATGGTGTCTGATTGGATATGCGTGATGCAAATGCCATCTGATTGGATATGAAAATGCGTTAACGGGTGTAGCGGTACATGTAATTGTCTCGAACCGTCATGGTACGGACGTCACGGTTCGGTGCATACAGTCAGACGATGAATACTGTCAGTCACAGGCGATCCACACTCCAATCCAGAAGGGGGCGCTTGCGAGCTGCAACTTCCTACTAATCTCTTCCGTTTTGCTTTAAAATATAGCATTCTGTGCTGAATTTAAATGGGTCCGATACGGTTTAAAAACCGAGGTATGTACCGACCCGGCATTTTTGTGTACCGTTACACCCCTATTATGCGTGATGTAAAATGCCATCTGATTGGATATGTATATTCATAATGATGCAAATGCCGTCTGATTGGATATGCATATTCATAATGAGGCAAATGCCGTCTGATTGGATATGCATATTCATAATGAGGCAAATGCCGTCTGATTGGATATGCATATCTGTGATGCAAATACCAAATAATTGGATATGCATATGCGTGATGCAAATGCCCTCTGATTGGCTATGCGTGATGTAAATGCCATCTAATTGGATATGCATATTCATAATGATGCAAATGCAATCTGATTGTATATGCATATTCGTACTGATGCAAATGCTGTCTGATTGGATATGCATATGTGTGATGCAAATACCATGTAATTAGATATGCATATACATGATGCAAATGCCCTCTGATTGGCTATGCGTGATACAAATGCCATCTAATTGGATATTCATATGCGTGATGCAAATGCCGTCTGATTGGATACACATATGCGTGATGCAAATGCCATCTGATTGGCTATGCGTGATACAAGTGTCATCTAATTGGATATGCGTGACACAAATGCCATCTAATTGGATATTCATATGCGTGATGCAAATGCCGTCTGATTGGATATGCATATGCGTGATGATGCAAATGCCATTTGATTTGAGTTTCACAGCTGCTGTTTGTCTCAAATGCATCTTGGAGGTTATTTAAACATGATTGGCTGATCAGTAAAAATGCATGAAGTGAACAAATGAAAATGCACTCGTTTGGCATTTGGTCATGTTGCCACAGTTCTAGGTGGTTGCTAAGGTGCCCTGGATGGTTGCTAGGTGGTTACTGAGATTATTGCTTAAGGCAAGACACTACAGGTGAATATAGTAAAAATAGATATCACCATAATTACACAGTTGATTAATCACAGTACATTAAGCCAAATGTTATGTTTAAATATGAAATTTAAATTAGCATTTTCTATAATTAAATATGCACTCATTTGCCTACATTTTCAGACCAGAAATCTGAACATTGCATAAAGCTTGTTTGATTTTTGTTGACATAGAGCTAAAGGTTTTTGGATTCCGGAAATCTTTTTATCACTCCATAAATCAGAAAATACTGTCAATAGCAAGGCAAAATACATTTTCACTATGTTTTTAGGGGTAAAATGTTCTCTAGATCAGGTGAATGATATATGAACACAACTTCAGAATATAGATATGAATAAAACTATAAAGTTTGGTGTGTGTGAAGCTGCTAAAGTGGAGATTTCTGACTCAAACTCACCACCTTTAAAGAGATGGATCGTGATTGAAATCTACGGACGCATATAGATAAAGTGCAACAAAAAAAGACTTTTGGATGTTTTCATTTCACTAGACACATTAACGAAGCAAAGTAGACCTCAGAACAGAGCAGTGCTTGAACAAACAATTGTTTTGCCTGATATGTCTCGCATTAAGCGATGCTTAAACGATGCAGGAAGGTTTTTAAGCTTGATCTCAGTTTCTGTCCTCTCTGGTCTCTTGATGATGTGCTGGCATTGGCGTAGTGCGTATCTGTCTCTCTGTCTTTCCTGTGTCAATTGCGTCTGGCTGTTTGATGTACTTTCACAATACCACATTTTCCATAATTTGCAGCCCTAAACTCCGTTTCTGTTGTTCTTTTGCTCGGAGAGAAGGAAACTCATGAGACGGTGTGGCTTTTATTGGACTCTGGCTTCCTAACGACTTTGATTACGACTCTGTTCTCCTTCCAAACGAACCCAAATAATAATGCGGCTAAACGCAAAGAACACCAGTGTGCATATTTGTGTGAAATACAGTGGATGCTGTGAAAGTGGCACTGACTACACCATCAACAAAGCGTATTCTGACCAACAACTACTGTAGATGTCAGTTTTATTCTTTCAGTTTATTGTCCAATAACAGTTTGATTGTGTTGAAAATGAAATGCTGTTTTGTGGTTTCAGAGAGCCCAGCAAGATGAGCTGGAGAAAATCGAGAAACACATCAAATCCTCAAAAGACAAAGAAGGAAGCAAACCTCTGGACAAACCCGAACAGTGAGGAAAACACATACAAAAGTTGAACCGAAGTGAAAAGTTTTCATAACTTAATATATGCAGATCAGAACATATTTTTGTTAGTTGGGAACAAGTCTTAACCAGGTGCTCTTCATTTTTGTGGGAATTATTTATTTAACGTTGAACTGTTTGAATTTATAGCTCAAAACTCTCTAAACATTTTAATTTATTTTTGCTCACAGGTTCCTCCATCAGCTCTCCCAGATTCCTGATTTCTCCGGACGAGTCTTCTGTATTCTCTTTCAGTCGACATTCACCGAATGCATCTCGTCTGTTCAGCGCAAACTCCAGATTCTGCAAAGAGTCTGCAAGGTGCGGCACGTCTGCAAAAACGAACATGCAGCACAACAACCAAGCACTGGATTAGTGTGATTCTGTCCAATCCTTAATCAAACATCCCGATTGTTTGTAATGAATCATTTGAACCATTTGGTGAATCTTATGTGAATCAAATACAGGAATCATTGATCTGAATCAGGCAGAAAACTCGCTTACTCACCGAATTGACTCAGATGACTCACTTACTCACCGAATTGGCTCAGATGACTCGCTTGCTCACCATATTAGGCTTGTTCGAGATGCATCGGTGCTGCGCCGACCGATCGTGTATGACATCAAAGTGCCGCGAGAGCAATTCAAAAGCATATGGACTCGTATGCTCTCCAAACGCTCTTGCGGTACTTTGATGTCATACACGATCGGACTGCGCAGCGCCAATGCATCTCGAACAAGCCTGTTGGCTCAGATGATTCACTTGCTCATAAAAAAATCAACCCGGATGACTCGTTTACTCACCGAATTGGCTCGGATGACTCGCTTGCTCACTGTATTGGCTCAGATGATTCATTTGCTCACCAAACAGGCTCACATGACTTCTTTACTCACAGAATTGGCTCAGATGACTCACTCACTGAATTGGCTGGGATGACTCGCTTGCTCACCAAATCAACTCGGATGACTCACAGAATCGACTCAAATTACTTGTTTGCTCACCAAATTAGCTCAGATGACTCGCTTGCTCACCAAATCAACTCAGATGACTAACCGAATTGGCTCAGATGACTTGCTTACTCACAAAATCAACTCAGATGACTCACTTACTTACTTACAGAATCGGCTCAGATGACTCACTTACTCACCGAATTGGTTCAGATGACTCATTTACTCACCGAATTGGCTCGGATGACTCGCTTGCTCACATGACTTGTTTACTCACAGAATTGGCTCAGATGACTCACTCACCAAATCAGCTCCGATGACTCGCTTGCTCACCAAATCAACTCAGATGACTAACCGAATTGGCTCAGATGACTCGCTTGCTCACAAAACGACTCAGATGACTCGCTTGCTCACAGAATCTACTTAAAGGACTAAGCGAATTGGCTCAGATGACTCGCTTGCTCACCAAATCGACTCAGATGACTGGTTTGCTCACGGAATCGACTCAAATGACTTGCTTGCTCACCAAATCAGCTCAGATGACTCGCTTACTCACCGAATCGGCTCGGATGACTCGTTTACTCACAGAATTGGCTCGGATGACTCACTTGCTCACTGTATTGGCTCAGATGATTCATTTGCTCACCAAACAGGCTCACATGACTTGTTTACTCACAGAATTGGCTCAGATGACTCACTCACTGAATTGGCTCGGATGACTCGCTTGCTCACCAAATCAACTCAGATGACTCACAGAATCGACTCAAATTACTTGCTTAATCACAAAATTAGCTCAGATGACTCGCTTGCTCACAGAATCTACTTAAAGGACTAACCGAATTGGCTCAGATGACTCGCTTGCTCACCAAATCGACTCAGATGACTGGTTTGCTCACGGAATCGACTCAAATGACTTGCTTGCTCACCAAATCAGCTCAGATGACTCGCTTACTCACTGAATCAACTCAGATGACTCACCGAATTGGCTCAGATGACTCGCTTGCTCACCAAATCAGCTCAGATGACTCACTCGCTCACCGAATTGACTCAGATTACTCACCAAATCAGCTCAGATGACTCACTGAATTGACCGAATGTGTGTTGCACTTGAATGTTTAAATTGGCAAGGTTAAAAACATGAAAATAATAAATGTTCACAACAGTGCAGCACTGCCTGAATCAGGACAGTGACAATTCTATCAACTCTTGGCCAATTTACTAGCCATTGGCTAATTAAAGACATTTTTTTTTAGTCACCTAGTGTGAAATTTAGTCACATATGCGAGTGAGTTAGAGGGTTATTATGACAGCAGAAACAACTTAAAATACTCAGTCATTTATGGTCATACAGATAAGAGTAAGGCATCATTTAAACTGGGAAAAGGGTCTGTTTTTGTGTACACTCACAATAAAAACAAAACATTGTGCTTTTGTATAATAGAGGATGCCGCTTTCTGCTGTCACGGTTTCCTTTTCGTGAAATTTGTGGAGCCTGTCACAAATTAATCGAAACTAAGCGTATAGGCTATCAGCAAGCTCTTGGTGCCATCTGAACTCGCCATTCTTGTTTTGGGTTGGTGCGTCGATTGTCTCTCCTTCTGCTGCTCTTTTGTCCTGTTGTGGCGCCCCCTTCTGGATTGGAGTGTGGATCACCTGTGACTGACTGTATTTGTCGTCTGACTGTTTGCACCGAACCATGATGAAGTACACCTCTACTGATAACAGATTTTTTTTCAGACGTCACAAATGCAAAGATTGTCCCGTTTTGTCCTTGAATCCAGGTTTCTATGCTTCTCTCTCCAGACTCTTCAGAGCGGTTCTGGAGTTCTGAAGATTCTTGGTTTAGTTTTGGCTTTTGGTAATTTCATGAATGGAGGGAATCGCACCAGAGGTCAAGCAGATGGCTTTACGCTAGACATTCTGCCCAAACTCAAGGATGTCAAGAGCAGTGTAAGACAGACACACACACACATACTCACACCTTAACTGGTTTAGTTGATTCAATCAGCTGACTTTTCTCTTCTGGTTTTCAGGACAACAGTAAAAGTCTTCTGTCATACATCGTGTCGTACTACCTGAGACACTTTGATGAGGTGAGGTTCATTTATGATGCTCTCACAGAACTGCATGGTCCAAAAATGTTTAAAATCTTCAGAGTGTGTGTGTGTGTGTTTGTTTCAGGACGCGGGCAGGGAGACGTGTGTGTTTCCTCTCCCAGAACCTCACGACCTGTTTCAGGCCTCTCAGATGAAGTTTGAGGACTTGACTAAAGATCTTCTGAGACTTCGAAAAGATCTGCGAGGTAAAATGAAATAAATATTGACAGATGGATGAGTGTATGTGTTTATGACTCAATGTACCCTTGTGTTCAACACACTAAAGAGGATCGATCTTCTGCTGAAGTCCTTCCTGAATCATTTCTAGTGTTTTGTAGCTTAAAGTGATTCTCTTCAAGCTAGGAAAAAAGTTGATTGACAAGCTTTGGCTGAAAATTGGGGGGAAAAGCCTTAAAGTCTGAAGGTTATTGATGTAGTTTGAGACATTTGGACTTGCTACAGTGTCAAATCAACATAACTTTGGATCAAATATCAGAAATAACTGAAAAAGCTTTAGCGTTGTGATCTGTGTCTCTGTTAAACCACAGTCATTTCCTAAGGTCAGCCGTTAATGGGCCTGGAAGTTGTTAACACTTCTGAAATGGTTAGCAGGCCTTTACTACACATTCTTTTTCTCTTCATGTATTTATTGTACCTCTTTAACACAGTTCCTCAATTGTTTATTAAAAAATTCTCTTTAATTTGCGTCTCTGGCAGCCGGTACGGCCTCGATCAATCACGCGAGTAAGGGTTTTGCTCCAGGAAACAGACGCTGCTGTAATTGGTCCTGCTGATTTCGCTCTGATTGGCTGTTTTTATTTCTTCATGAGGTTAACAGAGCTGACAATCAGTACAGACAAACATTTCTCACATACATTGTTCAACCCGTGATTATTCTTCAATGCCTTATCTAGAGATCAGAATATGACAGCAAACACACAGCAATCGCCCACATCACTCTTGAGTTTTGCTTTGTCAAACACCACTGAAAATAGACAGAAACTGATAACTCTGTAAAATCCAGTTTCCCTGGGAGGTGTGTAAGTAAAATGAACATTTTTGTTTTATTCTATAAACTACTGATAACATTTCCGAATTTGAAATAAAAATAATGTCATTTTGAGCGTTTATTTGCAGAAAATGACAACTGGTCAAAATTGTCAAACAAAAAAGATGCAATGTTTTATAGTCCTTGAATAAAACCAGGAAAACAAGTTCATAACATTTCTATACTGTAAAAAAAATATATATATATATATATTTTCATGATTTGTAATCACATTTTTTCTTTTGTCAAATCAACTTCAGTAATGTGGTTCAGATGATATATTTTGAGTTTCTGTTGATTAAACCTTAATTATAAAGCCTTAATTGTATTAACTAAAATTTTTAACTTCAATGAACTTAAATTTTAAGGCAACCAGGTAACTTTAAGTTAAACCAACAATTATTTTTTACAGTGTAGCAACACAATACTAATGTTTTAACTTCAGAAGAATTACGAAATCAATATTTGGTGGAATTAAACATTTTGTCTGCTCACCAAGGCTGCATTTATTTAATTAAAAATACAGTAAAAACAGTAATATTGTGAAATATTATTACAATTTAAAATAACCGTTTTCTGTTTGAATATATCTTATAAAGTAATTTATTCCTGTGATCAAAGCTGAATTTTCAGCATCATTACTCCAGTCTTCAGTGTCACATGATCCTTCAGAAATCATTCTAATATGATGATCTGCTGCTCAAGAAACATTTATGATTATTATCAATGTTGAAAACAGTTGTGTACTTTTTTTTTTTTTTTTTTTTTTTTTTTTTTTCAGGATTCCTTGATGAATAGAAAGTTCAAAAGAACAGCATTTATCTGAAATACAAAGCTTTTGTAACATTATACACTACCGTTCAAAAGTTTGGGGTCAGTAAGAATTTTTATTATTTATTTATTTATTTATTTTTTTAAGAAATTAATACTTTTATTCAGCAAGGATGCATTAAATCGATCAAAAGTGACAGTAAAGACATTTATAATGTTACAAAAAATTATATTTCAAATAAATGCTGTTCTTTTGAACTTTCTATTCATCAAAGAATCCTGAAAAAAATAATAATAAATAAATAAAAATATTGTACACAATAAATGTTTCTTGAGCAGCAGATCATCATATTAGAATGATTTCTGAAGGATCATGTGACACTGAAGACCGGAGTAATGATAAATTCAGCTTTGATCACAGAAATAAATTGCAAATATTTTCAAACAGAAAACAGTTATTTTAAATTGTAATAATATTTCACAATATTACTGTTTTTACTGTATTTCTGATCAAATAAATGCAGCCTTGGTGAGCAGACGAAACTTCTTTTAAAAACATAAAAAAATCTTACCGATCTCAAACTTTTGAACCGTAGTGTATTTAAATGTATATATGTGTATATATACACATACATACACACACAGTTGTTATAGTTTAATTATATTATTTAGCAAACATTTTTTAACAGACTCAAAAATTTAGTTTTTGTCTAAAGCAAATTTTATAAACATTATATAGGTTTTTTTTTTTTTTTTTTTTTTTTGCCGTTTTATAGTTTTAACTTGTTACCCGCCATGACATTAAAACACAACCAGCAATCAGAGGAACGCAGCGTTTGCCCTCAGGTGGAGTAATGTCTTATTTCTCCAGTCGTGAACCCGGCGGTCGTGAGGAAAAGCTCTCGGTAATCGCCTTCTGCCCAGACTGTTTCCCGTGACCGTAATTGGACTAATTGCTGCATGTTTTAGCTGAGAATGAAAGATTGCTTTCTGGGAAGGAAGTGAAGATTTCCCCCCTCGCTCACTTCTGCCTCCTTTAATCTCTGAGGTTCACAGGTTAACGTGTTTGATTTGTCTAATCCTGAGTTTATCCACACATTCTGCTCGTTTTGTCTTTGAACAACTTGATACTTTGACACTTCTTTTTTTTTTTCTGGCTAAGTTTAAGAAGCGGCAGGTTCACACGGTTCAGACGGTTACGTTGCATGAACTCTGCTGACGCCAGACGATTCCCTTTACATGCTCACCGCTGCTTTAATATGCAGCTCATCTGATGATCTTTGAGTTTCGTTCACATCAAGATGGATGGTTTGTTTCGGTTGAGTTGGGTTAATCTCAGGACCATCCCGATGATGTTTGCAGATGTATTCAGATCAGTCAGTAGACTCTCAAACTGCTCTCCGACCCTTCCGGAGGTCAAAGGTCAGGGGAATCATTCCATGTGCTTTTGAGATGTGGAAACTGCATTAGTAATCAATGATCGTTTCAATTCAAGCATCAGTGTGCTATTATAGTTTTTATTAATGTTTTGAATTTATTTTTATTCAATTCATTAGATCATTATTTTTGCAACTCTTTATGACTGTGAAATGTCCCGTTTCCCAGCATGCACTGCACAGGTGGAGAAGGTTTGCTCGGTCACGACGGAAGAGCATCTACAGCCCTTTAAAGACCAGATGGAGACGTTCGTCAGTGAAGGTGAGCGACCGTGGGAGTTTGATTTAAAGAGTCACAGATTCTGGATGCATCTGTCCTGCGATCGGAGTCACTGAAGTGTGACTGGTGTCAATTAAACTTGGGAATTCCTGAGATTCTTCCCATCAGCGGTGGAACAGAATTCCTCCGTCTCTCCTGAGAATCCACTTAATTCAGCGTCGTTTCTTCTGCCGTGGGTGAAAATTAGAGACTAGGTTTGCTAATGCGTCGTGACCTCCAGAGTGCCGAGCATGAGATTCGACTAACCCTGAGTCGCATTAATCTGCGTCTCTGACCCACCAGGACTAGACGTCTGCCAACACACATACACACACATACACAAACTTTTTCATTCTTTGCTTAAGGGTAAAAAGAGTTGGAAATGCCTTTCCGGAGATATACTGTTAGCGAACATCTCAACGGCGCACTCAATTAGATGAATATGTAATTATGTGCCATGCGTTTTCCTTTCAATAACAAAAAAACAGCAGTTCACAGTGATGTGGATAATTATACAGCACTTCATACATTATATCGCTTTAAAGCAGCAGCTTTACAGTATTAAAGCAGTCGCTTTCAGTTAGAATTACAGCTTTAGTTTCGACAGTGTTCATGTTTTTACACGCGTCTGACCTCGATGGACTGAACAGAAGAAATGAACCGGAGAAGATGTACACATCAGAGGAGAAGGAGCCTCTAAGCCACGCCTACTTATTGCATCATCACCATGGACCAATGAGAGTTTACAAGCTGGAGTGAACTTTTCTGGGAAGTTCAGGAACTTCCAGAAACAATTTTTTTTGTCCTGATTTTGTCCGGAATGACGTCACACCAGTTCATTCTTCGATTTCGCTTGAAGTCTATCTGGACCTTTAGTTTTAGCCTATTCAGATTTTATCAAAACTGCAGCAGACTGATGTATTCTGTCATTCAGAGATGCAGCAAAATGTTTCAAAAACATGGAAAAACACACATTCATCACGTACTCTGTGTCTCTCTCTCACACACACACACACACACACACACACACACACACACACACACATACACACACAGAGACAGTTCTCTTGACAGACGGACGGGTGATTCGTGGTCTTTCATGGCGTTGAACCCTTAACTATTACCGGCCTCAATTTGTCAAAGAGCACCTTGAGCGGTGACCCCTGCTGACCTCTGCACTTCTGAGGAAGCCTCTCTCTCTCTCTCCTGAAAGAAGCCAATACACCAAATTCATGCAGATACAAATTTATACATTAGGGGTCGGGGAAAAAATCAGTTCACGTATGATTCGCAGTTAAATTTTCTGCCGATTTGCATTGATTCACAATTTTCAAAAATCAATTTTCTAAAGTGTTACACTTAAACGTCGCAGTACTGTTTAAAGTTATGGACATGTTAGTGTTATTAATCACAATAAGCCATGAAAAAGGACTCCATGCACTAACGGACACAAAGCACAAGCACAGATCCCGAATTCAGTTCTCTTTTACAGCTTATTGCGCTTGCATGGTCAAATACACACATAATTGTCAAAATGCACATCGTGTGGAGTTGTCTATTATGTCCTATGCGAGTATAAACAGTTAAAAGAAACTCGGATGTGTATCCTGGTGCCATGTGTTCCCCAGGTAAGCGACGCACACGCACCCGGCCATCCATGTGATGTAAAAGAAAACGTGATTCATCATCTTCCATTGCTCCGTGGTCCAGTTCTGATGCTCACATGTCCACTGTTGGCTCTCTTGGTGGTGGACAGGGGTCAGCATGGTCACCTGACTGGTCTGCAGCTATGCAGCTCCATACGCAAGAAACTGTGATGACACCTTTCTATCAGAACCAGCATTAACTTCTTGAGCAATTTGAGCTACAGTAGCTCGTCTGTTGGATCGGACCTTCAATGAGCCTTGGCCGCCCATGACCCTGTCGCCGGTTCACCACTGTTCCTTCCTTGGAGCACTTTTGATAGATACTGACCACTGCAGACCGGGAACACCACTGCTGCTGAAGATAAGAGTAATATTTCTCCTGTGTTTTGGTAAAGGATTGGACGTGATGTTATCAGTGATGCTTTTAACAAGAGTTACTGCAACTTGAACATCATACCAGACAGAGTGAAAGAGTTGTACATCTGTCATTAATAAGCGACAGACAGTAAACGCTGCTCTCGTCTCATCAGGTCGAATCTTACCTTTACACACACTTATCGTCTGATGTCAGATGATTTAACGGCGGCCGCTGCTGCTTCTCTGGCTTCAATTACTCAACCTGATTCCATGTTCCTAGAAACTGTCCGATCCTTCCCTGACTGTCTGTTTCTCTCTTCTGGAACAGACACATCTGGGAATGATGTACGAGACACTTAAATCTGTCTGAACGATCTCACTATTGTCTTCTGTAGAGCTTCTTTACAGCTCAAATTGTGGTTTCATAATTAATACCTTTTTTGTAACATTAACACTTCCTGTTTATTTCTGTGAAGCTGTTTTCAAACAATCTGTACTGTATAAAGCGCTATAGAAATTGTTTTATAACCGTAAACTCGCATGGAGATGTTTTGAATCCTGATCAGACTCTTTTTATGTAATTTAAAGATTCAAAACATGAGTCTTCTTTTCTTTTTACAGCAAAAACTGAGCTGGAATGTCAAGAGAAGCAACTCGGTGAAACCCACAAAATGTAAGGAGTCATTTTTGCCATTACTTACTAATTTTCTGTCTCGTTTTTTTTTTTTAAATGAAAACAATAACTTAAAAAAAGGGCAAGTTGTTCCAAATTTGAAATTGATATCACAAAAATTGAGCTGCTAAAAGGATTTAAAGTAGCGTTTCCATTGTAACACAGTCAAATTTTAAACATTTTCACAGGGTGAATTTTGGGTGTTTAAACTTTTGAATGATACCTAATTTATGATGATTATTAAAATGTGATGGGAAAAGAGGCAATAACCCGGAACACCGACAGTTAACTTCCTTTCTAATTATTTCTTAAGAATTAAGATTATTTATTTATTTATTTTGTTCCCAGAAGTATTTAAGATTGTCATAAAGACAAAACTTGTAATTTTATGATGTTCTTAAGAAATTATTTTAATAAATGCACTGAGGAACATTTTACAAACTTCTTAGAATTTATCTTTAAAAATTTGTACTTTCTTTAAGATTTTTGTGAATCAGTCTATTTTTTTTCCGGATCTTTAGGTGGAAAACTACAGAAGTTTGTTTCCGCCATGAAATAAAAAAAATAAAGGTAATTGCGACCTTTTTATCTCACAATTCTGACTTTTTTTCTCTGAATTGCGAGATATAAAGTCTGAATTGCGAGATATAAAGTCTGAATTGCGAGATATAAAGTCTGAATTGCGAGATATAAAGTCGGAATTGCGAGATATAAAGTCGGAATTGCGAGATATAAAGTCGGAATTGCGAGATATAGTCGGAATTGTGAAATAAAGTCAGAATTGCATGATAGAATTGCGAGATATAAAGTCGGAATTGTGAAATAAAGTCGGAATTGTGAAATAAAGTCAGAATTGCATGATGGAATTGCGAGATATAAAGTCAGAATTGTGAAATAAAGTCAGAATTGTGAAATAAAGTCAGAATTGCATGATGGAATTGCGAGATATAAAGTCGGAATTGTGAAAAAGTCAGAATTGTGAAATAAAGTCAGAATTGTGAAATAAAGTCAGAATTGCATGATGGAATTGCGAGATATAAAGTCGGAATTGTGAAATAAAGTCGGAATTGTGAAATAAAGTCGGAATTGTGAAATAAAGTCGGAATTGTGAAATAAAATCAGTATTTTGTGATATAAAGTCGGAATTGCGAGATATAAAGTCGGAATTGCGAGATAAAGTCAGTATTGTGAAATAAAGTCAGAATTTTGTGATATAAAGTCAGAATTGTGAGATATAAACTCGCGATTACGCGTTATGTCCAATTGTGAGGGGATAATGACTGAAGTTATCATCTCAGAATTGTGAGTTTATATCGCAAATCTGACTTTATGGCCCAGTTTCACAGACAGGGCTTAGATTAAGCCAGGATTAGGCCTTAGTTCAATTAAGGTATTTAAGTAGCTTTTATAAACATGCCTTTGAAAAAAAACATTACTGGTGTGCATCTTGAGACGAAACAATGGCACTGTCATATTTTAAAATATAAGTTGCTTTCAGTTAAAACAGCTCAAACATGCATTTTAGTCTCAGACTAGGCTTAAGCCTTGTTTGTGAAACTGAGGGAATAACTCACAATTGCAAGAAAAAAGTCAGAATTGACTTTATTTTTTATTTAGTGGCGGAAACAAGCTTCCATAGAAAACACTGAACAAACCTAGTAACCAAGTTTCTTCAGGAAAAAAAATATCTCATTTTGGTGCAGAGATGTTTTGTTCCCTCCATGAGGAATTCTTCGAACTGCACTTGCATCTCTTTGAAAACTCCCGTTTGTGTCGCAGGTTCCTGGAGCTGTGCGTCTTCTTCTCGGTCAAGGCCAAGAGCGGAGAGAAAGAGGTTTCTCCCAACACCTTCTTCTCCGTTTGGCACGAGTTCTCCACCGATTTTAAAGACACCTGGAAGAAGGAGAACAAGGTCATTTTGCAGGAGAGGTATGTGTGTCAACAAACACCTTTTCCCTCCATAACGTCAGTGTTTAGTCCAGGAACATCTTGGCGAAATGCTAGACGACGAACGTCGGTTTACACCCAAAAAACCCCGAAGCTCTTTCTTTATCCTGGCTGATTTATGAAGTGCTCCTTTCTGTGGAGGAGTCGCTCTTTAAGTGTTGTGAAAACATCTTTGGAGGGGCGAGGTGTGCTTTAGAAACGCCTGCCGTCCAGCTGCGTGATTTAATGTGGCGTTACTGCAAATACCTGAGCCTGCGTCCACAGGTGCATCATGGGATGGCTACATTCTGGTCTGAAATATGCGAATGCTCTGTCAGAGGGAATATACGGTGCTTCCGCCGCGGTCGGATTTGTTACACCTTGCGTCTGTGATGGAGGGAAGCTTTGTTCTGACATGGAAAAGTGTCCGGAGCAGCATTCCTGGAATTAGACGCTCCTGAATCTTCCTCGTGCGTTTGTTCTGCACTGAACTCTGTGATAGTTGTGATGATGTGTGTGAAGATCAAAGATGGGTCTGACGTTTTACAACCCTGCAGAACGGAGCAATGATGTTCTTCCTCAGTATTTTTCTTGTTTTCCAGTAAAAATATCTAAATATTCTAAAATCATCATGTTTTGTGCAGTAAGGTTATGTTCAGGCGGTGTCTTCACTGAAAGCACTTTAACTCTCCCATAACTTGTGCCATGTGTTTAATATTAGATTATATCTGCCACGTTACGAAAGCGAGAGCGCGTCAAATGAACCCTGTGTTTGTTTAACCCCGCTAATGAAAAGAGTACCGGAGTGGTACCGTTAGCTTCCAGTGGTGCGATGGAGCGTTGCGATAGCGCCGAAAGTCAACAAATACAAACGAGCCCTTCAGCCGAGCTTTACATTATTCATGAGGAAGAGCCACCGAGGGCCGGCCGTATCTCTACATCTGTCCTGAAACGGCCGGTCCGGTTTCGCCTCTCACATGCAGATTACAGGCCCTTCGTTTTCATTTTTATTTTGTCTTATTTTTGTCTTTATTATTTCTTTTTTTTATTTTTGTTTTTTGTTCTTTTTGTCTGTCTTTCATTTAATTGTTTTCAATTATTCTCTTTTTTCTTTCGTTTTCCTTTATTTCTATTTATTTGTTTTAATTGCCATTCTATTTTTTTTTTAATTTTCCCTTTGTTTTTCATTTTTATTTCTTTTTCATTTAATTTTGTTTTTATTTTTCCTTTTACTGTTTTCTTTTAATTTTGTTCATTTGTTGCTCTTTATTTTTGTTTTATTTGTTTTTGTCATTCTCTATTTTTTCTTTTTTTTTTTTTTTTTACTTATTTTTTTGCCCATTTTATTTCTTTTGTTAATTTATTTTTCTCTAATTTTGCTTTATTTATTAGCATTTAGTTTTTATCATCATTCTCTTTATCTTTTTTTTATATATTTTTTTGTTCCTCATTCTTTTTATTTGTCTTTATTTAATTTAATTGGTTTGTTTTTGAAATTGTCAATCTTTATCATTTAGGGCTTTTTTCCATTTATTAATTTCTTTTTAGCTTTTTCCTTTATTTCAATTTTAATTGTCATTCTGGTTTTTTTATTTTTCTTTATTTTTGCTTTTTCTATTTATTTATTGTAATTCTTTTTCTCTTTATTTTAGTTTTTTCTTTGTTTGTTTATTGTTCTTGTCTTTATTTCATTGACTTGCTTTGTTTGTTTTGTTCATTTGTTTTTATTTTTTCTATTTTTTTTATTAATCATTTAGTGCTTTGTTTTTCTTTTTTGTTTGTCTATTTTTCATTTTTGTTTTTCATTTATTTTTTTATATTTATTTTTCTTTTTCTTTCTTAGTTTTTGTTCATTTATTCCTATTTTTTCTTTCTATACTGAATATTTATTTACTTATTTTGCTTTATTTGTTTTTTTTTCTTTAACATTTAATATCAAGCCATTAAACATGTTGACTTCCTGTCATTAGTTTTGCGTCTCTGACCCGTCGGGTGCTAAATCATATATTACCTTTCCTCTTGGCGTGTGGGAACGGCGTACGGATGACAATGTTTTCTTCCGACTAATTTGTAAGCAATTTCAGGCAATCCCGATGGCCGGAGCCCGTGACCTCTGACCTCCGGAGCGGCGAGCTCTCGTCTGCCAGGGCATGAAACTCAATATGCAGCGTATAATTCGAAACACAATCGTCCAGATGTACGAAACGAGACGGGCCCGGTCTTTCCCAACGCTCGTACCTGCAGCGAAAAGACGACGCTTTATTCCACACAGAGCGCCTTTATCTGAGGGCCGAAACGACACTTCTGACTCCCGGAGCGCGTCTGGCATCTGATAGATGAGTTCCCAGAGAGTGTTGCGTTTCCTTTGACATTCGCTGGCCTCTTAATCACACGATCTGCCGCTAAAGTGTTTGCCTTTCTCCAGCAGCGGCACCTAAAACCCCAAAGAATTTTCTCTCCCTGTCACTCGGCCCCAATTTGTCATGAATGCTTGTCGTTTGTGCGCTGGAACAGAAGGGCGGCTGTTTGGAGCGTCTCGTCATCTGGAGCCAAGAGAGACAAATCTGTCTGACACAGAAAGCACTCAGCGGAGCCACTCAAGTGAAGAGCCGCGCCGCTGCTTTGTTTCCCGTGCGTCTTCTCTGCCCTGGAGCTCTTCTCATACGTGTGTGTGTTTCTTTAACCCCGTCTGGGTTTGAGGGCTGAACTAAAGTAGCAGCGGTGTGACGCAAATAAACATTTCACTGCTGGTTTACAGGTCAACAGAACTTAGTAAAAGCCTAATAAAAGCCTTCGTTAAATCTAATATTCAGCATGTAAGAGCAATCGTGTCTCTCGTTGAATTTGTTTCGGTGTCTGTTTATTTTCTATTCTGTTCTAGTGTGTTGAGCAGCTCTCCAACACTAATATCTCGTTTTATAAGGTCCTCTTTACAGGCTGTTTGTAATCACAGACGTGATATTAGACTATAAAGTCAGTCGTGTGTCTCACACCTCTGACACTTTCACAGGAGTCTCTGTCCAGAGATCGGCCTCGTAAAAACGTGTGGAAGAACATCAATGTCTCCAATACATGAGCACTGCACTGAAACTACTTGCTTGCTTTCTTTTCTTTCTTTCTCTTTCTTTTATTGGTAATTTTTTTTTTTTTAGCTTTCTTTCTTCTTCTTTCTTTATATATAAAGCACTTTCACACAACTACTGGTTGATCCACAGTGCTGTACAATACAGGTAAAATAAAACGAATAGGAGACAACAAAGCATCGAAACACAACATAATACAATTTACATGGCTAGATAAAAGCTATTGACAGATGATGATTTTTAAGCCGGCATTTAAATACAGGCAAAGGTGCAATTCTAATAGAAGCTGGTAAATTGTTCCATATTGGACCAGCAACAGCGAAGACTCGATCATCTCTGCAATTTTTCTTTCTTTATTATTTTTATTTTTCTTATTTCATTTAATTTTATTTTTGGTTTGTTTTTTATTTCTTTGTTTCATTTATTTATAGTTTTCTCATTGTCATTTTTTTTTTCTTTTATTAGTTTTCTTTTTGTTTGTTTTTTCTTATTTCAAATAATTGTTTTGATTTTTTTTCTTTATTTATTTCTTTTTCTTTACTTTATTTTTATTTTCTTTTTTTCACTTAATTTTTTTTCTTGTTTATTTATTGATCATTTTATTATTTTATTTTATATTTTTTTTATATTTTTTTTAGATGTATCTTTTTCTTATGCATCTTTCTTTTTGTTTAAATTTTCTGTTATTTCATTTAATTTTATTTTTGTTTATTTTTCTTTCTTTTATTTATTATTTTAGTATTTTTTCTTTCTTATTTTATTAGTTTTTTGTTTTTTCCTTGTTTAATTGTTTTGATTTTTTCTTTCTTTCTTTCTTTCTTTCTTTATTTATTGTCTTTTTCTTTATTCTTTACTTTTTTATTTCTATTTGTTTTTATTAGTTCTTTTTTAACTTGATTTTCTTTTTTTTTCTTTTGATAATTGTAATTTTTCTTATTTTCTTTTCTTTTCATTTAATTTTGTTTTTTTATTTATAGTTTGTCATTTTCTTTTTCTTAGTTTTTATTTTAGTATGTTTTTTTCTTTATTTCTTAGTTTTTTTCTTTCAGTTCATTGTTTTGATTTTTTTATTTATCATCTTTCTTTATTTCTTTATTTTGGTTCTTTTTATTTTTTTCTGTTTTTATTAGTTTTCTTTTTCATTAAATTGTTTTTTATAAATCTTTCTTTCTTAACCTGTGAGTCTGTTGACTTCCAGTCGTTTCTAAAGTTTCAGTTTGTCAGTCTCGCAGCACCAGCGTGTCTCTCTCTCTCTCTCTCTCTCTCTCTCTCTCTCTCTCTCTCTCTCTCTCTCTCTCTCTCTCTCTCTCTGTCTGTCTGAGCCGGTGTCGATGTCTTCATCACGAGCGGAAGGTTGTGAAGCGGATCGTGACCTGCGCCGCAGCACCACCATATTTGGCTGTGAAGGCAGCGCCTCATCCTCGTCCCGGTCCAACAGACAGAACGGCACTCATGCTGCTAAGATACATGGATCTTTTCCTGTGCGCCGGGATGTTTTTACGGTGTTTAATGTAGCTGCTACTGATGTGCAGAAAGAATATCTCTCTGCCTTTTACCCGCGGCCCATAAATTCTCCCTCCAGTAAACATTTCAAGCGCTCACAAGGCAATCTTAGCAGCCAAATACATCACAACAAATGATCCGTTTGCTTTGCACTTCTGTTCCAGCGGACGCGAGACCGCGGTGATTGAGTTACGGCTCTGAATCAGTCTTGTTTTATGAGCTTCAGCTTTCCGAGGTCATCGCTTCTGCTTCGTTTGGCCTCTTTTGTGTCGTATCGGATCGAAAAATCTGTAGAAACATCTAACTCGGGATGCATTAAGATCCTGATGTTATCCAGTACTGATATAATGATGATTATCAGGTTTAATAATGCAATAAATGCATCATTCACATCCGATTCCTCCTTGAACAACACCAGATTCAAACTCTCTTTTAAATAATTTAATGCTGTTGGTTCATGAATGCATTTAGCGTCAGAGGGTTCGTCTGTGACTCTAAACATGGCCAATTATGGTGCTTGGGCTTTATTCACCGGTCGGAGGTCACGAAATGCAGCGCAGCGCCTGGCATCCGTCCGCACACATGACCTGCAGAAGAAGAGCGAGACGCGTGTGTAAACGAATCCGCTCCTGCGCTGCTTAATCATGTGTTCAGCCACAGAGGAAGATTTTAATAACTTCCGAACGCTCTGATTAAGCGGTGTACAGATCTGTCAAGACTAGTTGAAGTTAACACGGACGAAGCGTCTCCTGACCGGCCCTCTGTTTGTGTCCTGCCACAGCAGATCAGCCACTGAAATTCACACAACACACGTTCAAAGCAGCTTTACAGTAAATCATGATGTTAATGTTTATAATATCTTCATGCCTTATAGTCGTATTTATCATATTAGAGCTGGATGATAATATAGTTACACTCCGAGACGATATAAACAAACTTGAGATTACATAAAAACGATGCCAGCAGGAATGTAAGCTGTTATCAAGGCCAAAAGAGGGACGAACATGAAGCAGGGCAACAACTCACTGTGTGATGAAGCCTGTAGAAGGCAGTTATAATGACCCTAAAATTCAAGATATTGTGGGAAAAATGCCCCTGTATGAGTTTGTCTCATTTATATCATAAGAGTAACGAGCACAATATCACACGAGTGCTGTTTTTGTCCCGAATTACACGAGTGCAAATGTGATACTGATTTTATACAACAGTTCAATAAATAAGAAGTTAATATTGTTATATTTTTGACACTGTTGCCTTTTTTTGTTACCTATAAAGCCATAGCAGAATGGTTGTGCTTCTCCAAACTCAGCTGTGTTTCTGAATGAATTCGCGTTTTGAACGAATCGGGTGAATGATTCAATGGCCCAATTCATAAAGAGAGCCATTTACTTCATTCCTGAATGAATCAGCCGTTTGAACAAATCAAATGAATGAATTATTCAATAACTTATTTAGATATTTACCACCACCTGCAGTTTTAGTTTCTTATTTAGAGTATTATTTAATTAAAGGGGACCCCTTTTCTCAAGATGTAATTTGGTGTCTCCAGAATGTGTCTGTGAAGTTTCAGCTCAAAATCCCCCACAGATCATTTATTATAGCTTGACAAATTTGCCCCTATTTGGGTGTGAGCAAAAACACGCCGTTTTTGTGTGTGTCCCTTTAAATGCAAATGAGCTGTCCGCTTTCCTGAAGAGGGCGGAGCTTTAACAGCTCGTGCTTCGGTTGCTCAACAACAACAAAGCTGGAGAATCTCACGCAGCCAAAATGACGACGGTGTTCAGCCTTACATTGTTCAAACCGGAGTCGACACTGATGAAGAGACTCAGTTACAACTTTTAGACGTTTCTGAATGGTTAGTGGATAAATTTATGTAGTTGCTGTGGAGTTGATTCAACTCATCCACTAGCATGTGCCGTCATGTTCATCTTTTGTGCAAATCCAGCGTTGAATTGACCCTCGTTTGTGAAGCAAAAATGGCGTCATGTCAACAACACTCTACTACAACAACTCTTCCTCTTCTCTAAAGCAGCCCAACATGGCCCCGCCCCCTTTGTTGCGTGTTCTCAGGGGCGGGGTTTATGTAAATTTTAGGGTTTGTGATGTCACCAACTCGCGTCAAATGCTTTGGTCATGACTTTATTCCCATACCAGTGTTATTTTAGAATCAGTGCGGTATCATAGTTTTAGTTGAGGATAAGGATTAACCCTGTCCTGTTCATCCATTTGTGGTTCATAGTTTTTATGACAATGAATGTAGAGCAGGAACATGTTTCAGCCGCTGCTTCAGCCGCCACTCTTGTTTTCTCAGGCTGAAGGCGGCGGAGGAGTGTTTCCGACAGGTGAAAGAAAAGGCCACGTACAGCGTCAAACCCAAACACGCGTCTGGAATCGTAAGTCAAGTCTTTTCAAAGCAGCTTTACAGAAAATCATGATGTTAATGTTCATAATGTTCAAACCGTTTCAGACACTGAGAGAAAAGAGCTGATGCTGATTGTGTTTTTGACCTTGGATGAATGTAAATCTGTTGTAGGAGACTCTAAACACAATTAGGGAGTCTTGAATAATTAAATTGGTCTTTTTTTTTTTTTTGTCTCCCTCAGAAAGCAAAGTTGGGAATGAAGATATGAGACGTCTGATGGAGGCTGACGAACGCTCTCGGGCTCTTGTTGTTCGATCTTTAATTTGCTCTCACACACACCGCTTCAGTGTTACTTCTGCCGTATGGACACAGGAAGTGATCTGCCCTCAGAATGTGATGTCATATCCTGTGCGGTGATGAACATATCAGATGTTTGCTCCAGAATTCCCACAATCACTGCTGAAGTTCGCTGCGCACACTGGAGGACGGAAGCAAAATCATCAAAGAAAAGTAGTGTTTTATTTTTAGAGAAATCTGATGCGTCTTTATTTGTGAACATCAGCAGCCGACCGTCACAAGCTTTTAATCAGTGCACTCGTTTAACGCGTTCAAAGCACAGCCGAGCCAAACACCCTCCCGTCCTACAGGACCTGAAAGAGACACTTGAGAAAGTACAATGTGATCGAAAGAAACGGCGAACGTTCAGGAAATCAACTCAGTGTTTTTGTGAAATTATGCAAGATTGTTTTGCTGCATCCACACACTCACTTAATGTATTTAATGTTTTTTTTTAAATTAATGTAAATGTTATTAACATCTTTATGTAGCGTTCTGGTTTGTTTTTAGCATGTCCGTGTTGGAGGTGTGGATCCGTCTGCGCTCCATGTGCAATAACTGTTTGTATCTGAACGTTTTGAGAAGAGTGTAATTTATGTAAAATAAAGCGATTAATAAATTCAGACATTTTAATTTATTTCACTTGATTTGAGATTTACTTGAACCAGTGTTGTTTTAGTTAAATTTTTAGTCAATTCATTATGCTTTTGTCTTTTTTTAAAATGTAAAAAAACATAAACAGCAATATTTAAAAGTATTTATATTTTAAAAAATATTTAAATATAAAATTTTATATATTTTATATTTAAATATAAAAAAGTAAAACACAAACAACAATATTTAAAAGTATTTTTTATATTTTAAAAAAAATATTTAAATATATAATTGTATATGTAAATGTAAAATTTTATCTGATATTTAAATATAAAAATAAAAAAAACAAACATACAAAATTAAATTTTACATTTAAATATTTAAATATAAAAAGTAAGTTAATATTTTTTATATTTAAATATTGCTGTTTGTGCTTTTAATTTATTTTTATTTCAGTTTTAGTTTATATTTATTTCCAGTTAATAATTTTAGTTCTTCAAACTCATTTCAGTTTATTGCCAAGACATTTCTAATTTTAATTTTCAACTATTTTATTTCAGCTTTATTTCAATTAACATAAATGTTTGTAATGGTTTTAGTTAACGATAATAATCCTGACAGTGTTTTCTACTCTAATGAATGTCTAAACAGTGTTTCTAATGCTTCATTTTTTGATTAATTTCATGTTAAATGCCTTTTTTTTTTTCTTTTTTTTTTTTTCTTTTTTTTTTCTCCAACACTTGAATATGGTAAGATTAATCAAAAAAAGCAACATTTTGAACAAAAAACTGAGAAAATCATGTTTTTTTTTTTTTTTCAAAGACTACAACATGCGTCAGCAATGCTTCTATCGCTTGTTTCTGCTTCTTCACCTGTGTTTTGATCCTGAGATTCTGTACTCTTTCAGAAGATGCATAACAGCGCCCCCTACCGTATAACAGGAAAAACATGGATTGCCGGAAAATTCCATCAATGGCGGGGAAAGAGCTAATGTGACATTGGTATCAGAAGAATGTCTATGACAAGCTCTCTTCAGTCCGCAGCAGTTTTCTTTCTCGCTATAACAATATAGAAAACGCAACACACTCTTGTGATCTATTCTCCTGATTTAATGAACACATTCCATGAATAATTTGCTTAAGTTCACTAAGGAACCATTTACTCAACACCATTTTTAACTAAAAACGTTTTAGCCGTTCATTTACACGACAATGGTATTTTGGGGGCCTGAAAATGGAATCTTTGGAAACGATTTCAAAGTGCACGTTTTTGAAAACTATACCTTTATCATCTCTGTGTAAACGTCACGCGCATGCATACGTGTTCAGTCGTAGTGTTTCTTTACAAAGTCACGTTGCCATCTACTGGCCTGGCAGCACAATACAACGCTCTTAGTCATTTTTGCGGATCTATGTGAACGAGGATCGTTTTGACAAAGTTGTCGCCTGTATGCAAAAAACACAAAGGAAAAACTTTTTTAGTACATTGTGTAAACGCACCCTTAAAGTCAGATGGATTCTGATTGGCTGTCAATGTTTTTATCGTTTACACGACAACGATGTACTAAAAATGGAAAAGTTTTTCCTTTGAGTACTGATGACAATGTTGTCAAAATGATCCCCGTTCACAAGGATTTGTGAAAACGACTACAACCATTGTATTATTCACACCAGGCCAGTAGATGGCGACGTCACCTAGCTATAGACTGAACATTTAACACTCATTCGCATGACGTTATTTTTTTTTATAGTTTACACGGAGACCATAACAATATCATTTTAAAAAACTTGCACTTTGAAACCCGTTTTCAGGCCCCCAAAATGCCGTTGTCATGTAAATGAACGGCTAAAACACAAGTTTCCAGTTTTTAGTAGAAAACACTGTAGTGTGAACGGCTCCTTAGAGCAATTTCTATTATCGTTCTCATTCTTGGTGTGCACAGGTCTTTAAAACCGTACACAGAATTTCCCTCTAGATCAGCCAACAAAAATCAATTGGGTTTTCACTGAGAAACATTCACTGAAAAAGCAAGTTTTGAAGCAAAAAGACAGTGTTTTCTTGTAAAACGTACTCCAATAATCTTTTTTATTTACAGCTTTGAAAAGTCATTTTGTAGCATACACCGGTGGCGTGATGGATCTGCGTTGGATTGAGGTCTGAGATGATCTCAAACATAAGGTGAATCTTTCATCTTTTCATGTGCTAATGATCATCAAACTCACAGCAAAATAACAGGACTGAAGGATCAATGATTCGAGTGCGTCTGCTTTAGATTAACTGAACAAATGACAAACTCAATAGTTTTAATATAGACTTCAGTTGTTTCTCTACATACATATATAATATACTTCTGTTGTACCATATTTCTATAGAATCTCTATAATCAGTCTACACTCTTAGAAAAAAGGGTTCTATATAGAACTCTAAGGTTCTACCGGGTCTTAAAGAACCTTTGTGCCAAAAAGCAAGGAGAAATGTCTAAAATGACTGCATGATAACAGGTTATTTCAAGTTTTTTTTTTTTTTTCTAGTGATAAAGTATGTTTGAGTTGCTTAATTCATAAAATACAATTAAAACTAAAGGTTAATTAAAGACTCTGCAACTACATGTCAACTAACTCTCATTAGAGTATTAGTAGACTGTTAGTAGAATAAGTTGACATGTAGTTGCAAAGTTACTTAGCAGAATGTCTAAAGTGGACCATCGAAATAGTGTAACCAAACAAATTTAATTAAAACTAAAATCCATAAAATGATCCCATGATGGACACCTCTCACTCTTAAAAATAAAGGTTCTTTATTGGCATCGATGGTTTCATGAAGAACCTTTAATCTTTCCATTCCACAAAAGGTTCTTTATAGTGTTTTTGTTTGTTTATTTGTTTTTAAATAGCTTCTTTAGGGAACCAAAGTGGTTCTTCTGTGGCATCACTGCAGAAACCTGTGGAAGCTTGTTTCTACCACTAAATAAAAAAAGGTAATTGTGGCTTTCTTGCTATTCTGACTTTTTTTTTTTTTTATAAAGTTGCAATTCTGACTTTTTTCTCAGAATTGCGAGATTTGCGCAATTCTGAATTGCGAGTTATAAAGTCGGAATTGCAAGTTATAAAGTCGGAATTGTGAGATTTGCGCAATTCTGAATTGAGAGTTATAAAGTTGGAATTGCAAGATATAAAGTCAGAATTGCGAGATATATATATCAGAATTCCAAGATATAAAGTCAAAATTGCGAGAGATATGTCGGACTTGCGAGATATAAAGTCGGACTTGCGAGATATAAAGTCTGAATTGCGAGATATAAAGTCTGAATTGCGAGATATAAAGTCTGAATTGCGAGATATAAAGTCGGAATTGCGAGATATAAAGTCGGAATTGCGAGATATAAAGTCGGAATTGCGAGATATATATGTCGGAATTGTGAGGTATAAAGTCGGAATGGCGAGATTTGCGCAATTCTGAATTGCGAGTTATAAAGTTGGAATTCAGTTTTTTTTCTCGCAATTGCGAGTTTTTATCAAATGCAAATTTAAATCTCACAATTCTGAGAAAAATGTCAGATGAGAGTGAATTTTTTTTTCTTGAAATTGTGAGTTTATATCACGCAATTCTGACTTTATAACTATAAAAATGTCAGAATTGTGAGATAAGAAGTCGCAATTACATTTTTTTTTTTTTCAACCTTCCATAGAAACCCCCTTCTAGAACCTTTATTTTTAAGAGTTTCTATGTATATATGAAACGCCTGACAGAATCCTTTAAAACTCTATATAGCACCTTTTCTTCTAAGAGTGTGTTCTGCATGTTTTCTGTTAACCAGCACTGAAGGTCACGGCTGGATCTTGTCTGTCTTTGAACAGTCTCTCAAACACCATCAGTTTTCCTCTCTCCTTCTGAAGACGCTGTGCTGAAGGTTTGCAGTCTTTCAGCTCAGATTAGCAGCAGGTGTCTACAGTAAAGCATCGTCCTCTCACTGTTTCCCGGACTCGGACACGCTGACGGACATGCAGCGGCACTGCTTGACGCGCTGGATCTTGCGGTAGCGGACGGGCGGCTGCAGGTCGGGGCAGTCGAGCTCCACGGTGAGGCTGGTGAAGCGGTGCGGCCGACAGAAGGCGCACGACTGGAACGACTCCTGCTCCTTCTTGACATGTCGCGGGATGTAGAAGGAGTTGCACTGGCCGTAGCAGAAGCGGTTGATGACCGTCCGGCTCCTGCAGCCCTCCTGACTGACCGTCTGCCGCAGCGGCTGCGTCTTGCACCAGTCGCTCTTCAGGTACTTGCGCTCCGTCACCACCAGCGCTTCCTGGCTGGAGGCCAGCACTTCCTGTTTGCGAGCACGCCGGTCCGAGGTGTTGGAGCTGGTTTTGTAGGGCGACGGGATGGAGCCTTGCGGCCGGATCTTGCGGCCGGCGGAGACGAGACACAGCGCGCCGGCGAGCAGCAGCCACAGCGCCACCTTACAGCTCATCCTGGAACAGATGGAGAGATCGGACAGTTACACACACATCCAAACACTCTTCCTTCAAGGATAACAAGGTTACACTACATCGGATAAAGTAATTATCCAACTACGAACCACAGGTTGAACGTCATTCAGAACTGAATTGAGAATGACCTTTAAATTCTAATTTAATTACTGAATTTGAGATTTCAAACAGGTGCAGTATTGCAATTTGAGTTTGAATGTAAGGAAGAAAGGATTTTTTTTCCCACTTGCACGCAAACACACTCACAGACACTCAGACACACACACACTCACTCTCTCACATACTCACTCATACTCGCAAAGTATGTAGCGCAACTCAGCCTGTAACCATCTCGATCATAGATGGAAAAGACCATTTACAACAAATACAGGCAATTTATTATAGGAAATGTTTTTTTTTTGTTGTTTTTTTTACACCTTTTTAACAGTTATAAACCCACCTATATCCATAAAAGTTTCCATGCTTCTTTAGAATCATGTGCCACACATGCTCATGTAATGATGCCAAGTTCTGAGTTTTCATTTAGGAATGACTGGCTTTTGAGTAGACATGGTTACGGCAATTTTCTAAATTATCCTGCTATAGCTATCCAAAGGCCACAGTTTTAATCAAAAATAAATAATTATTGACTCAGAGAGTCCAGAGAATTGTGCTGCAAAACTTAAGACTAGTTGGTTTTTGTAAATAATCTCCAATATTTAATGAACGATTCGATGGACAGCGGCGGTCCTAGAGGCAAAGTTGCTCAGAATGAGGAGCTCTACCATGTGGTATGAATGTCGTGGGCATGTGCGAAAAATCATGTGATATATGATTCTTGACGCTCATGAAAAACGTGAAAGCGCCCTCCAGTGGCCAATTTCTTTTCAATTTCTCACAGATCTCTAGGGCCGTGAGTCAAACAAACCCAGCGAGTTTCGTTTCGATTGGCCTCCGCTAACCTTGCTGCTCAAACTTCATTGGCCGATGGCGGACATGTTTTTTGAGGTACGTCAATGTCCTCATAGACAATCAAGACACCTCAGACAAAGACACTGCATGCTCATTTTCAAGTCAATCGGACTAACGGTCAAGTAGTTATAGCCATTTTTAAGTTCTTTTTCCTGTTATAGCACCACCAAGTGGCCAATCGCCACAATTTTTTTCACATGACCAAAAATTGAGCCCGTACACATGTGTGCCAAATTTGGTGAAAATATCTCATTCCGTTCACGAGTTATAGCCATTTTAGTAAAAGCGGCTCCGCCTACTTCGAACGTTTTGGCGGCCCTTAGCGACCGTGAATCAAAATTTCAACTTTTTTTGATAATTATTGACAACTCCAGAGAATCTCGCTGCACTGGTTTGGTTCCGATCGGGTCAAAAACCTAGGACTAGTTTGCAAAAGTAGGTTTTTCAAAAAAATCCAAAAATATTTTGCCAGAATGACAATCGAATCCGAGGTATTTTGTCCATCTTAAGCAAAGGATTTTTACACTTGACTCTGCGCCTAATAGTTTGAGTTATTAGCGATTTTGTACTTTTGACCGCTGTAGCGCCCCCATCAGGGCGAGCCTTGCTGACGTTGTAGACGGTGTGAGTACTACCAGCCCTCAAACTTTCAAGTCTCTACGACTTAGTGTGCTCTGCCCGATCACTTTTAGGGGAGAATGCTGATCCTTGGAAATTTTAACAATTACAATAGAGTTGCAGCGCTACATGCTTGAACCCGAAATAAATATAGCACACACATTCACCATATGACTAATTATGATGGGTCAGTTTAATCAAATCCCTCCTCATGTTCTTCAGCATCTCTAAAGTGATTTCTGGGGTCGAAGAGTTTCACCCCGACTGTTTCCTGTGAAGACAGGAAGCCACAGATTAACTTTAATTTGTCACTTCGTCTGCAGTCAGGAGAGCTATGACGGCTCTGGCGCGAGAGAAAGCCATCCGTCAATCACGCCGGACATCTTTAGCACAGATGTGGCATCGCCGGAAGGAAAAACAAATGTGAGTGAATCATTCCCATAAACGAAATATTTACAAAGCGGCTCTTTTTCATGAATCAAAGCTCCTTGGTTTCATTCCAGAGAGCGTCAAGGTTGAACCTTCCTTTTTCAAGTTTTTCCTGCTCTTGATTAGAAATCTCCAGGAATGACGGGCTTTTGTTTTTCCTTTCTGAACCCTGACTCTTTCATCTCATCCACATTAGGAATCTACGCTAGCTGCTCGGAAAAACTCGGGCTGTTTGCACAAAGATGATGAATGTGAGTCGTTGCTTAAACGTTCGGGAGCCGCTGGCGTTCGGCGGAGTTTGATATCGCAGACGCCTCATAAATCTCACGACCTCTTAAACTCCTTCTCGTCTCTCTCTGTTCTGTTGCACAAGACATACAGCGTCACTGAAGCTGTGTTCAGGAGTCAATGACTGGAAATGCGTCTCCGCGGCCCTTCAGTGTCTTCAGCTGAAGGGGGAAACTTCAGGAATCCAGCAGGATCTTTTATTTGATTCAGTCCTTCAGTCTTTAATTGACTGGTCAGAAGTTTCTCTCTTTGACTGTAGACGAGATGAAGGAAACTTTTGTCTATATATATATATAATATAAAGCTATTTTCCAAACTTGAAGGGATAGTTCACCCAAAAATGAAAATTCTCTCAATTTACTCACCCTCAAGCCATCCTAGATGAATATGACTATCTTCTTTCAGTCGAACACAATCGGAGATATATTTAAAAATATCCTGGCTCTTCCAAGCTTTATTATGGGAGTGAATGGGGGGTGAGATTTTGAAGAACAAAAAAGCACATCCATCCATCATAAAAGTAATCCATACGACTCCAGGGGGTTAATAAAGGCCTTCTGAAGTGAACCGATGGGTTTTTGTAAGAAAATATCCAAATTTATAACTTTACACAAGTCTAGTTCCGACGGAAGAGTGACCTCTGACCCGATGGGTGATATAATGATGAACGCGGAAGCGCAGAAGATCAAAACAATCACGAGTTAGAAGTCTAAAACGAGAATTTTTAAAGAGAAATGTTCTTACAAAAACCCATCGCTTTGCTTCAGAAGGCCTTTATTAACCCCTTGGAGTCGTATGGATTACTTTTTTTATGATGGATGGATGTGCTTTTTTGGGGGGATCAAAATCTCACCCCCCATTCACTCCCATTATAAAGCTTGGAAGAGCCAGGATATTTTTATATATATCTCCGATTGTGTTTGTCTGAAAGAAGATAGTCATGTACACCTAGGATGGCTTGAGGGTGAGTAAATCATGGGATAATTTTCATTTTTGGGTGAATTAAGACTTTAAAGACCTTTGTTTACCTTCGGAACACAAATTAAGATATTTTTGATGAAATCTGATGGAACACTTTCAATGCATATTTATCAGTTCATGTGACTACAATGGTTCAACCTTAATATTATAAAGCGACGAGAATACTTTTTGTGTGCCAAAAAAACAAAATAACGACTTTTCAACAATATCTAGTGATGGGCGATTTCAAAACACTGCTTCATGAAGCTTTACGAATCTTTTATTTAGAATCAGTGGTTCGGAGCGCCAAAATCACGTGATTTCACTAAATGAGGCTTCGTTACATCATAAGTGTTTCGTAATTTCAATAGTTCACGTGACTTTGGCAGTTTGATACGCGCTCCGAACCACTGATTCGAAACAAAAGATTCGCAAAGCTTCATGAAGCAGTGTTTTGAAATCGCCCATCACTAGATATTGTTTAAAAGTCGTTATTTTGGTTTTTTTGGCGCACAAAAAGTATTCTCGTCGTTTCATAACATTAAGGTTGAACTACTGTAGTCACATGAACTGATTTAAATATGTATTTAGTAGCTTTTTGGGCACTGAAAGTGTTAATTATCTTGCTGTCAATGCAGGCCTCACTGAGCCATCGGATTTTATCAAAAATATCCTAATTTGTGTTCTGAAGATGAACGAAGGACTTACAGGTGTGGAACGACATGAGGATGAATATTAATGACAGAATTTTCATTTTTGGGTGAATTAACCCTTTAAGGTTCCCACAACAATAGATTTGAATCAACATAAGCCTGGATAAAAATGAGCAAATCCTCTGGATGAGGGACGCAGATGTGTCTTTATCTGAAAGTGAGACGGCAGTCGAGATCTGGACAGAAAGCCAATCCTTCTGAATGAGCGGGTTAGCTGGGGTCAGGAGCCATTTGAGGGAAAAGGAAAGGGCATGACCTTTGTTAAGGGTCGAGAAAGATGGGTGGGGTCACAGGAAGTGACACAAAACCACATCGACATAATATACAAATATATATATTGGATGAGCCGCACATTAATTCACTCTGAGCCTGTAATTAGACTGATTAATGACATTTCATTATTCCAATTCTCATGTTTAATTCTCCTGCTTACTGGCATTTTATAAAAGCAAAAAGCCAGAAGAGTCAAAACTCTTTATCTTGAATGGAATTGCTCAAATGTGAAAGAGGTTCCAAAACACGAACACTTCTAAAGTTAATGTTAGTGAAGAAAGCTTCTTCTCTGATGCACATATTTCCGTTCTCTTAATAACACGCTTTTAAAAGCCAATATGTCAGTCTCTCAGACACACGCTGCACATGCCGTCTATGAAAATGAACAGCGTGTTATCAAAGTCGATCGCAGCGCTGTGAGAGTGGCGGAGCTTCCAGTTCATTTGCTTTCAAAACAGAGTTAATGTTCAGAGCGGCTCTAGAGTCGCCCGCGGCGGACAGACTCCAGCGCAGAACCGCAACACACTCCTGTCACCTAAAACACACACACACACACACACGTAATTGCCACCAGCTGAAAAACTCTGCTAATGTAACTGTTACAATGTATGTGCATATAGGGTGAATTCAGGTTGATTGGGACACTTTCTGCCATTGAGACGCCTGGGAAAAAGTGTCCCATTCAACCTGAATTCATCCTACACTAAAAAATGCTGGGTTAAAACAACCCAAGTTGGGTTGAAACTGGACAAACCCAGCGATTGGGTTGTTTTAACCCAGCTATTGGGTTAAATGTTTGACCAACCTGCTGGGTAGTTTTATTTAACTCAACTATTGTTTAAAAATGACTATGTCCGGCTTAAAATGAACCCAAAATAGGTTGAAAATTAAAAATCAGACACATAATTACTAGAGGCAACAATAATAATCAAAAGGTGAACATTCATTAATAAGCAATTTAATAAATGTTTATTGTTTATTTATTAAACTTATTAATAAATGTTACCATTTGGGGTTCATTTTAAGCAAGCAATACAGTCATTTTAAACAATAGTTGAGTTCAATAAAACATTTAATCCAACCTGGTATTGTCCATTTTCAACCCAACTTGGGTTGTTTTTAACCCAGCATGTATAATGAGATATAGAGACATAAACTGATTGATCAGCTCTCTTCACATGCATGCTGGGAAATCAGTTCACTGAAATTTGAATGTTTATTGTCTAGTTATAACTGAAATATTTAAACAAGTATGGGTCTGATTTCAGAAATATGGGAAATATCAGTGTGATTTTGAGCAAGGTTTCATCTTTGGGAAACTCTGTTAATTCCATTGTGATTCTGTCATCTTCACGAGCTGCAGATCTTCATTACCAGTTTTGCTCTTCATAAGATCTTGATTTGTCTTTGGTCCGTCTCTCTGTAGAGTTCAGTGAATTCAGTTCATAGAGTATTGCACATTCAGTTCAGTGTTTGTGTTCAAGCACAGTGATGATGATGATGATGATGTGACAGTTTAATAACAGTAAATGAGATGCACTCAACTGTGACAATTATGCTCATTAAAATAATTAGTTAAAGCATTAAGAACTTAATTTTACAACATTAACTGTTATTTTCCTGTCTGTTACTGTGAATCTGTCTTGTATAAAGCGCTGTAGAAACATAAAATGTATAGCAGCTTAATGTTCTTAGAACGTTTTGCTTATGAAAATGTTATTTTTAAATATTCAAAAGTCTTTATTATTCGACCGTTAAGGGAACATTCCATTGTATTGTATCATTCTTCAAACATCATGGGAATGTTACTTTTGAATGTTCTCTGAAACAAGTAGCAACATTCAAAAACTGTTAGACGAACATCCAAATGAAACTTTGGAGATTGTCAGTGGATTTTGGAAGTGATATTAGTCACGTGTTAATCTGTCAAGCAGCTGATGATTAATACTGATGCTGCTAATAATCTCAAATATCAGACGATTATCGGCTCTAATCACGAGAATGATTATTATTTATAAAACCATAGCAATATTTGTGTGGCTAAAATGAATGATGGAGTGTGTGGCTCACAAAACAGAATCAGAAATGCTGCTCACAGGCTCCACAAATCCTCTTTACCCGACAGTGCTGGTGCGCGCGCTCACCACCCGCAGAAACACAGTAATCGGATCACACACACACACACACACACACACACACACACACATATATCTCCCGGACTCACCTCGAGGCGTGCGCGGTCAGAGACGCAGGGGGACGCGGATGATGAAGCCCATGGAGGAGAAGATGGAGGTTCCTCAGGAGTCTGTGATTCCCGACTGAGAGACTTTCTGAGGGATTCTCCGAGACTCTGATGCTGAATTCTCGAGGTGACTCTATAAATCTCTCTCTCTCTCTTTCTCTGTTTGTTTGAACTCTCGTTTCTGGCTCTTCTCCTTCACTCGCATGTGGATCTTATCACTCTGCGAGCTTTCTATTGGCTCTGATCAGCAAACAAATCATGCCACAACTCTCTCTCTCTCTCTCTCTCTCTCTCTCTTCAGTCACTCCCCCTCTTTATGCTTTCAGTTTTAAGCTGTTTTAACTACTTTAAGTGAACTTGCAGGATTTTGTCATGAACATTGAGAACAAAATACTGCAACTGATAGAGGAAGAATCAAATTATGAACAGGGTCATTTGTGTGAATAAATACTGTTATTGTGTCTTGTAGAATGTAAATATCTGTTATGTCAAATATACTTTACATTTATAAAAATCCCAAATATGCTAAACATTTTTCAGTTTCTAGTTTGTGAATGTTTGACCAGTCAAGAGTTCAGACATTTTTATTGCATTGTATTTTATCTTATTTATTCATATGTACATGGGTCAGAGACGAAAAGGTGTTTTCAAGCATCAGAATGGGTCCTGTTTGTTTGTTTGTTTTTCTGACCAAAAATTTAATATTGTATATTATTAGCATGATTTACAGAAGACTAAAGTGTCATTCAGTCCTGTCAGGGATATTTACAACAAAAAATCAATTTATGCCATATTAAAGACTAATTATTTTACCCCAGATGCTAATTACTTGTAAATTTACATTTTTAAACTTTACCACTATCCTATTTTTTGGTTTTGCCCTTTTTCTCAGCAAGAATTTTTTACTCATTTAAAATGCAATAAAATTTAGTATGCGCATTTATTCTTTTATATACATATTTTAATACACACAGGTCAGAATAAGTGTGTTGTTTAAATTTTTACAAAATAAGTGTTACACTGAATGACAATGGAATGTTATTTCACCCACATTTTGACATTTTATTCTCCCAAAACTTATTTGAAACCTTAAAAGTAGTTTTACTTGCATTTAATGTGCTTTCTATGTATATAAAATCACTTTTGTAAATTTATATTGATGTGGACATCTAAATGTGTGTGTGTGTATGTAAATTCTGTAGGATTTGAAGGTTGGTTTGTATTTTTTCAGGAGATTATGCATTGCAATAAACTGTTTTTTTAATGGCTTTTGGAAAAGTTGGACAGAATTGAAGTGTTTTTTCTCTCTCATTTTGTCCTTTAAATAAGAATAGTTTCATGTGGACTGTTGTTTGTAACTATAGTGTGTTTTTGTTGCAGTGTTTCTCAGCATGGTCACGGACAGTCCAGTAATACTGATTTTCAGCATCATTATTAAAATATGCATTCATTAATCAGATCTAGAGCTAGAGAGTTAAAATCAGGTATATTCTCCCAGTTCAATGTTAATTTCCATGTTTATTGTTAAAACTATAAAGGAAAGTTAAAGTTGTATTGATTAATATGTTTCTGGCATTCATGATGCAATAAAATACAGTGTCTGATTTGACTCATTTTGACTCATGTGAGATTTTCGCTTTATTACAGCGACACCTGCTGGACATGTGCTGCATTAATCAGTTGAGGGAGTTGCTTTTATCAAACACAAATGTTTCTCAATTTATCAACAGTACTGATGGACAAATAAAGTGTCTTTGAGATGTATATGGTTTAGAATTTATGTAAATCCACTTTGGAGATGTATGTGTGCTTACTGGAGTAATAAAATGTGTTTTTACAGCAAAATCACAAATATACTATACTACTGTATGTCTTAACACCTTCAACAATTGATTCGTGTTCAGTAACTCATAAATCTGTCCATCATTCTGATATTCCATTCTATTGCCAAGATATGATACCAGAACTAAGAATGTTTATAAACATATTATTTTGCATAGATACACACACACACTGACTGTCAGGGCTTCCATTATAATATACCACTGGAATGAAAAGCTTGTAAAATGTCAGTATGACTAAGTCATTATCATTGTAACAGTAAATCCAGTCCAGCTGTTGAGGGGTAAAGCTGCATTACAGAAACTGAGGTGATGTCATCGGGTCAGCAGAGGTCAGAGCGACTCACAGATGACACAGTGACATCACTCACAGGAAGTCCCTCACTCAGGAGAGTAATGCTACTAATGCAGCTTCTTAGAATATCTGTAATAAAGATCATATATAAAAATGCATTCACTCAGTGCAGTATTCATATTCAACCACTAGACGGCAGTATAAGATCACAAGCACATACAGGTGCTGGTCATATAATTAGAATATCATCAAAAAGTTGATTTATTTCACTAATTCCATTCAAAAAGTGAAACTTGTATATTATATTCATTCATTACACACAGACTGATATATTTCAAATGTTTATTTCTTTTAATTTTGATGATTATAACTGACAACTAAGGAAAATCCCAAATTCAGTATCTCAGAAAATTAGAATATTACTTACGACCAATACAAAGAAAGGATTTTTAGAAATCTTGGCCAACTGAAAAGTATGAACATGAAAAGTATGAGCATGTACAGCACTCAATACTTAGTTGGGGCTCCTTTTGCCTGAATTACTGCAGCAATGCGGCGTGGCATGGAGTCGATCAGTCTGTGGCACTGCTCAGGTGTTATAAGAGCCCAGGTTGCTCTGATAGTGGCCTTCAGCTCTTCTGCATTGTTGGGTCTGGCATATCGCATCTTCCTCTTCACAATACCCCATAGATTTTCTGTGGTGTTAAGGTCAGGCGAGTTTGCTGGCCAATTAAGAACAGGGATACCATGGTCCTTAAACCAGGTACTGGTAGCTGGAAAAAGGAAAATGAAATCTGCATCTCCATAAAGTTGGTCAGCAGCAGGAAGCATGAAGTGCTCTAAAACTTCCTGGTATACGGCTGCATTGACCTTGGACCTCAGAAAACACAGTGGACCAACACCAGTAGATGACATGGCACCCCAAACCATCACTGACTGTGGAAACTTTACACTGGACCTCAAGCAACGTGGATTGTGTGCCTCTCCTCTCTTCCTCCAGACTCTGGGACCCTGATTTCCAAAGGAAATGCAAAATTTACTTTCATCAGAGAACATAACTTTGGACCACTCAGCAGCAGTCCAGTCCTTTTTGTCTTTAGCCCAGGCGAGACGCTTCTGACGCTGTCTTGACACAAGGAATGCGACAGCTGAAACCCATGTCTTGCATACATCTGCGCGTAGTGGTTCTTGAAGCACTGACTCCAGCTGCAGTCCACTCTTTGTGAATCTCCCCCACATTTTTGAATGGGTTTTGTTTCACAATCCTCTCCAGGGTGCGGTTATCCCTATTGCTTGTACACTTTTTTCCACCACAGCTTTTCCTTCCCTTCGCCTCTCTATTAATGTGCTTGGACACAGAGCTCTGTGAACAGCCAGCCTCTTTTGCAATGACCTTTTGTGTCTTGCCCTCCTTGTGCAAGGTGTCAATGGTCGTCTTTTGGACAACTGTCAAGTCAGCAGTCTTCCCCATGATTGTGTAGCCTACAGAACTAGACTGAGAGACCGTTTAAAAGCCCTTGCAGGTGTTTTGAGTTAATTAGCTGATTAGAGTGTGGCACCAGGTGTCTTCAATATTGAAACTTTCACAATATTCTAATTTTCTGAGATACTGAATTTGGGATTTTCCTTAGTTGTCAGTTATAATCATCAAAATTAATCATGTGCACTTTTTAGTAAATCGAGGGAATGAATCAGTAAATCATGCGCACGATTTATAAATCTAGGGAACGAATCAGTAAATCATGTGCACGATTTATAAATCGAGGGAACAAATCAGTAAATTGAGGGAACGAATCAGTAAATCATGCGCACGATTTATAAATCGAGGGAACGAATCAGTAAATCGTGCACGATTTAGTAAATCAAGGGAACAAATCAGTAAATTGAGGGAACGAATCAGTAAATCATGCACACGATTTATAAATCGAGGGAACGAATCAGTAAATCATGCACACGATTTATAAATCAAGGGAACGAATCAGTACATCATGCGCACAATTTATAAATCAAGAGAACGAATCAGTAAATCATGCACACGATTTATAAATCTAGTGAATGAATCAGAAATTGTGCACGATTTATAAATTGAGAGAACGAATCAGTAAATCGTGCACGATTTATAAATCTAGGGAACGAATCAGTAAATCATGCGCACGATTTATAAATCGAGAGAACGAATCAGTAAATCATGCACACGATTTATAAATCTAGTGAACGAATCAGAAATTGTGCACGATTTATAAATTGAGAGAGCGAATCAGTAAATTATGTGCATGATTTATAAATCTAGGGAACGAATCAGTAAATTATGTGCACGATTTATAAATCTAGTGAACGAATCAGTAAATCATGCGCACGGTTTATAAATCGAGAGAACGAATCAGTAAATCATGCACACGATTTATAAATCGAGAGAGCGAATCAGTAAATTATGTGCATGATTTATAAATCAAGGGAACGAATCAGTAAATCATGCGCACGATTTATAAATCGAGAGAGCGAATCAGTAAATTATGTGCATGATTTATAAATCAAGGGAACGAATCAGTAAATCATGCACACGATTTATAAATCTAGGGAACGAATCAGTAAATCGTGCACAATTTATAAATCGAGAGAACAAATCAGTAAATCATGCACACAATTTATAAATCTAGGGAACGAATCAGTAAATCATGTGCATGATTTATAAATCGAGAGAACGAATCAGTAAATCGTTCATGATTTATAAATCTAGGGAACGAATCAGTAAATCGTGCACATGATTTATAAATCGAGAGAACGAATCAGTAAATCGTTCATGATTTATAAATCTAGGGAACGAATCAGTAAATCGTGCACATGATTTATAAATCGAGAGAACGAATCAGTAAATCATTCATGATTTATAAATCTAGGGAACTAATCAGTAAATCATGCACAAAATTTACTTTTTTTCTTGCATGTCATGTGTGTGGCTCTGTACAATACTAACTGAATGGTGTGAACAACACAGAATGAACACATAATGAAACATCACATCACTGACCGATGCTGTCAAGTTTGAAAGTGGTTAACTTACAATAGCCTATCACAACAGAAATGTGTGAATGTGTGATTTAAAGTCTAAAAATAGAAGTAACTTTCATAGAATCAATCGAAATGTAACATAATCCAAACATTTATTTGGCAAAGTTACTCTTCTTTTTTTTTTTTTTTTTGACTGGTTGGGTTGCTCCAAAAATAATTCATATGCAATATCAGTTATTTATTAAATAGTGCCAACTTACAAACTAATATAAGTAATAATAACTAATAAAAAATAATCCTTTAATTCTTGGGTTGCATTTATAATTGATTTAATGAAAGATTGAACAAAAAATTGACAAAAAATAAAATGTTCAGTCAGGTAACCTGAAATAAATAGTGCTTCATGTAGTAGTAACATCCAAATAAACTGACCTTATGGAAGTCAAACATACATTTTACATAATACTACTGAAACAAAAGACAACAGAATCTGCAGTTTTATACTGAGATGAGATATAAATGGTCTCTCACACACACACACACACACGAGTGTGTTTACTCTGAGCTCTCTGAAATGACTTCCTTCTTTCTTTCTTTTAGGACTCTTCCATATTCGGTCATGCAGGCTGTTGAGGGTCTTCAGATGTTTGGCAAATTCTTGGGCTGCTTGAGGAGTCTGTTATTGTTATTTCAGTCTGATCAGAGCTGTGATGTTCTGATGTTCTCTAACATTTCATTTCCACTAGATTCTGAGTTCTCGAGAGTTTCAACACAAGTTTCTTCATCAGTAAATAATATTTAAATTCACATTACTTAAACCTATAAAGCAGTAAATGTCCCAGTAAGGATGTTACGATAATGCAATGACTAGCAAAAATAGCAAAATAAAAA